>BFEA01000330.1:1227652-1272621 GCA_003427395.1 Chara braunii | reverse complement strand
CATGAGCATCATTGCGGATGGTAGCCTGTTATGTTATAAAATAGCAATTGGCTCAGAGTAACGTACCTCGTCGTTCCCTGATTCCAGAGTTCCGCATGAACTTCGGCATAACTCCTACAATCGCCCTGTTACGTGGATCTAATATGGAATGAAAGTCCTTTGTGCATGAGTCCTGCTATCAGTAAGTCATTTGAAAATATCATTTCCATTCACGTTGTTTGGAGATGGTTATGTACTTATGTGGGGTTTAGGCATAGGAAAGCGAAGAGGATGATGGAGGTAAGAGTCGTCATACTTGTTGGCGCCCCTCCATCGCTCTGTTGACTCGTCCCCTTGTCCGATTCTGATTCCTATTCAAGCATGTGATCTCAAATGAAGATAATAATAATAATAATAATAATAATAATAATAATAATAATAATAATAATAATAATAAGGAACATGAGAGCGAATGATATCCAAACCCAGGCTGTGAGATCACACAAGTGTTTGAGTAGCTATATACCAGCTGCAAGCATCATGGTACTGAGCCTCCAGCCAAACAGAGGAATAAAATAGAGTAATGAGCCAATGCTCAAGCCCTCAGGCCTATACCGACTTAGTAGCCAAGGTCACTCCGTTCTCTGTCTGATGCTCCGCGCGTTTGCGTGACAGGGACCGTGCATGTGTGTCCACTTGCGTCACCGTGTCTGCGTGTCGCAGCGTTTGTGTCACTACGTCTATGCCACTGTGTGAACGTGTTTGCATGTCATAGTCGCTGTGTTTCTGTATGCACGAGTGTTACTGTGTGACCGTGCGTTATTGTATATGTCACGGTATGTGTCACAGTGTATATCACATTGTCCGTGGTACTGTGTTTCCTGCGTCATTGTGACTGGGTCACGGCTTCACCAAGCCTGTGTACGTGTGTTCACCACATTCAGGTAGCCTTCAGCATGTGTGTATGTCACAACATCTGCATGTCACATTTTTCTGCACTTCGCAGTACCCGTGTGTGTCACTGCATGTGTCTGTGTCATAGTATGTGATTGTCACCTCGTATGCGTCACTGCGTGCCTGCGTGATATGGCGCGTGCCGCATACCGTAATGGTGCAGATCTGGACAAGAATAAATCTTTCCTCACGTAGTACAGGATAGTTTTACGAAGGTTAAAGTGGTAATGATCAGACCAATCAATATCATAATGCTGATCAAGCATCTACCATCACCATCGCAGGATGTGAAAGGGGCTTGGTGCTTACACTGGGAAAAATGCTCCAGTCTCCCAATCATATACAGGCGAGGAGGAGGGAGATCAGACAAAAAAAAAAACTATGGTGTCTCATGTAAGTCCCCCTGCTTTCCCTATTTGCCTGTACATGCTTTTTACTGTGTATTCGTCTTCCCAGTGTGTCTGTTACCCGGTATATCATTTCACCCGGTATGTCTGATCACTCGGTATGTATACTCACCCGACATATGTGTTCACCCGACGTGTCATATGTGTTCACCCGACATATGTGTGCACCCGACATATGTGTTCACTCGGTATGTATACTCACCTGTCAGTTTGTTGTGCCGCCATTTGCAGTCATGAGAAATGCGAACAAAATTAGCCTGTTTGTAAAATAGATAATAATAATAATAATAATAATAATAATAATAATAATAATAATCAAAATTTACAGTAGTAATAACAAAATAAACCACTCAGTCTAAATGACAGCGAACTTCAGAAAATCTAACAGTATCATACACCTGAGGCCAGATAGTCTCGGCCTTGAATCAACAGCATACTTGCATCACCAGACTCACTAAATAAGAACACACCAATAGTTTATAAGTTGACATGCTGAAAATTGTCCCATCCTCATTCTTCCACAAAGAACCAGAGTTGATATCCAATTTGACGCTAAGCGCTCAGACTACAACCGACAGATCCTATCTAGCCTAATACCACATTGCCAAAGTTGTCAACAATCAGCTTCCCGAAGTACGAGCATACAGCGGCCTATGCTGTACGTTATTAGCACCAGGAACTTCTCTCGCTACACTCACAACCCGTATTCCCCACACAGATGCCATATACACCCAAGGACCACCCCGCGCCACACCCAACTCAGGGTGGTGTAGCTCAGCTATGGCTGCTCGCCGCTTCCTGCTTGCCTGCGAGAGTGTGAGTGTCAGCCAGCCCATAGTGCAGTAGTGCTCACGCAACTTGCAGTCTGCACCCAAATGCGCAATAAGGATGCAGACCCTTTGCTGTCTCGAAGTGGCCTGCCTCTGTCCAGTCCCAGGAAAGCTTCCCGTAGGCCCTGGTAACCTGAGGCCCAGCACGGTCGAGATCAAGCCCGGGGCCTATGGTGGTTGTATGTGCCAACTGCCTCAGTTATTCATTCGTTCATGCGGAAGCCATGCGGAAGTGCTGCCTCAGCATCTTGTGCAAGGAGGTCTGTAGGAGGCATGAAGATAAAGTGAGTGAGAGTGACGTAGTGTGGCCATAGTGGTAGGTTAGTGGCGACCATAGCCGCCATAGCCGTAGCTGGTGCGCAGTGCGTGTGTTGTGTGTAGGTGTTCTGAGTGTCGCGTATGGGATATCCAAGGGTGATCCGGAATGTGAACATCGAGTTGTTTGGGCGCTCAGTCGCCATAGTCAGCGGAAGTGAACTGTTATCTGGAAGCCATATCTCTGAGTACCGTGTGGGCGCATGTCGCTGGTTCGTTGTGTTGCTGTTTACATGTATGAAAAGGTGAATAAAATTGAGTCAAAGTGTTCAATAATAATAATAATAATAACAATAATAATAATAATAATAATAATAATAATAATAATAATAATAATAATAATAATAATAACAATAACAGTAATAATAATAATAATGATAATAATGATAATGCAAAGAACAAGAATATGGACGAAGCACAGAAATCCAGATTGCAAATTCACACTGAAGTCCAGGTAGTCAAAGCCAGAGCAGTTAGTACAATGGAACCAAGTAACCATCCAATTGAGAACAATACAGAAGGATCGTGAGTCAATGTCCAGGCCCAACAGGGCAACACCAACAGTATAACCCAATGTAGCTTTCTGTCTGAATGGCGCCAGGCGCCCTACTTACTCTACAGACTAAGACTACGACTACAGCAATGAAAGCAACTAGACAACTTGACTACCAGCGAGTGATGATGTCACCACCAATGTCGACCTGTACTTTTATTAGGTATGTGTTTTTCATCAGCCACACCCCCCCCTTGATAACCCACACTGCGCCATTTTCCTCCCTCGCGTACGCAGGCAGCCTGGCTATGGCTGCCAGCACCCTACCCCACAGGCAACGCCTAGCCAGTCCTTCATACATGTGGAGGTCATGCGGGAGGGTTGTCTCAGCGCCTTGTGAGAGGAGGTCTGCAGTGAGCCCGCAGGACGCAGTGGGTATGCGTGACTGTGTCACAGTGTCACCTGTGTATGTATGTCTCTTTGCGGTTCGCTGTATGTCACCGTGCTCATCCCTGTCTGCGTCCCACTGTGACTATCATAGTTCGTGGCCCATTGTGTTCGTCAGTCTAGTCATGTCAATCTCATTCTCCCTTCTCCTCGTCCTTGCCTGTCTGTTCTTTTCTGTCTCTGTTTCCGGTCTGTCCAAGTCTGTCTGTCTGTCCAGTCTGTTCGTTCGCTGGCCATAGGTTTGTCCGCGTGTTAGCCTTGACTCTGTGTAAGTACAGTGTGCCTGTTCAGGCATGCAGGGAGTTGTGTGTGTGTGGTATCTAGGGCGAGCCTATGTACGCGAACAGAGAGGTGCGAGCGCTGTGTCCTCAATTTGTCGTGCTGCTGTTTACATGCATGAAAAGGTGAATGAAACGAGACCGATTATAATAATAATGATAATAGTAATAAAATAATAATAATAATAATAATAATAATATTAATAATAAGATGCTATGGACATGAATGTGGATGAAGTATTGAAATCCAATTCGCAGATCCCCACTGCAATCCAATTATTCAAAGCAAGAGCAGATAGCACAATATGACTGACTAACCTTCCATTTGAGAATGATACAGCAGAATCGTAAGTCAATGTCCAGGCTTAACGGGCATCACCAACAGCCTAACCCAATGTAGCTCTGTATCTGAACGGCGCCAGGGGCCCTGTCTACTCTACAGACTAAATCTCACAACCACACCAATGAAGTCACCCAGACAGCTAGACTACCAGCGAGCGATGACATCAGTACCAGTCTCTACCAGGTATGCCTCTCGCCCCTTTTGAAACCTTTGATCCAAAGATGCCACATGTACGCAATCAACCGTGCATGTAATAATAATGATAATAATAATAATAATAATAATAATAATAATAATAATAATAATAATAATAATAGTAATAATAATAATAATAATAATAATAGCAATAATAATAATAAGCAACAACTAGATGACAATTTCATATTACATCAACACAGTGAAAGCCTGATAATTATATTGTGCTCAACGAGCAGCATTGCGCCATTAATACACCATTGGAGGTTCGTATTATTGAGAACCAATGTCCATGATGAGTACATTCTCTCCTTTCAACATAAGAGTCCGGTCCCCTCATACTCACACTTGGCGCTCAGCGCCCAGCCTTCTCCTACATAGTTACTACATGCTACAAAAAGACAATGCAGCTGTCGACACCAGCAGCAGCCCGAAGTACTAGAAGATGTCGCCCATACAGACCATCGACAATACAAGGTAAGTGTCCGCACATCTCCATCATCATCCTCCTTTCTCCCATCATCATCATCATCCTCCCATCATCATCACCATCCTGCCATCATTATCATCGTCACAGACCCAATGCCGACACCCTATCTGGTGTTCGGCATGCAGACTATAAATGACAGATCCTATCTTAGCCTATACTTCAGTGACGGAGTTGACGACAACAACTTTTCCCGAAGTACGAGCACACAGCGACCAATGTCGAACACCTTCAACACCGGGAATGTCTCTCGCCTTACTCACAACCTCGACCCCCACCAATGATGCCCCATGCATCCAATCAACCACGCTTGTAATAATATTAATTTAATAATAATAATTATTATAATAAATATAATAACATGCTTGATAGAAGAAAACAGCGAACTTCAGTAATCAAACAATATTATTTACATAATATCAGATAGTAGTGACCTCGAGCCAACAGAAAACTTCATCACGAGTTTCATCGAATAAGAGCACAGCAAAGCTCTTAAATGTCGGAATAGTGTCATCATTATCAAATTGATATCCTATCTGGCACTCTGCGCCCAGACTACGTATGACAGATCCTATCTAGTCTAGACTACGAAACCGACAGATGACATCATTAACATTCCGGAAGTGCGAGCATATGGCGACCAATGCCGCACGCTTCCAGCACTAGGTAAGTCTCGCGCTACACTCATAACCTCGTTCCTTCACTCACAGATGCCATGTGCATCTCGCCTCTCTCTCTCTCTCTCTCTCTCTCTCTCTCTCTCTCTCTCTCTCTCTCTCTCTTCTCGGTCATTGTCCGAGTCGTCGTCGTTAGTTTCGTCGTCGTTGTTGTCAGATCGTAGTCGTCAGTTCTTAGTCGTCGTCCGCCCGTCGTTGTCGTGAGTTCGTTGCTCCCCGCTCCTCGGCGCACCACGATCCATAGCGAAGCGCAGCTCACTGAGACCACCCTTGCTCGTGGTAAGCGGCGGAGGCATGGCCTGGTGAGTATCCTTCCTTCCCCTCTCCTTCTCCTTCCTCTTTCTTCTTCCTTTTTCTCCTTTTTCTTTTTTTTCTCCTTCGCTCGTCGTTGTGAGTGCGGTCAATACCAAAAACCGCTTTACTTTTCTCGTTTCTTTCGGACAGGAGTGCTGAAGCTGAGTTTCGGTGACTGATGCCGCCTCCACCATCGGCTCGCTCGGGAGGTTGTCAGCACCGCTTGTAATGCCAGGTAGGCCACCCCTTTCCCTTCTCGTCCTTCTCTTCTCCTTCTTCTTCTTCTTCTTCTTCTTCTATTTCAACTTCTCCTCTTCTTTATCTACTTCCTTTCCTCCACCTCTCTCGCTTTTCCTTGATTCGTTTCCTCTCCTACCTCTTCACTGCGCGACCATTTTCTCTTATGCTTGTTATCCTCCCCCAGCATCAGCTCGTCGATTCCCCACAATCGGACCGTTCAATCGGTAGGCGCGGCGATAATGCGTGCAAAGGACGTGGTCATAATCAGTTGGAGTTGATGACTCACGTTTACTAGGCATTCCTTGCTCAAGATCGATAATAAATCAATCTATCCCCGTCACGATGAACCTTAGGGAGCTTTCCGGGGCCTTTCAACCCAGGCAAGCGACTCGTCGGAGTTGCAGTATAGTCCACGTGCAGCAAGGTAAGCCTTCCTCTCTCTCTATCTCGTCCTCTCCCATACACACAAGTACACATATCCGTGCTCATCTTACACGCACTCACACATTCATGCGAGTAAAATTAGTCGTGTATAGTCCATGTTTTAACGTCTGATTCATGAGATTTTGCCCATCCCGTCGATGGATGTATCGCGAGTTTAGTTATGCGCTTCACATATGCACACGCATTAGTAATATACTTAAATGTATATTTCCATATGCTAGCGGTAGATTCATTCGATCTTTCTCATTCCTATTGATGGAGGTATCGAGAGGTCACCGCGAGGTAGGAACACATACTCACACACACACACAGGATAGCAGAATATATCTCCATGTTCTAGCGGTAGATTCATTGGATTTTGCACGTCTTATCAATGCGAGTAGTCGGGAGTCGTCGTGCGATCGCCACATACACACTCACACAATAGTAACTCGTACTTCCTTGGTCTAGCGATAGATTCGATCGATTTTTGTTCGCCCTATGCCGCGTCGTC
The DNA here is from genome assembly GCA_003427395.1 of Chara braunii. Classification (NCBI taxonomy): domain Eukaryota; kingdom Viridiplantae; phylum Streptophyta; class Charophyceae; order Charales; family Characeae; genus Chara; species Chara braunii. The sequence continues at coordinate 1,265,745 of BFEA01000330.1, read as the reverse complement.
AGCTGCGTGATCGGCACTCACGCGCACACACACACACACACACACACTCCATCGATAGGAAAAATGAAATGAATCTTCCGCTGAAACGTGGAAATATACACTGCCACTTTTCGTTTTGCTCATTCTATCAATCCAAGTAACGCGCAGCGATGCGCGGGTAGGAGACTTAGCTGTTGGTCAAGGTTGAAGGCTTTATAGTCTCTCTCTCTCTCTCTCACCTTGGTCGAATCATGAATGCCTCACGCACACACATCGCATCGATTAGGACGAGCAAAATGGAATGAATCTTCCGCTGAAAACGTGGAAGTATACACTGCCATCTTTTGATTTGCTCGTTCTATCAATCTAAGGTAGCGTGCGACGAGGAGCGGGTAGGAGACTTATAGGCTCTCTCTCTTTCTCCCTCCTTCTCTTCTTCCTTGATCTCCATCTCCCCTTCTCCATCTCCTTTCTCTCTCTCTCTCTTCCTCCATCTCCTCCTCTCTCTCTCCCACACATGAGCACCCCCGTCACCTACTGTATTGGTGCAGATTGGATCAAGAACGGATCTTTCGTACAAAGTACGAGATAGCGTAGTGGAAAACTTAGGCTCCGATGATCCGAACAATAAAAAAAAATACTGTAATGCAGCTCCGAACATCATCATCATTCCATAGTGCGAAGGGGTCTGGCGCCTTACACAGGAAGACTGCGCCAGCCCCGACCATAACCAGACGAGGAAGAGGGAGGTTAGACGAAGAAGAGGGGAAGATGGGAATGTCGTCAACACCAAGTGTGCGATATATGTTCCATATAATCCCTCTCCATATGTCTGAATCCCAAGGTCGGGTCTGGATCTACTGTCGTCAAGTCTCAAGTCACAACTCTCTCTCTCTCACTCGCTCAGCTGCAGGGAAGTTAGATAGCGAGAAGGTGAGAGGGAGATGGTGGACTGGGAAGAGGAAGAAGAAAGACTCCCTCTCTTTCTCATACACACACACGTCAATCGTATACACACAAACACGCGTGTTCACTTACACACGTGCGTATTGTACACACACACACCTTAAGTGAAGTGAATCTCTCCACATTTAGTGGTAGATTCATTGTTTTTTTTTATTTATTATTATTCAATTTTATCATTATTACTTATTATATTGTTATTATTATCTTTATTCTATTCGATGGGAGTTTCGGGATTGGTTGCGAGGAACGGGACTTACCCGTTCTTTTCTCCCGCTCCTCGTCGTCGTCGTCAGAGTCGTCGTCGTTGTCAGCCCCTTTGTTGCTACTCCTTGGTGAGGTAAGTACTCCCTCTCCACTTCTCCCTTTTCTTCTCTCTCCTCTTCCTTCTCCCCCTGCTCCCTCTCTTTCGTTTGTTGTCACGGTCAGTGCCGTCGTTGTTGCCGTGGTCGAATCTCCCTCTCTCGCGGCAAACCGTCAAGACCACAGTGATACAGACACTTCACCGGCCCATTCAATCGGTAGGAGCGACGACGGTGTGAGTAAAGGGCAGGGACGTAGTCGGTGCGCGCAGATGATTCGCGCTTTACTAGGCACTCCTCATGCAAGATCGATAACTACAACAATCTTCCCTGTTGCGACGAACCTGTTTCCCGTCCTTCTTCTTAGTCTCCCTCCTCCTCCTCCTTTTTTTTTTCTTCTTCTTCTTCTCGCGCGTTCTCCTCCTTCTGCGCCATGCCTTCCGCGCGCTACCCCCCTTCTTGCGATCTAGCCTTCTCGAGAACTCGGAACAACACCTAGCTGCCGTGCTTGAAGCCCCGTGCCCACTGGAATCCTACCAGGCGCAGTTTGTTGGCTCTTTACTAGGTGAATCCGCCCCAATATCGGAGATTGATTCATTTGGGCACCTCGGGGCAGGTAGGCCGTCGAGGAAAACACAAAAAAAAAAGTAAAAGAAAATCAAAACTGAAACAACGAATCTAACGGGATTCAACCCCGTAATCCCTCCCTACTTTGCCAAGTGTCGGAGCCCCACGACACTCGGTGCTAACTAACAACTAACTTGTACTAACTCCTATTTGTAAGGTCGCGGGTTCGAATCCCGCCCGTCAGAGGGCGGATGATAAAAACAAACAAGGCCCGCCCCCACTTTGTAGCTAGCAAAAGAGTTAGCCCAGGGGCTGGTCGGATTCGATCCCAATGTCCCTGGCTCATTAGTCTGTTCCTCTACCTACTGGGCTAGCTCTTACCACAATATGGTAAAGAGCCGCCTCCGTATAAGTAGGTGTAGTAGGTCTAACTTTCTCAGCCTGCCTGCTTGTGCACGCTTGCCAGTTAGTGCATCCGTCCTTAGGCTTGTCGATTTGAGTATGCGCGCGCCCTCAAGGGCACTTATTTCATCGGAAGGCCTGAAGGGCAGGTACTTAGCCGTGGCTGCGACATCAAGGGTCACAGCGGGGTAATTACTCAAGTGGCGGATAGGCTTGTACCCCACCAAGCAGACGTAGATGAGGCGGATACTCGACCCGGAGGCTGAATAGGGGAAGACAAAGACCGAAATTTTCAAAACCCCCAGTACCGGAGGGAAGACAGACACTGGACCAATTCTCAATGCGTATTATAGACCTACGTGACACAATCATCAGCCCAACTGACCCTTCGACCTGTTCTGTTGAGGGGTATTACCACTGATCCTAATCACCACTGCGCGCGTCATAATAACGCGCGTACATTATTAACGAAATTTTCTTACCGATTTTTCCCCCGGCCTCAGTGGTCGAGGATTTCGTTTTCAGTGTCACGCCAAGTGTGCACACCCCTTTTGTTCTAGACTGGCTCCGTCATGGTAGCCGGTGTCGTTACTGTGTCGAATGCAAAGACATGGCAAAATACCCTTGTAAGGGTATTTTGTCCGACAACGGGTAGGTGCTTCTCCTCCCAACTCTTTCGTTTCCCTCTCTCCCCCTCAGCCTTTTCAACCCCCCCCCCCTTTCCTGCTTGTGCCTGTATACAGCCCACGACCCCAGCCAGATTCAGACACAGGCTGGGGTGTTGCTGAGGGAACAGTTGCTCGTTTTCCCACGAGCAATTGCCCCCAAGCCTTCCTTTTTTTTTTTTTTTTTTTACCTACCTTTTAAAACGCGCCCACACCTAGGCATCAACCGTGCCAGGTTCGGACATTCATAAACAGTTGCTGCCCGTTTTCAACCACGAACGGGCGCAACTGATTCACATCCACAGTGTTCTAAGGGAAGGGGGCTAAAAATCGAAGAAAAGGAAAAACAAAAAACGAAAAAGAGAAAAAAAAAGAACCAACTCACTTGGGGCATGTGCAGAGAACCCTCGTAACTGCCTCCGCGCATGGCCGCCCAGCAAGGCACGTTCATTCAGCTTTGCCCATAGATGGGTTGTCCCTTCAGGCCAGTCGGAGGGCAGGGAACCTACTTGTTGACCGTTGCGCTTCGACCGCTGCCAAGTAAGGTTCTCCGTCCCCCCCCTTCTCTCTCTCTCTCTCTCTCTCTCTCTCTCTCTCTCTCTCTCTCTCTCTCTCTCTCTCTCTCTCTCTCTGGCGCGTTCGTGCATACTTCCATGTTGTAGGGTAGATTCGTTCGTTTTTACTCATCCTAGAAGGCCTGTTTGTCAAAACGAACGGGTATTGTTATAATGAAAATGAGAAGGGGGGGGGGATCTAAAAAAAAGAAAACCTTTTTTTTTTAAATCTAAAAACGAAAAAAAAAAAAACCAACTTACCTCAAGAAAAAAACGGCTGCCCGTTTCAATGGGCGCCTACTGTCTTCTTTGGGGATTGTAAGTCCCAAGCTACTTTGCTGAGAGCCATCGGGCATTTTCAGCTCGTATGATTTTTTTTATTTTTTTTTTTACTCGATTTATGCGTGTCATCCCTGAAAGCGCAGGGGCCATATTCACCTCCGCACGACTGTTTTCAGCCACGCGATTTCACCGATCGCACGACCGAAACGACCACGCCAACAGGCTGAGCCACTCCAAAAGGAGTTGACACTAGTAGGATGCGTGCAGTTGGACTTGAACCCCGGTACCCGCTGGGCGAAAGTCTGGTGCTGTATCCTACTGGGATGACTCCTATCACGATAGTAATAGGAGCAACTCTTCTATAAGAAGAGAGTTTGCCTTCACTATTTCGCATGCCAGTGGTCTTATAGGCCCATCTTGCCTGTGGCCTTGCAGACCTCGCTTGTCTATGGTCTAGCAGGCCTTGCCGGCCGGTGGCCAAGCAGGCTCTGCCTGCCTGCCGCCTCCCCGTGAATGGTTGTCCATCCACAGCTCTGGGGCCACCCATCGAGTAGGCCTCGACATAGGCCTGCTGGCCCCACCCTGGCTCGAGGTCAATCTGGCGACCCTAGAAAAAAAAACCATTGCTATTCCTCTCTCGACGTGGCTCTATACCCGACGCATCCTTCTTTTTAGCCTACTTAGGCCCTGAATCGTGCGGCTTAGCAGCCGCGCGACATTATTATAGATAGAATAGGTCTAACTTTAGCGTTCCCATGTCTGCGCTCTTTTGTGGTTTTGACAAAAGCGAAACATTGTCATTCACATCCGTTATTCCCGGACGCTACATGCGTCCGGACTAAAGCTCGAAAACTTTTAGTTTCTCAGTCATGGGTCAGGTCTGAATAAACGTTTGGCAAACGTCAGTCTCATCAAGTCCTTTAATCCAACGAAAAGTCAGACAACGTCTTACGTTTAAAATCCCCGGAAAATACCCTTGTCAAGTATTTGCACCGACACCGTTTTCAGGTTCGGCATCGATAGCTGGGCCAAAACTGGTGGTTTAAAGCGTGCGCTGAATAGCAACAACCAACAACATTGGTCAAGGTCCTGCCAGTGTTGGCTTTGAGGGCCAACGGTTTATCTCTAGCTGGTGAAACACCAAGCCTGCCCAAGCACGTACGTGAGGGGGGTGTTCCCTCATGCTATACATAGAGAAGCAAGAGGACGAGATAGATGAGGAAAATATTTACAAACAAGCGAAAGACGAAGGGCACGAGGAGCCTAATTGGTCTGGCTTATGGAGAGAATTGAAAGGTATTCCTTTACGGAAGGGCGCTAGCTTGATGTAGCTACAATCCCTACAGGTGGTACCAACTGCACTCTGACTCTCAACTAAGGGGTGAACGTGGCGGCTACATGCTTCCGATGTGAATGGGGTTAGGAATCAAACTCACATTTGTGGGTTTGTTATCGGCTAGTGGATGAATTGGGGATATGGTGGTCGCCCCACTGACACACCATGTTTGGGATGCTTTCCAATGGAATGATGACTGGGTCCTGTTTGGCATCTTCCCCAGGGTAGGCTTAGTCGTTTCCTCGGGGCTAAGTTATGTGGTGCTAGTCTGTAGAGGACTGTTTCTCAGGGAAATCTGGAAGGCTAGAAACGCAATGGTCTTTAAGCAAGAAAAACGGAACATCTTTCAACAACAACAGTAGTTTCGAGTACATTTGCGGTTATGTATTCTCTCGGACTAGAAGAACTGTGGAGGGAGATAAGGAAAATCCCTCCTGTGGTTCCCGAAGACCTGGACATCGGGTAATAAATCGGCAGGGGTTACTTCGGAGGGAGTGTTGTTTCTGTCTAGGTGGTTGAAGCCGAATTCGACTTCGGTGAGAGTCGAGTTTAGACTCAAGATAATGCATAAGTGGTCTTAGTACACTTCCCCCCTCCCCCCCAAAAGCAACACGATATACTAGATGGATTGAACATCTGGTCCCTACGTTTTTTTTACCTGTGCTTCAGTTTACTTTTTTTGAAAAAATAAATACGCAACAGGATATGATGTGGTGAAGTGTTGAAGAGTATAAAATATAGGACGCTGGACCAGTTTTCAGTATTGGCCTAAACTGGGTATTGCCCAGAGTGACTTTCGGGTTGTTTGTTGAGGATTCCCGACCTTTATTCCAACTTTGTAATAAATTGATTGATTCTTAAAAAAACATAAAAAAATAAAAAAATGGGCCGAACGAACGAGGCACGTGGAGAGCGTCCAGATTCATCCGACAAGAAATGCTTCCACTCAAAATTGTGTGAGGAGCGAATGTTGGTGGCGAGGCACGCGAAGAGCGTCCACATTCCAACTTTGGGTTCATAACTATCAACCAATCTTTCTCCTCAATGTGGCAAGTCTGCTAGTACGCGGAGAGCGTCCAGATTGATCCGACAAGAGATGCTTCCAAACCTTGCCCTAGTGTGTGTCTCCTTTCATGATTAGGTTGGTAAACCCAGACCAGTCACGATTTGTACCAGCAGACTAGTTTTGGACAACGTTATGGTGATCTTTAAAGCTATAAACCTGAAGAATTCCGTAGGCTCTAACACAGCTATTATACTGATCGACTTTGAAAAAACATATGATAGGGTAAACTGAACTTTTGTAACGGCAGTCTTCGAGAAAGCAGGGTTTAGCCGCAGCTTCATATATTGGGCTAAGACTTTCTACCGTGACTCTCACTTTATAATACAGATGGAGATCTGCTCAACATAATCAGAACCCACAACAACTATAGAGGTCAAAGGGTCACACCCAATTTTGAACTACAAGTTTCTACCATAGCCGACGACTTCTCAGCTATAACAGAAAATTCGCAAACCTCGTTGAAAACCCTACGATAGTACCTAACTATCTACGTGACTGCATCAAAGATGAAAATCGGTTGTAATAAATTTATGGTGCGAACTGCTGATAACAGTAATTTTACGATAGACCTCAACATTAAGACAACAGTGAACACTGAGTCAAAATGTTATTTGGGAGTCCTGGTGTCCTTCAACGATTACAGTCAAGAACATGAGAAGGAAAGTCTATATAAAACGCTTAAAGCACTCCTTCTTGCTGTTTGGGATAACGCATATCAAACTGTACGATATTATCCACCTGCTGGTATATTATGTCTATCAGAGCAATCAGCCAGTGTTTTGTCGAACTTGTTTGGCAACTCCTCACCCGTTACCTATGAAAATGACACTTTAATGCCTAAGTGTGTCTAACAAGATAGCATGGATGAAAGATTATGGAAAAAAGATCACACGACGGGTTGGGCATGCTTGATTCACAAAGGCAAAATTACGCTCTTTTAGCTACATGGGCGGTGAAGCTTCTTACCTTGTCAATTACACAACAATGGGTAATACTGGCGTGTGGTATCTTCTGCAAAAATTAGGGTTTGTCGGGCTTAAAAAACGGTTTGGCAGACCATCCTACTACGCCCAAATTTAATGGTTTCCTCTGTCAAATCTCGAACATGGTTACTCATCTAAAAGTATGAAGCAAATTACTTTTATATGTTATATATAATCCCACAGAGAAAAGAGAAATACCTTATACGTATCTATATGATAACCTTGCTATCACAAACCCCTTTGGTGCACACTTCTCAGTAGCCTACAAATCTGGGAATTTTGCTAGGAAGTGACTACAGAGAGACATCTCACAGGTCTGACACTTGTTTAATATAAGAAGTGATCGATGGAAGATGGTGGAGGAGCTAAAAGAGAGATGGGCAAATTTTACAAGACATAGGAACATAGTGAACATGTAATGCAGACAAATATGAGATAATTAGATTATAACATTTAAGGATAAAGAAGTTAAGTGGTCGCTTAGAACTTTGTGAAAAGAATAAATAGGGATACCAATATTTTCTGTATTGAAACATGAGGGGACTTGCAGTCCCCTACGACTTTTATTTGGTCTCCCAATAAAAAAATCCCTCATCAAATAATCACGGGAAATAACACTTCAAGTAGAGGATGATTGGGTTATAATAAAAACCTCAAAGTTAGTTTCCTTTTGATCATGGGAAGCAAAAAATAAAAAAGTAAAAAATAAATGTTCCAACGACAGGTCAGATTCTGTCAGATGAATGAGTATCCTCCTTCAAATTACTGATAACAAAATACACCCCACAATTGGGTTTCCCCCCTGCTCCTTAGCATCCACTTTACATGTCAATGCATGACACAATTGGAGAAAAACAAACACGGAATCAGGTTGGACTACTTCACTACGAATTGGGTTACCTTCTTCATCACAATGCTACTTAACATTTAGAGGTCAAAGTAGCAGGCCTACGGTGGTTACATCTTCACTTGAGTATTCCTACAACGGGTGGTGTTTAAGTAAAGACATTGACGTTTCATCATACCATGATGTGTGCAATCATGAATCACTTGAAACCTATAGTGAGAGTGTGTTGTGACAATGGGTATTCAGATAGGATTAACAGTATTTGACACTTTGCATACGAGCCGCATGTGTTTTGGACCAAAAAAATCATAATGACAGATGGTCGTGATCATAATTAAGTTTTCATCATCGCCAACAAATTCAGAGTTTTGGGCTTTTGGATTTTTTAGATTGCAACAGAAAGGAGGATATTCAAAGAGATTTTTTGTCTTTTTTTGTCCTCCGTCATAAATTTAAATACTTAATTCGTAGTCTTATTTATGCAGAATGGAGGAAACTTCACACTTACAATAATTCAATCAGTCCATTAGTAGCCAGCGAGAGAATGATGTCAAAATAGAGTGCAACATTTAATCTGGTCTCCTTTTTCTAACAGAGTCACGTGATTATCTTCAAGCATATTTGAGATGAGGTGACATTCTCGTCCAAAGGGGTGTTCTTATTTAGTGGACCTGACGTGATAACCCTAACAACCTTTTTTAAGGTACACTCACACAAGTACTGTACACAGTGTATCCACCTTGTATCACGTCCAAAGGGGTGTTTAATTTTCCTTCTTTTATTTTTCGTTGATATGACAAAGTTGTTGTATAGCCCGACCCGTTTTTTTTTTTTTCTTTCGTGGACGCCATCTTCCTTTTTTTCTTTTTTCACACGAGTACCACGAGAAAAGAAAAATGAAACCGAGGCTCGACAAAACTTAGCGTGCAGAGAAATCAAGGGTCAACAAAAACATGCTCCGACGTACTGGTGGTATAAACCACTAGTACCTCTGAGCCTGTTTTTGCTGAGCCTAAATTTCACTGTCTTCCTTCAAGTTAGTTTTGCCGAGTTTGGGTCCTACTATATTTTCCTTCTGGTACTCTCACAAAAAAAAAAAAAAAAAAAAAAAATGGTTCTGAAACTCACAAAAAAATAAAAGAACAAAAAATAAACGAAGTTTTGCCTATGATTGTAGTTGTATATATTCTTGGAAGTGGTAGTGTGAGTGTGCCCTTAGTGAGGGCATCTCAACCCCATGATCAGATTGTCAGATCCCCGAAAAAACAAGAATAAAAAACAACAACGGAAACACGGGTATGACCATGAAAATGGTTTGATATATTCTTTTAAGTGCTAGTGTGATGAGCGTTATAATCCACGAAGGAAACACAACTTGAACAGATTCTAGATTTCACTCTGCCTCATTGGCAGGGGATTCATGACAAACATACAACAAAAGAAAAAGAAAATAAAAACAAGTTTCAGACAATGACTGTGTTTGCAGTAAGATGGACTTTGTAAAGGAAGACTGTGATCATGGCTTCCTAGACTATCTTGCCCGACATTATTGCAGTGCAAAAAACATTCTCCCCCTTCCATTTTCCTTTCACGTGCGGGTAAAAAAAAACTAAGATTTATGGGACTTGCCGACCCTGGGTCTTACCCGATTTATTCAGAAGTTGACAAAAACTCGTAATTTCCTGACATTGGCAGAGGTACTAGTGGTTTAAGACGTGGGTTGTTCATAATTTTTAGCACCGTCGCTATTTTAAAAATTTCATTATTTCATAGTCTAGATATACATTAAAGTTTAAGGATTCCGAAAACTTTGATGTGATGGAAATGATGAAAAAAATGAATTCCCCTCCACCCCCGTTATTTTATTTTATTTTCGCAATGGGGGAGGCGTTTATAATTTCTATAGCTATGTAAATGTTGAATATAAGTAGAATTGGTGGTTACCACTTCTCAATTCTTTTAGTGACGAGGGTGGTGGTGGTTTAAGAAAAATGACGTTGCTTTACAAATAAAATCTAAAAACAATTACACATATCCAAAATATATATACAATAAAAATATATTAAATAATTATATATATATATATATTAGGCCACCATTCGAAATGGATGATTGATAATGACTTTATATAACGTTGTTAACTTTGTCCTTGTGGTGTTGTTTACTGCTTGCTTTGCATGCGATAAGCTTGCTGTGTTTTGCGGTCACTTTCATCATCCTACCAGTTTGGTTGCCCGGGTCACCATGTTTTCTTGGGTGACCTTGTCGTGCAAAGACCTAGGAATATCCCAATAAAAAAAAAAAATCCAAAAAAAACTATGTTATGCATAAAAATAAACTGAACAGTTTTTGTATCAGGGTCACATTGAAATTCTTTACCAAATTTAAAATATATATTTTTTCGTGCTACACAAGAGGTTGAATATCCTCAATCTCGTTATTTTTTTGACACATTGTTCTACTGTATTTTAAACCAGTTAACTGTGGGACCGACTTTCTGAACCCTAATAAGTACCATAACGTGTGTAGAGAAAAAAACTTGTTCCGAATGAGAATGAAATTTGCGTTCGACCATCGAGAAATACATCATTATTTTTTGAATTTTTTTTACATGCCGTGCTCCAATACTCATCACATATAAAAAAATAAAAAATACAGTGGGATATATCTTTTTATATTCCTAAAGAATATTTACTTTTATTTTTTACATTAGGTAAGTGCTGGAGCGAGACCCATTGCATAAGTGCACATCAGTACAAAAGTTACAGTTCTATCTGCCCTGACTAACTGTCGAGATCTATTTGATTTTTTTTTATTTTTTTTATCATATAGGATGTTTTACCTTTTATGGATATCTGCTTGTAAAAACAATTGTTTAAGATCTATCACAGTAGTTCCCACCCACCATAAAATGAAATTAGTGATGATGAACAAAACAAAAAAAAGAAAAAAAACATGAATTGATACTAAATGCATAAATACTTCGAAAGACAGACGAAAGAAAGCGCTGAAACCAGTCCACAATGCCCACTACTCAAAATTGTGTCACGATTTCAAAGTGTTTATGGGTCCTGTATTATTTCTCGCCTAAATCTGTATAAGATGCATGCATGCTAACTTTGAAGAAAATGTACTCCTCAAGAATTGTTTGATGTCAAAAGCAATGTTGGTTTAACCACCATAAAAAAAAAAAAAAGTGTAAACCAATTGAATTACAATATACATTGTGCACTGCATCTTATTTAAGTTGTTCCTTTCGGTAAATTAGAACGAAAACCATTATTCGTTTGCCCTTAACAAAAGATAAGAAATAAGAAATAAATAAATAAACGAAAAATTTTATTCTCAGATGTTTTTTGCGAAATTACAAAAACCTACGCAGCGTGGCTATATATATTGTTTGTTACACGTCTTGCTCAAAATTAATATATATCAACTATATGGGAACTGATTACCTAGCTATTGAAAAATGCGTAATTAAACAATAACTTATAATGTTAATGCCTATAAGTTATAAGAGGTTAACAAGGACCCCCACTTTTCAACCCTAGTTAACCCCCTTAATCTTTAAAAATGCATTGAAAATTATTATTATATTTTTTTTTTCTGTTTTTTTTTTTTTTTTTGCCCTTTTTTTTTTTTGGTCAAGGCCTGTGTGTGCCAAGTTTCATGTTTGTTGAGGTATTGGAGTTGAGTGTTTTGGATAGCCCTGAACAATAGAAAACAATGAATTTTGTATGAAAATATACTTCTTTTTTGCTATTTTATATATTTTTTAAGTTTGGTTTTTCATTTTTTTTTTTGTAAGTAGTTAGTATGATCTATAGTCTATGACTTAGTAGGAAGTTTTGTTAAAATGTCATTTCGGTTATGTTATAAATGGCTAGACAACTGATTTTAAAATTGAGGTCTCCGTTAAACGTCTCTCCTATAAGTGACACACCAAGTTCTAACTAATCTACTTTGATGTACAAAAATATTAAAATCAATTTATTAAAATTTGTTTCCTGGTATTTCAAGAGAAAAGAGGAAAAAAATAATTGAAAAAATTGTTTGTTAAATTTAATTTGATTTTTGTTGAACAACTCGCTTGTGTTAATTACTAATTTTTCGGTACAATTTTTCCTTCTTTTTTTTTTCCGGGGTAGTGTTGAAAAACAAACCGCGCCAAAGAAAATTCCTAGTTGTTTAAGACATGATAGTTTAATAGGTTAAAACCTGCGTAGCATGGCGAACGTGTTTGCGACCTTTCACGTTCGCGCGAACATCTTGGGAACATAATCGAGCGAACATTTCTTTTTTCGTAAAAAAAAAAAAAAAATCATTTCGGTTTTTTATTTTTAACTCATGTCTGGCTATGGATTTGAGCATGACTCCAATGCAAACGTTACTTGTATTGTTATTTTACATAACATATGTTTGTTTCAATATTTTTAGAGAACTTTTTATTTTTTATTTTTTAAATATTTTTTATGTTTGCGTTCGGAGGGTTTTGACCGCTTGTTCGCGTTCGGACGAACATGTTCTCGTTCGCCTTCGAATGCGAATATGATGCTACGTAGGTTAAAACAATGACATTATAAACCGCATGTTGGGAGTTCAAATTCCTTTTGCACAAGTCGTCTATGTTTTTTTCAAGTTTATAAATATAATATATTTTTTTAATAGCAAAAATACATGATATAAAATGAAAAAAATGGCTTTACCACTCATTGTGGAATCGTCAACCTAACCACGAGTTAATTGGGACGATAAAAAAATGTGTGCTAAACAAGCAACCGAATCCTAAAAAAATTGTAATGATTTTAAGACTAAATGCTTATGTAATGAAACGATGTATAATTTTGACTAATAACAATTAATTTTAAAATTATGAAAAGAAAAATGATTTTAGTAATAGAAGACAAACTCACAACATTGCGCTTCTCTAATAATGACCATTATGATGCACACTTCAATATAATGACTAGTTGATTAACTAATTATGAAAGATTGCATACTTTTTTTATAGGCTGAGAATCAACAATTAGCTATGTTACTCTCGCCACTATGTAGTACGAAGTTGTATTTTTTTCCCTAAATATCAAACAACTATAAAAATTGTCAAGAACATTTTACGGATTAATAACTTGGAACAGAAAAGGTGAAATAAACAAGTAACCGAATCTTAATAAATTCGTAATGAGTTTATGACTAAATGTTTATATAAAAAAATGACCTTTAGTTGTGGTTGATGAAAGCGAATTCGAAAATCATGAATCTATTGATAGGAAAGTAATTGTTCTTTTTATAAAGATAAAAAATTATAAAATAAACAATAACAAGATTAAAACAAGGAATTATTGGAAAAAACAAATGTTAGGCAATCATCACAAAATATGGCAAGTATAATAAGACAATATATCAGTGTGAAAAAAATTTAAAATTTAAAAGAAACAATTCATTAAATAAAACTATACATCATCTTCATAACGTTGTAAATTTAGGAGTACGAGAGAGTATTAAAATAACAATTCGCTCAACGTCTTGAGTCTGTTATTTCCTCGTTATGGGCGCTTTGTTGAACTGCTAGTGATACACCTTTTTTCTTTTTTTGCTTAAGGTGACCGACAATTGTGGTCCTATAACCCCAAACTTGCGAATTTTTAGGATACAACTATGGAGAAACTTTGCATGGTCGAAGCTATATATTATCGGTTTAAATCATTAATACATTTCCTAATTATAAAAAAAACACAATTTTACATCAGCAGCAGTTTTAAAAAACTTGGTTTGCGACGGAAATCAATATCCAAAAAAATAAGGCTCACGACTTGTGAATTAAGACATAAGGGCATATCCTTTATAAATAATGTATTGTGTTGTGTCATATTTCGTATCTTATATGCGTCAAGATAGTCGTACATTTTACGTCTTCACGTCTACTATAAATTGCGTATGGGTCATATTCGTGACCTGTTTTTCGGACAACTTTAATATTACGCGAATCCATGTTTACATCCCATGAAGGGAATAACTCACGATTGCATACAAAGTTTGAATTAGATTGTTTTATAGGTACGTATAAGTAAGATAATACACAATTGCAAACATAGCAACACACGACAAAATATAATAATTTTATCCTAACGGGATATTGCAACCCGATCGTGGAAAATGATATTACCCACTAGTATAAAGGTTCCACAATATGACATAACTACTGTCTTAGAGATGTATCCATTAAAACTGCAATGTATAGTTCAATTTGTGCTTAAACAAATATGTGATGACAACCATAAACAATGTGGTTTGTGTTGTAGAAATTGGGTATAATTGATAGAGTGAAGATGAACCGTGTGGTTGTGGATAAAATAGTGACATATTCACGAACGTGGGTCAATGGCAGATAGATACAAGGAAGTTTGTGCAAGAAAGAGTGGTAGAAGATGAAAGGGTTGTGGGTAAAGTCAATTTTGACAGTATTCTAATGAAGTGTAATTCGGTACAAATACTATCAAATACAGGGTGAAAAACTAACCTATTTCATATGTGACGGGGAACGGGCTAGAGAGTAATCGGTGGTGTAGCGTTACTTACTCTTCACGAGGAGTTTGAAAAATATGTTCGTTCTTTCATTCACGCTTTTAAATGTTGTTGCAATTATTTCTGTTGGGTGATTCTTGCATTCTTAGTGGTGCAAAAAAACTGATATATATTATTAGTTGGGATTTTTTTTTTAGCTTAACATCGGTGAAAATTATAGATTTATGCGAAGGAAAGAGATGCATATTTGCATAAATAGTGGTGGTCACGCATACCGTTTCGTCTAAGCCTGTTATAGCCGATATGGAAGTAAACTTTCCTTTGAAACCACTATCTTGCCTTAATAATATAGTGTTTTCAATTTGTATGTGTCATAACTGCTCATCTTCCTTTATTCTCCTTGTTTTGATGTCGTATAACATATTTCAACTTATCTTTCCTTTTTTTTTTTTCCATTAGTTTAGATCGACAAGTTATAGCTCACAACTTAATGTGTCTGATCATCTTCTGTTTTCCTGATTTAATGATGGAGTACCATTTTCCTCCCTCATACTCATTCTACGACTTCCGTCCTATTCGATGATTACAATCCAATTTATGATATAATTTATATTTCTGTATGTTATTGTGTGAAAAAATTTAAAAGTTTGTCATATATAAGTACACAGTTAAGGAGAGGATGTTGTAAATACAGTTGGAAAACATCATGCGTGATACTTTCAAGTTGTACTTGCTCTCAACTCGACCGAGTTTGCAGCTTATCGGGTTGCTTTTATTACCCTAGAGTCATTTTCGTCGTTCGGTTCTGCCGGTTGGTCACATGGGTTTAAATGATCGTCGGAAGGGTGTTAAAATTGCAGGCAGTGGCTTCTTAGGGGGAGGGAGAATCCTTACTGACACATGACCGGTATTGGGCGGGGTCCTGGAAAAAAAACGAAACTGCGTTGTCGAGCGCATCAGCCTCCGCGCGAGCGAGGACCCTCCCGACCTCGTCACGGAGGAGAAACTTAGGTTTTCAACTTTTCAGAGATAACTTGTGGACGACACTGTACCCCGCTCCAACCTGTCGCCACTCTCGCCGAGTGCGCCAACCGTACATCCCGAGGTCCCCTACGACATGATAAGTTTCCACGGGGCACAACTTACCTTCCCTAAGGGGCTGACACCACCCTTAGGGGCGTATCCCTAGCGAGCTACTGACCCACGTGCGAAAGATTGTACTTGTAGTTGCAGAGGTGGGTCAGTCGAGGGCGTTTGCTCGTTCGCTGTAGCATATGTACGCATGGTTGAACGCCGAAGTGGACCCGAACATCGTCCGTCCCTTGGGCGCTGATCTCCCAGGAATCCGAACGTACGCCGGTTGACTAGGACGTGATATTCCAAGCGTAAGGAAAACTTCGAGCGATCTAAATCCCTTCTTTCAAAGACAATCAAGAGTTACTCAAACAAAACATTTTCAAATGAAAAAGACTCATGTCAATGTAAGTTGACATATCTTCTGAAATCGATTAATCCATAATACAATTCAACACACATACCACCCATTCAGAATGAGTCGGCATAGCTCGACTTGATTTGCCATCCAACGACGAGCCAACATGAATTGACTCGACTTCAAATAATACTTATCAACAAAATGATAAAAGCATGATTTGCATAGCGACACTCAAATGACGTCTGACCAAAATATCTCCACCCTGCATGCCAAATGGTTGGGCTGACACAACTTTTCGACTTGATGAGATGCGTAGCCAAGTTCTTTCATTCCGCCCCATACCGACTGCTATAAGAGAAACGCAAACATCTTCCAACTCTCAAGTAGAGCTAGGATACCATTGCTTTAATGATGACTTCACTATCTTTCTTACTTCGGTATGAATGACTTCCGCAAGTAACCCGACAAAATTAGCGGCCGATTTGGACAACTGATACACTGGTTAAAGTGCCGAAAACAAGGTCCGCTCTCAAATTTTGTTGGTTGCCTTGTCCTCCTCGACAATAATGATTCTTTCCGTGCCACGAATAATGAAGAACCCGTCTTCATCATAAGAATCTTTAAAGCGTTGCTCTAGTCGCTACTTCCTAGCAACCGATCTCAACTTTCGAGTCCTCAGTGTTTGCACTTCTTATGATGCAAACCTATCCACGAAGGTAGTGCCTACTCACACTCCATCCAAGACTAGTAATTACACAAACCGGGCTTCTTCCGGCGTCAGTTCCCCATACGTTAGTGGTTCCTAAAACGACCACTAGAGGGGTATGCTATGACAAATCTCCAGAACGAGAGGCGACAAAAAAAAAAAAAAAAAAAAAAAAACTTAAGGCCCTTTCATGAATAGCCGCAAGTCCTTTCCCTGAACAACCATTTCGTCAAAACGGATATATTATATTTTTTTAACGAAATTGAAATTGAGTTTTTGGGACAAAATCCGGTCCAAATTTTTAGCCCCCGGGGATCCGGCATTCCCAGAACGCTGGACCCCCTAGTCTGCCCTAGATGTATCTGGTCTTTGCTTGAGGTCAGATACATCTAGGGGGTCCGGCGTTCTAGGAACGCAGGACCCAACGAAGCCAAAAATTTGGACCGGATTTCAACCCGAAAACTCAATTTCAATTTCGTTCAAAAAATATAATATATCCGTTTTGACGAAATTGCCGTTCCTAGGAGGTTGTATGGGGAGAGAAGGTTAACAACAGTTATATTTTTCATCACCACTTCATGACACCCTTCACCATTTCAGGATGCAGCCTGCCTAAACATGTGGTTTTCAGGGTCTTCAAACCTTTCACCACTTCAAGATCATTCAAGTCTGAAAATCCTAAATGGTCCTGAAGTGGTGAAAACTCCGAAGACCCTGAAAACCACCTGTTTAGGCAGGCTGCGTCGTCAAGTGGTGAAGGGTGGTTTTCATGGTCTTCGGACCATTCAGGATTTTCAGACTGCCCAAAATTCTCACTTGACCACTTTAGGACGCCCTTCACCACTTCAGGATGCAGCCTGCCTAAACATGTGATTTTCAAGGTCTTCGGACCTTTCACCACTTCAGGACCATTCAGGATTTTCATACTGCCAAAAACTCTCACTTCAGAATTTTCATTCATGAATTTTCAGCTACCCGATAACCGCTTGTGGGTCTGGGATACCCCTCGTCCTCGCCCGAGCGAATCTCGAATCTCAGAAGTCGGCCTGGCTCCACCACCACAGCATAGTATCCCTCCGCAAAGTGATCCACTTAGAGTCTATGACAGGGTCGGCCCCTAAGGCAACGAAACCCCGCCTCAGATGTCTCATAAGCAAAGGGAAAAACGTCTCCCATAGCAGGTGAATGATCTCTTGTCGCTTGACGTCAAGGGCAACTTAAAGGAAGAAGAAGATCACAAAAGAGTAAATCATTTAGACAGACAGGCATAGACAAAGACAGGGATATTTTGGAAAGAATGAGTGATCTCAGGAAAAGGTTTATGTCCAATGAATTTCTTCTCCTTTGTGATCACTTCGTTCTTCGTCACATTTCTTTTCTTTTAGTTCGAAGCACACATGCAAGCGTGAAAATCTGAGGACAACCAATCATTCGCCATCTCACGCTCAAATCTCATTTTATTTCAATGAGCCTCACCTGCAATCAAATAAAGATCAAGTTAAAAAAAAAAACAATGCAAACCCAAACTCATGTTTGATTCTCATTCACACGCGCAAACACACATTTCCTCGACTTTTTCAGTGAAAATTTAAAGAACAGGGTCAAGCAAAGTGCGGGTTCACATAGGTGTGAAGGGGTCTGAGTCAAAACTGACCTTGAGAGAAGTTACAGAGACGGCGCACTCAAGAAGAACGTGTAAAATCGCGCTCCAGATGAGACAATCGTCACAACGAGTCGTCAGCAAAGCGATCCAAACCACTCCCTAGAACGATCGCTTGCCGCGACACCCTCTCAACACACAATCACCTCCCATTAATCTGACGGCATCTCAGCATAGCCGCCACTCGCCACCAATGTCAATGTGTCACTGCGGTGTCATAGACAACACAACATCAATGCCACCACTTCGACGACACCCCTCTGAGTCAATGCCTGGCCGCCGTGAAAACTGGGCAGCACTTCCGCACCACTGCCAAAAACCCACTGCTGATACCAAAAAAATTCGGCAGCGCTTGCGCACCGCCACTCAAAACGCGCTGCCGCCTCCACAAAAAGCGGGCAGCACTTCCACGTCAGCACTCGAAATACGGTGCCACTGCCGCAGAAGTTCGGCAACACGTCCACGTCGATGCAAAAAAAAACATCGTTCACGCCTCAAAAGTTCGGTAGCACTTCCCCATCGCTGCCAAAAAACACCGTCGACGCTGCAAAAGTTCGGCAGCACTTCCGCGTCGCTGCCAGAAAAACGTCATCAACGCCGCAAAAGTTCAGCAGCACTTCCACGCCACTACCGCAGTTGCCGCAAAAAGCAACAGAGCCTCCCTCACGACCGTCGCTATGACTGCGGCTATGGCTGACAACACCTCCACCCTTGCTGAGATGGTGGCTATGGCAGCCTCCTCGCTCAGCCTCCACTACAGAGCTCCACTACTGCTCCCTTCTCTAACCAGCAGTCCCTTCTCACTCAACAGCTCCAGCAACTACTCTCACCAACTAGCCAACACTCAAGTAGAGTGTGGGCAGCACCTCAAATGTGTGAGGCAGCTGCCGGCCAACCCAACTTTTATAGATGGCTAAAGGCTGAGGGCAGTTGCTTGCCCTCAACAAAAAATCATAGCTGGCCTCAGCCTTTGATAAAAAAACGAGATCAAGGGTTGAAATCCTTGATGTTTCCCAAGGAACACCAGATTCCCAGCCCCAGCAATGGGCCTGGCTGCTACCTTAGGCCCCACGCAACTGCAAATGGCTGAACTAAGCCATTTACAACAGACTGCTCAAACCCAACTGTCTGCCGTTGACTCATGATCTAGATGCTTCTTTGCCCTGCATCTAGTCTCGAGGCCGCGATCAGATCCGCGACCTTTTTTTTTTCCAACTCTTCTCCTCCCCTTCCCCTTCATTGCTTTGGCAACCTTGATTTTCCCCCAAAAATGGAAGAAAAATAAATTAAACAAAAGAAAGAAAAAATTAAAACAAAAACAAAATAAAAGAAAACTACCTCGTTTTCCCTCATCCCTGCTTTGCTGGCGGGATGTGCTCAACAATGCCCGTTGAGCCACCTTTCCTGCTAAAAGGCAGACCCAAGTTTAAACCCCATGATAATCAAGTGGGGTTACAAAAAAGTACCTCAATTTTGACGATTTTTTATTTAAAACTCGCTATATAAAAAATATGAAAAAAATCAAGCGCGTGGGTTAGGTGCCCACGCATCCACAAAAAAAAATCATTTCGGCCACCAAAAAATGCTGGCGCGAACAAACAAAAACAACAAAAATAATTTTTTCCCCTTCGAAGTTTTAAACCTTTTTTTTTTTTTTTTTTTTTTTTTTTTTTTTCCCGGAGCCTTGCCAACGACGCAAGGCAAATCTCACATGAGGCATCAACTGCCTCACTCACCTCATACTCACACTAATGCTGTAGTGCCCTATATTTTTTTTTCTTTTTTTTCTCCTTTTCATTGGCATAAGCCAATAACCACTTCAAATTCGTTGTACACCCACAGACTGCTGAAATAAAAACCTGAGTCCGAATCCTAATGAAAAAGGGTTTTCCCTTGCTGCAGCTTGGCCCTGCCAATGAGGCAGGGCAGTTCATGGTGCCATTGAGCACCTATGACCTGTTGAAACACAAACTCAAGTTCGAATCTAGATGCAGCTAAGTGAATGGGGCTACGCCATTTTTCACAGTTGCTCGCCCCCTGTCATATATTGCCAGCAATGTACGGCAGTGCGTGGGCCCTGCCCCCCCCTCACAAACTGCAAAGACACAGACCTGAGTTCAACCCCTGTCGGGTATCCACGACGGAAAATATTTTTGGACCACTTCTCGATTTATGTGTGTCGTCCTTGCGCAGCGACCACCAACGATCGACGCGACCGTTCTTGGTCGTACGATCGAGCGATCGAATGACCGAAATACGGCTACGCTTGTTACTTGGGGGAGCTCCAAAAGGAGCTAGCCCGGTGATATCGTCATTCGGCTCGATCCCCACGCCTGCTAGGTAAAAGTCTGTTGTCGTACCTACTGGGCTAACTCCTACTACGGGAGCTAGACCAACAGTTCTTCTGGATGAAAAGTTGCTGCCAGCAGGCCGCCCCAAAAAACCTTAGAAGGCTTAACCTACCATTTCCCCGTCGTCGACCAGCCGCACCGCCATCGACACGACGACTGTTTAGGGGCACGACACGCATGCCGCCGCCGTATACAAGACGCGGCATAAAAAATCAGCGCACCTACGACTTATGTCGCGCGACACTCCCTTAGATAGTATAAGCCTAGACTAATGCTTCCACCGATTGCATGCCCCAACGGCCTTATCGGGAACCGTGGATGACAAGCCATACTGCTCACTCCCACTGTTTCGATCGGACGTCAATGATGTCAGGCTCTAAAAAAGTTTAAGTCTCTCAGTCATGGGGTTGGTCTGAAAAAACTTGGGCAACGTGATTCTCATCAAGTCTTCCAATCCAACAAAAAAAAGTCGGATTGTGTTTGTCCTTAAAAAAACTCGGGCAGGAACCCTCTCAAGGGTATTTGTCCGGACAGCGCGGCCCCCCACGACTTGGAACTTAAAAGTTAGTCCACTTTCTCGAATAGAAGGGCACTTCAAATAGAATACATATGGTTGTATTCAAATACAAAACATATGTTTTCTACTCAAATTTCGAAAAAAAGAAACTCATGTAAAACATTGTTTTTTCGCCCCTAAGGTTAGCGCTTGCCCTTGTGCTCCACGTCACTTACACGCTGCGTGCGGCAGGGCTTTCTCCCTCTCTCTCATACACGCTCTTATATACTTATGTTCTCACATATACATACATACACGCACGCACTCTCACGTTAACACATACTCACTTTTACATGCACACATACCCACGCATACATACACACATACTCTGGGGTTATGTATAGTGAACGTGACGAAACATAAACACAACATAATGACTGCCTTGCCCTTCCCCAACCACATCGACAGACAAACCACGAGTTGCCCAGCCGTTCCCTCACGGTAAGTCACTACTTAATGGAGACATCGATCCCACCTTGGGTATCTATTCTATGTCAGAATACCTTTTGCTCGAGGAGAGGAAAGATGCAAGCAATTCCTCACAATTTTTGATATATCTGAAAGGAAATTTGAATCGACATATCATGCTTTCAGGTAGACCAGAGTGGCCCAAGACCAGTTTCATGCTCGAACAAAAAAATAAATAAAAAAATTCAACTATTTTTTATTTTAAATTCCGTAAAGAATTTCAATATGACCCTGAGGCAAATGTTGCTCAGTTTAGTGTTTTGCAGGACATTGCATGTTTTTGTTTTGTTTTGTTTTTTTGTTGTCGGGACCTTCTTTGACCTTGCATAGCCGGACCGGCTGGACAAACGAGGTGACCCGGGCGGCCTGGCTGGTAACCTAGACTATTTGTGAACATTCCACAAGAATGAGTGGGAGGGAGAGGGGGGAACTTTTCCCTAGATCATTACGCATAGCCACCTCTTTTGACTTCCTCTTTATACATCTTCACGACCTTAAGGGAAATAACCAATTTGTCAATTCCAAACCACTTGCTTGACGCAGTTCTACGCTTACCTTAATCTCCTCTCTTCACCCAATTTGCAATGTTGGAGGTTCTTTGTCGTGTTGCTTGATAGATGTCATGTTACCAACGTTTCGACCTGTCAATCCTCCGATTGATCATTCAACTGTTTGTGTGGCCTACCTCCCATGAAGTTTTGTTATCGTATCAGCATATGTGTCCCACTTTGAGTTGGTAATTTTCTGGTATTGCACGTTTCAACTTCTGTCCGATAATGTTGAAATTATTTTGGCATTGCCACTCATCAACTTTTTTATAGGACTCAAGTCGTCCCACATTGTTTGCAGTCTTTGGTATGTAGTTCGTAAATATGTAAGATTTCTATCTGCAAGTTGTATCTGGTCTATATGTATTGATTCCACAATCTAAGGGCGTACTCACACTAAGACTATCTGACACGTTTACAAATGTATCTTATCGGTAATGTGAGTACGACCTTAGCTCGTGTGAGTATAAAGATCCTAACGGTAATGTGAGTATGACCTCAGCCTATCTGTTAATGCGATATGTAATCTATAGACAATACGTCTTCAATCCATTGACTTTATTATCAATTGAGATCCCCAAATGACCCCTACTCAATACCTTACTCTCCCCTCCCAAAGCAGGCTGCTTATTGGTGGTCTTATGGTGTTATCCATGCTTCCGTGCCTCAACACAGGGCACAGGTCTTCAGGGTTCCCTAGCTTCCCCAAACCCTCTAATCCCCCTTACCGTAACTTTACCCCGTATAGATTAATCTGGAGCAAGAAAAACCCTCTACCGCTTTTGCTTCATTATGGCTCACCAAAGTGAGGTCCTTTGGACAAGGACTCTCAAGCAATCTCCAACCCTTCCGCTAATTTATTTACGTGTGCCTTGTTACCCTTTAGATGAGTCCAGAGTATGACAAACCCATTCCGCACTACTCTCTGAGGACATTTGTCCCCCACCATGATGAAGTACGGTAAAAGAATGCTCTAAAGCGGTCCGCCTTCCCACACCAAGAGTATGCTAAATCCCTTTGCTACTATCCAGTCCTTTTTTATCCAAGTAGGATGGGCCCCCGAATCTGCTTTCCCAAATCTGCTTTCTCCCAGCTAAGCAGTGCTCTCCCAAACCCTCCTATCGCCTTGCGCCTAGTCTACCTATTCACGATGTAGAGTAGAGCCGACCCTCACATTCGTTCTTGTGCCCTAAAAACACCCACCGCTCTCATAGTAATGCCCATACATGTGCTTTGCTAGGTAGGATGGGGGGGAGTACATGGGGTGTCATACCGTGACACGAATGGAGCATGAACAAGAGAGAATGAGGGCTAGTCGGAATCGACCTGCAACCTCACCGTTACAAAGCCAGAGCAAAGCAACCACACTTTGACCCCGACTTGAAATTCATATTTTTTTTCTCTTTTTTTTGTGCTTAATATACTTTTCGGTGTTCTTTTAAAGCATCCCATTCCTCTTATGGAGAGGTCCCGTGAGCAAAAAGGATTGAATTAACTTCACCATTTTCAAGTCTGAAGAATGAAAGCGTTATGACAACGTGTTGCTTGCCTCCCGGTGATGCTCTCCCCTTTTGGGAAGAAAGACGACTTCAGGCCCCCGGACCTTATCATATGTATACCCGGCGCGTGCCAGACACTATAGGCCTCATTCCCTGCTGCTTACCACACCAAACTTCATGTATTCTTTTGACTTTGTCTTTGTCTTTCAGCTTGTCCGTGATGAGCAACCGAACTATCGTTCCTCAAGTAGATGCGACCTTGTTTTTGTGTGAAAAGAAAATAAGAAAAAGATTGGATTAAGTGTATGAAAATGAAATATTTTATGCAGAGATGCAGAAAGCAGATGAATCACGATTTTGTGCACCTCTTCACATTCAGGCGTTAATCTCAGTTTGTAAGACACACAAGTGGCATTTAGGTGTCGTGGGTTCAATTCCCATTGCCCCCATATCTATGCCTGCAACATACTTGGTGCCTTACTGTCAAGATAACCATGAGGTAAGGAAGTACGTGGTAACTTAGTGGGTAAAGCTCGAGTATTGCAAAGGGGAGGTTGTCAGTTCAAATCTTTCGTCCATCAACCTCCCTTGCAGACAATTGGTTAGGTCTAAATTGGTATGTCACATATCTATCCCAGTCCAGTATAACACATTCACAAAATTGTTGTCATTGTAGCTTAGTAGGTGTGAGTTAGGAATTGTCAATCTAGAGGATTAGGGTTCGGGCTTGATCAGTCTAAATGGTTCACATTGAACGGAGATATGCGGAGTATTGGTTGTCTATCATCCCAGTATTAACGGGATGGGCTCCAAGTATTAGTTCCGGGTTCAGTTCTCGCTGACACGGGTCTGTCAGGGTACAAGAACAATGTCGGAGCAGAAACCCTTACACGGATATCCGCCGGGTATTTTTAAATGTCGGACGCTGTCCGACTTTTGTAAAGGTTTTTCGACTTTATGAGATTAACGCCTCTTTCTAAAGATTTTTCAGACCGAACTTATGACGAAAAAGCTTGTTTTTTTTTTTTGCTTAGGTCCGGACGATTGAAGTGTTTGGGAAAAATAATGGTGATGGCCAACAGAGTCACTCGTTGTATTCCGTCTTTGGTGGGGCCACTAGGACGCGCAACTATTGGAATACAAAATCTAAAATTTATCCTACTTAAAATAGAAGCCGCGCGATGCAGAATCGAAGTAGGCTAAGATGAGCAGCCTCGCTGTGAGTATGGCCCCTGAGCGATAATAACACATATAAATAAAAAAAATGGTTCATTTTTTTTTTGTTTCTTATAACAATTCTTTACGAGAATCGAACTTAATTTTGCATTTCAACACTTCACGGGGCATGAGACGTCACACAGTAGGGAGGTGCGCATTGACTTAAAAAGAAAAAAAAACTTTTAGGTGAGACCAACTGAATGGATAATATTCAGATTGCCTCGATGATGGTATTATCATGCTTCAACATTGAGGGGTAATCGTGCACACAAAAAGGTAGAGGCTACGCACAGGAGTTGGTCAAGACTAAAATGTCCCTTGTCACGATGACAAGGGGCTGTGAAAACGCGATGGTGTAGCGAATATGCGTGAACCATAGGATAAGAGGGTTTTGTTGGGTTGCAGCTATGGGGTTCGTAGTCAGACGACAACCTGATAAGAATATGAGTGAGTTTCAATATTAAAACTTTGAAAAGCAGCAAAACCAAGTGTCGAAACTTATAGGCGGATAATCTTTCCAGACACGCAACACTTCGAGTAATGCACTTGATGAAGAAACATCCGCTAAGAAGTCTGTCATCCAAGGAGATTATTATGGTGATAAGAGCGAGGGGGCTTATCCTAGGTCGACGGTAAGTGAAATTGATAGCTTTTGCATACCGCCTTATTAAGTCAAAATCCTTATCAAGGTCGGTTCCCACCACGGTGTGGTAATTCTTCTCGACGTGGTTTGAGCCAGTTCCATAGAATAGGATCTTATATATATATATGTGTCTGTGTGTGTATATTTATTTTGGTTGCAAGATTTTCGATGATATCTATTTTGCCGCTGGTTTGAACGTCTCTTGATATTTATGATATTATCTCTCTCTATAAACTTATTATTATTTTTTCTATCGACTACAACCGATTCATCGTCGAGTTGTAAAGTTATTGTGGTCGTTTCTTATGAATTATGTCTAAGTGACTAAGATTCCCTAAGGGTTTCACGCTTGGTTGAGACCGTCTTAGTCGACCGACGTACACTTTGTGCCCAGGAAATCAACACCCTAGGGAATGAGCGACGTTGAAGTTCAGATATCGTTCTAACCAAACATGGCTATACTGCAACAAAATGAGCAAACATCATTGGCCAATCTACCTCTGCGATTGCATATAAAAACTTTCGCATGTGGGTCAACAACTTGGTAGGGATACACCCCTAAGAGAGGTAACAACCCTTTAGGGAAGGTCGGTTGTGCCATTAATGAACCTGTCATGACGCAGGGGATCGTGGCGGGATGATAACGCAACCACGTCCGTCTCGGTCATTCACGGGGTTGTCACCAAGTTGTCTCTTGTTTTCCTTTATCTCCTGCGTGATGTGGTCGGGGGGCTCTCACCTTTGAGAAAAGACGCAAGCCGATGCGCTTGATATCCCTGGTGGAACGACACACAAATAATTGGTTATTGTGAAAACAAAGTTGCCCCTTTTGTTTGGTTTTACATAAAAGGTTAATAATTATTTGAACATGACGATAAAGGGAAAACAAGAAAAATTGGGAAGAATGTTGTTTTGCCCTCTCAAATTCTGAAAGGAATTTCCCTGATATGTGAGCATGTGTTGTTATGGTATTGTGGTACTCAAGATGAGTGGAGGAGATGCTCATCCGACTCCTGGCCAAACCAACAACCAGGATGAGAGACGAAATGATATCCAGGAGCTTGCAAGGGCGATCAGGTAATCGAGTGTCCAGAAAAAACAAAGACCTAAGATTAAGGTTCCCCTATTTGATGACACTAATGTCTCATGGTGGACCAATAAGTTTGAACAGTTGGGAAACTATTGCAAGTGAATCGACGCGAAGATGTTGCCGTTGGTGAAAAATATTATAAGGTGGGATACAAATATGAGATAATGAAGTTCGTAAGGTCATCATGAGATTGCGTGGACTTCAAGGAGAAGCTATTGAAGAAATATCAGTTGGGGATTCAATTGTTAGATCTGACTGACCTTCCGAAGGTTAGCCGTCGGGGTCTCGAGACAACAAAACAAATTTTGACATAATTCAAGTGGGTCGCGAGGCTAATTCCGGATCATCTAGATAGGGATAGATGCCTTATTTTTCTCGAAGTGGAAGGGAAAGTTGAGAAAAAGCATAAAGGGAACAAATGATTAGCTGAAAATAAAGGAATCCGCAGACCGACAACTGCGATAAAAAACTATACCGATCGTTGAAGAAGCGAAAGGAAAATCGGGAGAGATTGAAGCTGAGTATAGACAAGGACAGAGAGGTTTATTGAACCCTTACAGATATGAGGGAAATGATGGTGGACAGGAGGGACGAATGATTGAAGCGCCAAGTAACGATGGTCATGGCAAAAGGGGGCAAAAGAAAAGAAAAAGAGTTGGTCCTTGAGGAAAGAAGAAGTGAGAGCGAGAGTGAAGAGGGTGAGGAACCTCCTCCAAAAATCTCCAAGGCGGAGCGCAAAGCCTTGAATCAGTAGCGCTACTCATTCAAGGTTTCCTTAGGGACCGATTGAGTGACTCAGTAACGTCTTTTTATTTGGTGGTTGAAGCAATGGAGGGTCAGTTGAGCCCCCAACTGGCACAACGACAGGACCCTGTTTATCGTCAGACGCTTGGTCAATGGCTGACGCACTTATGTGTCGTCCCGTGCTTAAGCGAGGAATATTGGTCGTAATGTTGCAAACTCGAAAGGCAAGGAAGTCATTGCAGGTGCGGCGTACTCCTGATGAGAGTTCGAAGGAACCTCGAGAAGAGGATTTATCTAAATGGATGAAAAAAACACGGAGGAGGATGAAAGGTTGCGCACGGAAGATGAGCGTCAAGCAAGGCAACGAGCTTTGGAGCAAGATCCAAAGAAAGAAAAACCGATGCCGAGGAGGAGGAACCTCGACAAAAGAAGAATATATATACGATCTTTGTTGAAAATGAGTCAATTTTGAGCGATTGGTGCATCAGATGTTGGAAAGACGGCATGACTTAGTCACTCTGAAGGAATGTGTTATGAAAAATCCGCGAAGAGCTTAAGCAACGTCTTATGTGGAAAAAAAAATATGATGATTGAGTTTGGGGAGGTAATTCCCCCAAAATCTAACCGAGATGCCGCAGGGACATAGATGGACTGGCACTATCATGATGTAGCCACATGGTTTCTCAATGTCCGAGTTGACTGTGATGAATATTTTACCCTTGTCGATGAAGGGGCATAAATAAAAACTATGAGGAAAAATGAAACGATTCCGACTGATATAAAGATTGACCGCGTCAACAGTTGATTTCTCATAGGCGCGAGTGATGCAACTTCTTTCGGTGGGACAATAAGTGATATAGTGATTCAGGTTGGAAAGGTAAAAATTTGCTCGTACCTCTCATCATGCCACGAATAGAGCATGCAATGCTATTGCGATGGTCATTCCTGTGTCGTTCGGAGTCTATTATAATCAACAAGCACAGTAACACAATGTTTGTGGTTCTCTGTGATTCGGAATGCAGATATTTTAAAGTGATAAGGTGCAAAAATACGAAGCCTGAAAATGCGGGGTATGATTTGGGTTAGTTTCGTGCGGTTGGATCTGATATATATATATATATATTACACAGGGGCACCAGCCCGTACGTACGGAGGTCCCCGGGCAGACCTCCGTACGTACGGGCGTTCGGGGTCCCGTAAGGTGTCCAAACCCGACGGCGTTTGGCCTCCGCCAAAAATTATTTTGGGGCCTAAAAATAATAATTTTTTTCTGAATTTGTTTTTGTGAGTTCTCTATGACATGAGGCACATGCCTGTAAAGTTTCAAGTCATTTGGCTGAGCCAAATAAGAATTAAAAATCGCCAAATATGGATGTGTCAAAACGAGCTCGCTCACGTGTTTTTTCACTTTTTACTTTTTGTTTTCACTTTAGTTCGGGGTCTAAACAATTTTATTATTTTTTGAAACTTTTTTAGTGGGTTTGTATTATGTGAAGTACTCATCTGTAAAGTTTCTGGGCATTTAGATATGCCAAAACAAAATGAAAAATCGCCAAAGATGGCGGTGTCGAAAACATGCTCGCGCACTCACTAAATTTAATTATCTTTTTATTTTTATTTAATTTTATTATTAGTATTTGTTTTCCATATTTTATTTTTATTTCAAATTTGGTAAGGAATTGGGATGTAACGCTGAGGCAAATATTGTTTAATCTATTTTTCTCCATAATATTTGTTTTTTTCATATTTGTTTTATGACTTTTTTTTTTTTTTTTTTTTTTTTTTTTTTTTTTTTTTTTTTCATTATTTTTTTTTTTTTTTTTTTTTTTTTTTTTTTTTTTTTTTTTTTTTTTTTTTTTTGGGTCCGCGTTCGACTCGAACGGCTGAACGGATCCCCAAGGGGTCCAATACGTTCGGGCGTTCTGGTTCGGGCGTTCGGCCCAACCTAAACGCCGGTTACCCTGTGTATACATATATATATATACGAGATATATATATATATATATATATATACATATACATATGTATATTATTTTTTGATTGCACGACTCCCGACGATATTTGTTTTGCTAGTGGCATATACGCGCAATAGTTATAAGATTATCTCTCCTCGTAGACATATGTATATTTTTTTACTACAATCGATCTCTCTTCGAGTTGTGAAGTTATTGTGGTAATTCTTTTCTATGTGACGATATATATATATATATATATATATATATATGTATATATATATATATATATATATATATATATATATATATATATATATATATATATATATATAGTTTTTTTATTGCACGACACCCGACGATATTTGTTTTGCCAGTGGCATATACGCGCAATAGTTATAAGATTATCTCTCCTCATAGACATATATATATATATATTTTTCTACAATCGATCTCTCTTCGAGTTGTGAAGTTATTGCGGTAATTCTCTTCTGGATTATGTATAAGGGACTAGGATTCCCTACGAATTTCATGCTTGGTAGAAATCGTCCTAGATAACTGACGTACGCTTCATAAGTGAGAGATCAACACCCTAGGGAGCAGATGAGGTTACGATGATGTTCTAACCACACACGCGTATACTGCAGAGAAACGACAAAACGCCCTTGACTCATCTACCTCTGCGATTGTATATAAAAGATTTCACATGTGGGTCAATAGCTCGATAGGGATACCTCCCTAAGAGTGGTGACAACCCTTCGGGAAGGTAAGTCGTGTCTCGAGAGAACTTGTCATATCGCAGGGCAACACAAGAGGTATGATTGATGCACGTGGCTAGAGCGACGAGATGATATCACAACTGCGTCTATCTCGGCGGTTCGTAGGGTCCTTAGGTTATCGAGCTTGTCGGTCTCACATGGGGATCTTCCCGACAACGCCACGCAAAATTTTGCAAGAATTTTTCGCAAGGGAGCTTTGACCGCTCCGGTCGAATGCGCTAGTTGTACCTCTCGCGAACCGCTACGACAGGATATAGGTCGAGCGAGGAATAACTGAGCTCTGCCCAAGGGTTTGTCACCACCCTTGGTAAACTCTGTAATTTCCTGACAAACGTATCCCCACCAACTATCGAATCACGAGCGAAAGTTGCTCGAGTGCAATCACAGAGGTGGCCCGACCGAGGGTGTTTCTCGTTTGCTGTAGCATAGGGGGCATGCACGGTCGAACGTTGTAATCCGATCCGTACGGGAACCGACGCTCTGAGGGTCGATCTTCCCAAGCGCGGCTCTACGTCGGTGAACTAGGACCGTCCACCTAACAACGCGATACACTTTACAAAGATAAATTCAGTTTCACTCATGAATCACATCTCGTCCTTTTTTCACATCCGACTCATAACCTTTTGACAATAACATTGTGTGGTTGTCGTGCGCGAGACTATGAATAAAAGTCGTGGCAACATGGGCTTCATCATATCGGCTAGCAATGTATGAGTACACAAGCGCTCGCAATCGTGGAGTACTATGTGGTACCAATGATCACGTTGTCCTTATTGGCTTTTAAAAATCGCGTTCGACACTCCAGTGTCGACTGACATGGGTCTTAAGGGGTTAATTTGTAGACGCTAGACAATCACAAGTGCGGTTGTAAGATCTACCCTCTTCTGCACCCTGCACGGGTGAGTGGTGGACGAGCTTCGGTTCTTTATGACGGGCGTGACGCCCCTGATCTATAGGACGGGCTCCATCTTCGGAGACTTTTAGACATGCCAAGCAGTTTGACTTAGACAGTCGCCATGGACCTCAACGTCCAACTATAAAAACCTAAAAAAAAAAAAAAAAATCTCTCCTTTCTCTCAATACAAATTTGCCCAATCTTTACTCGTTGTCAAGATAGAGCGCGTGAATACACAAAATCTAAATATAACGGGGTTGTAGGACATAAGCCGATCCCTCTTACAATAACAGTGTGAATTTCTTCCAAATATAGAGATGATCGCAGACAAGTTCAATCCCGACTTCGATTTACAAAACATACATGCAATCACACACAAATTCAACATCGACAGACCACGCATTACACATGGTCAACTTCAATCACTCTCTGCACTTACACTCCTTGCCTTATTCACATTAGCCTCGATCTTTGTCCAACCTTCCAAAAAAACACTCAATTATTTTTAAATAAGCATTTAATAAAATTCCGGACATAAACTCCAAGAAACAACTTGAAATTAACCCACAGGGGCTAAGGCCTTAGTTTGAGTCGTGAGAATGTGTTCGAAGTTGAATTGGAAACTAATATATTATCAAAACATAACAGAAGACGATCCTCTTAGGATCAGACTGAAACTAATCAGATCTTGAATCAAAGTAACCAAAAAGGATCTGTAACATAATCGAGATCGGTTGCAAAAACTAATTTTAAATGTATGGATAATGAACCCTAATACCATATCTCATTCCAACTTCTCACAAAACTAATTCTAAATCTATCTCTAAATGGTATGAAAAAATTAGAGAACATTTTGGCAGCATCTCCCGTGTACAGGATGGATTGCCAAAGTTTTTCCTACCAAATATAATATAACACCTTGAAATTAGAAAACATTTAGCAGCACTCTCTATAGAGAAAGTGCCTTTTGAAATTTTATACTCTGTTAGATACGGAATCACAGAACGACTTTTGACTTTACAAAGTCAAATTATGTATAAGGGTCTCGTTAGACACTTCTAAAAGTGGCTGTTTTTTGGATTGCGTCTTGGTTGCAAGCAATCTTAAATCCAATTTTGAGATCGAAAATGTGAAGACGGTGTTAGGACGAGTCCTAAAGGATTTAGGATTCCACGGGCAAAATCGTCCTAAATTTTCCATTAGCCCCCGACCTACTAAAAAATTTAGGATTCCCACGTTTCACAGACTGGTTATGTCGCGCGCATGGCACCGTCGACACGGAGTTGCTGGTGCAGAAGCGATCCGTTGGGTCAGTGGTCGGACATCGGAGGTTTTCTGAGGGCCGACGCGGGCAATGGCCACAAACGGTAGCCGTTGGCGGGCGGGTTGGAGCGTGGGGGGCCGAGCAGGGGCGGGCGGGCGTCCCCAGTGGACCGTTGGCTCAATTGTGGGAAGCGGAGGAGGACGACCACGTGCTCAGGAAGACATACCGAGGCACTTTGGGCAGTGAGCGGGCGCCAACGGTTGATTTTTGAATTGACAGGGGTCCGCCTTTGTCGTCTTCTTGGTGGTTGTCAGCATGTGAAGGTCCACCGACCCTATCCACCAGCATGTCGGAAGACACTTCTGTAGTAGTCGCTTGGAAGGGTGCCTCCCGATTTGAAATTGATGGCAAACGTGCAAAGAAGATTGCCTCTGTTGGTACTTGTTGTCGTCGTCTTCCTATTTGTCGTCTTCCTCCACGTGTGTTTGTTGTGCCAGCCCTGGAAGCAACGTCGCAAGTGGAGGGCGTCAATGAAACGGCCGGCAGAGGAACGTCCGATGGCGAGCATGCAGGCACGCGCAGAACTGGGTGCAGTTCAGGGCGGAAGAGGACCTGCGACGGAGGTGCTTCGACGGTGGTACAAACCGTCCTTGTACACCAATCTAGAGTCGTGGGAGACGCCACTGCCCCCGTCGAACGAGGAGGCGAAGACGGAAGAACTTGCAACATTGCCTCTCGGTAGCGGGTCGACGCAGATGTTGTCGCAGATGATGCGAGCGCGCGGGTCGGCTAGCAACGAAGGCGGCGAGTTCACCTCCCTCCTAAGGTAAGGCTTGGGAGATAACGACGACGGAGGACTTGATCTGAGGTTCGAGTTGTCTTCCTGCAGCGCGAGGAAGGTGACCCGTACGTTCATCATCGACGCTGATCCTTGGCCATGTGGCCTTGAACGTCCTGGGAGTCAACATACCGAGCAGTCCACACTTTGTGGCGGTGCGTTCGTCACTGCAGGTGTCGGGCCGTCGCCACCAGCCTGGCAACATGGATCGATTGCGCCGTCCGACGAACGAATGACAAGCAGCTGCCCCGCACGCAGTGGAGTCGCAGCAGGGTCCCTGCGCATTGATGGTGGACGCTCATCGATGTCCAACCGCAGAACGCCGGCCCAACCCGACCTGAGGGACGAGCCTGCTTGCAGAGCACCGGTGCGTCCAGGACCCACTGTGGAGAACATCACACGAGGAGTGTCCAACATGAGGGCACACAACGATGGTGGCGACGACGATGCCGGTGGCAGTGACGATCCTGACAAAGGATTCAGGGGGGACGGGGAAGCAGGGGACGACAACGACGACATTCATATTCGGCCTTTGGGGAAGAGGACTGGGAGGGGGAAAGGACTCAGCAGAGGTGCTGTTCGTGGACGATCCGTTGGCCGTGGCGGCAGAGGAGGCGTAAGTAACGACGGCGGGAAGTATGCAACGTACTGGTCTACGGACGACCAACTGCTCCTAGTGAGATGCAAGCGGGCTGGGTCACAATTACGGGCGGATGCGGATGAAGGAGTGGAAGTGGGACGACATTGCGAAGCAAATGGCGAATGCGGGGAGGCCTAAAGACGCCGACGACTGCATGAAGAAGTGGGACAATCTGTTCCAAAACTACAAGAAGATACAAAGGTTTCAAAATGCCTGCGGCGAGGCAGATTCCTTCAGGCTGTCAAAGGAAGAAAGAAAGGAGCACAACTTCAAGTTCCGCATGGACAAGGTGTTGTACAACAAGATCCATGGAGGCGTGCAGCGGAACCACACAATTTTTCCTCCCAACGTCGCCAACACCAGCAGTCCGGACGGGGTGCAACTGCCGAGGCAAGGAGCGGCTGGTGGGAAGTCTGTTAGTAGTGAGGCCGGCGGTGATGGCTGCCCTGAAGAACGTTATTCGGCAAGGGACTTCGAGAACAACGCAGGCAGTGGGGTCGGAGGCGGTGTCGGAGGGCATGGTGTCCCGGCCCTCCTCTGTGTGCCAAGTCCTCACTCGGTGTTAACTCCTGACGTCATTGATTTGTCAGGGAAGCTCCAGAACCTTCACTGCGGATCTGGGATATCGGGGTTGTGCTTCGGCACGGGTCGACCCTGTTAGCGCTCGCCTTAGGCAAAAGGGGTGCGCCCCAGGGCTTCCATTGGTTCACGCAGGCCCGGCGCCCTGCTGTACAGTAGAGCACAACCGGCTTGTGGCTGTGGTAGCCGCCGGGTTCGCCCTGGGACGCGAGAGTGGAGGGATTGATACTGCTTTATCAACTGCGCGCCGAGCGCTCTCTTTCCAGGTTATGGGATAGGTACATGGGACAGGTCTTGATAAAGAGATAAAAGAAAACAAAATGTGCTGGGGTGAAAAGGAAAACTGAGCATTGGAACTGCATTTAGATCATGACTCTTGCCTTAGTTTGGGATAATTGAGCGATATCAGGTCACTGTATCGTTGAGTTTTTCTTCTCTCTTTATTTATAATTATTATTATTATTGCAATCATTACTATTAACTTATTGATTTTCAGACTCGGCTTTCTCCTTTTAGGTTCTGTCGCTTCGTAGGGAAGGCCGTTGATCCAGGTTTTGGATTGCAACCGTGGCCTCATGGCTTAGACTAGCTAGGCCCCTCGTATGTTGTCTGTACTGGACCTGCTCAACTGAGCTCCACGCTGTAGGACCCCAGTAGCAGTATCAAGGGGGTAGATACAGTGGTGTCTGAAAAGGGAAAAATGTGAAAAAGAAAGAAAAAGGGAAAAGTGTGAAAAGGAAAGAAAAAGGGAAAATGTTGGAAGTCGGGCTTTAGATTTGTGCATGGGCTCGTATCGCTGTTCGGGCGAGGCTGCTCCGCGAAGAAATTTTGAAACGCCATCTTTTCTTTTTCTGTAATTATTATTATTATTATTATTATGGTTTATTGATATCATTATTTAGTTTTCTTTTCATTCGACTGTCAGATTCGGTTTACTTTTCAGCGTGTCATTTCGCAGGAAAGCCAACGGTTGGAAATCCGGGTTTGAGCTATGTTGTGCGGCCTAAGTGGGCCGACCCCTCATATATCGCTTGCTCCGAGCCGGTTCGACTGAGTGCCGCGCTGCAAGGTCTCAAAAGAGGGGCGACCCGCGGCCACATTGGTAGGGAGCCTATCACCCCCCCGTGGGGGGTCATAAGCCCCCTCCTTGCCATCGGACACGGGTACCCGCCGGGTATAGGCCAACGGGCGCGTTTTGAGGGAAGGATTCCTTGTCAGTATCCCGTTATGGGACTTCAGTTTTTGGGTTGTGGCCACGTCGTGATAATTAGTCACTTGACAATAATATAGTGATTTCGAACCATATCTCGAATGTTGAGTTTCCGGTTTCCGAATTATTCAGTTTTTATTTTGTGTTATATTTCGGTTTATTAAAACTACTAATGTGAGAGCTGAGCTCTTCTTTTAGAGCGCGGGGTCATAGCGAGGGGTAAGCCTATAAAGAGGTGAGGTTAACGAGTCTTTGGCAGCGAGGCCTCTTCTGCTGTGTTGGCGCTGCTGGTCTGAGAAAGCGGTGGGTAGTCTGTGTACACGAGTATTGAGTTTTGAGCGGTGTGTAATTGGATGGCGACTATGTTGCGTAGCAATGGCCTTTTTGGCTATAGGCCAAGGCACCTGAGGTCTTACTGGAGCTGGGCACCTATGCGTGAAGAGGGTTATGCAGTGGATGTCTGTCTAAGTTACAGCAAGAGTGAGGGGCAGGCTAGACTGAGAATCAATGTCTACGGTGGGAAGGAGCAAGAGGTGAGGGAGGATGCGAAAATACAGGGTGTGGTCACCGAGGCTCGGAGCAGGGCAGAACGAAGATGCCGACGAGATGGGGCAATCGCGGCATTACGGGTTACCGTCACTTACCATGAGGAGGAGACCTCCACGGGTACGACAGAGAGGGAGCAACAAGAACTGGATCGGGACTCAGAGGCGGAGTCCGAGGCTAGCGAGGACCTTACTTAGTCCTGGCACGGGCAGGAGCAGTGGAGGAGAGAGCACCTGCCAACTGAGTCGGTAGAGGACGGACCCGAGGCCAGTTCGGCCCGGGGCAGAGCAAGACCAGCTGAGGCTGGACCATCGAGCGAGGAGGCGAGTAATAAGCGGGATTGAGCCTAGGAGAGAGATATACGTGGTGCGACTTGTTATGGGAGTGGTTAACGAAAAGAAGAGAATGTGAGCGGGAACGGGGCAAGTTTGTGGAGTGCGATTGACGTCAACCGATCCGTGCAAGCTCGCATGACTTTGCACTTAGACCTCATGGAATGGAGAGGAGAGGGCACGTGGCAATCTGAGAAGAAGAAGGCAGTCAACGAAAGAGGGGACAGACAAGCGCAGGGAGATACGCTTGTGTACGGTACACACGTGGCGCGAGCTGTACACTGGCGGGCTCGAGGCAAGCTCGCGGCAGTTGAAGCCCAAAAACCGTGGGACGAGTGAGAGGGAGAGCAGGAAAAAAAGGCATGTGTAAGGATGGGAGGCTCTCTCAGAAAAGAGAGAGGGTACTGTGCAACTCGTTAAGGCGGGCGATGTTGGCGTCAACACTAGCGTACGGGAGGTCGTTCGCTCTCAGGACTATTGGCTGACATCAACACTCGCGCTCGTAGAGGACACAAACCTTATCCGTAGAGCCAATGCCAGTAGGCTACTCGTTGTCCGGGGGCAACTTACGAGTTGTTTCGCAGAGACTGAGGGGAGTGAGCCTCTAGGCTGACCCTCTCGGCATTGCGATCAGGGTCATCAGGCTTTGTGAAGTGTGTACTGGCCCCATGAGGTATATGATCTAAGAGAGGCGGGGGTGATGACGCGTGGCATACAATCTACAAGTGGCAGGACAAAAGCAAAGAAAGATGCAAGCTTAAGAAGCAAGACTGGCATCAACAACTATCCTCACTTTCATGCAACGTTTGCGACTGCCGATCCGCGGGGAGCCCTCACAGAGAGGGGGCGGAGTCCCTCTCATCATCAGTTGACATCATGTGCCTGATGAGTGTCGTATGTCGAGGGGTTCTATTGCGTCTTCATCGGTAGGTGCCAATTTAGATTGCTCTTTCCTAGGTGATAAGCCCCGAGCGTATTCGAGCGAGTTTGACAATCATCTTGGCTGAACGCTGTCTTACTCTGATTAGTGGAAAAGCACATGGTGAAAGACGAGAGAAACCAAGAGGTTCGGTTAAGAACGAGAGTGGTAAAAAAACAGTTTCTGTTTCAGCCTTTGTCAACGTTTTGGACTGTTTGTGACTATAGCTCGTCCGACGCCTTTAGTCAGGACATGTGTGTTCGTGTAAAGGGGCTCGATTAGACCATCATTCTCTCTCTAGGTGGATGGACCTGTCAATTGATCTCGTGCAGACGCCTTGTGAATGGAGGAGCACTATTGCGCATCTTGTACACCGATGCGAAGTGAGAGTAGACTGATGAGAGTGCGGTAAGCAATAATGTGAGTAGAGTCATTGATGTTTCCTTGATAAATTCTACTTGTATCGCCGACCCTGTTACTCGAGTTGCTCTTGGTCGAACTGGAAAACGAATAACCTGTGTAATGTCTGAAGAGAAAAGAAAGGGTTACATTGGTTGTTGGTAATCCACGACTGATTAGCAGGAAGGGGAGCGCCCTCTTATGTTCTTGGTTGTTTGTTACTCCCCTACAACGTTCACCAGTTGTTCTCTTGATATCGTGATCTCCTATCTTGAGTTCGACACAACAGGTAGAGAGGGGGAGAGGGTGCTGTTAAGTAGCTGGTACTAGACGACTTGACAAGTTATGACA
>BFEA01000330.1:1208140-1226962 GCA_003427395.1 Chara braunii | reverse complement strand
CACTTCGCTCAGAATCCCTGTGTGCTTTGAACCAGTGCAACTAAGTGCGCGCTAAATGGCATAGCAATTGGCCATGAAGCGATGTTCTGACAGGGGTCAACGGTGTGTTCAGAGTAACTAACGAAGACATGGCCTCTGACTACCCAGTCGAGACTGACGTCACTCTTAGGAAGTGTTATTGAAGCTTCAAT
The DNA here is from genome assembly GCA_003427395.1 of Chara braunii. Lineage (NCBI taxonomy): Eukaryota > Viridiplantae > Streptophyta > Charophyceae > Charales > Characeae > Chara > Chara braunii. Next base: position 1,226,771 of record BFEA01000330.1, on the reverse strand, counting down.
TGCGACGATGCGAATGTATGGGGATAACTTATAGTCAGATACTCTGAGAGTGATGCCTGACGTTAAACAACCCAGCCTTGATACAGTCTGTGTGTGTTGCTAGAATCAGCATGTCACGCCATGGCCTGATAACATTTGGTGGTGGCCTAATTGAGTATTGACTGAACTTGACTCTTATCGTTAGATCTACTTTGGGGATTTCGCCATAAGTTGCCCTACTCTGTAATTATAGGACAAAAGGGAGAGGGAGTTTGTTACACTCTTGACATCCTGCGTTCTTTATCAGGGGTGTCCCAGGGTACGTACTGAGGTCTGAACTCAGTCACGTCTTTCCTAAGAGGCCTCATGCCAAGGGATTGTTAGTTGGGCAAGAGGGGTTTAGTGGAATGTGCTTTTTGTTTTCCTTAATCCCACACCGGAAGGGCAGAATAGAGGCGGGAAAAGAAAWATGGGAAGCAAGTACTTGCTGGTCGTGACCAGCACCCTATACCGAGCCCAAATAGAAGGTTGGGAGGATAGGATCTTGATTCAGACCGAGGAACACAAGAGATTACTGAGGTAGTTTGCCATGAAAAGAGCAGAAAGTTGTCATAAATTTGTTGAGAATGTTTTCTATATCTGTGAGCCAAGTGGAAGGCCGCACAATACTGTTTCATCCTTAGAAAAAGTAGAGCAGGCCAGCATAATGTTTGGATAAGTAGAGAGGACACCAAAATTCTCCCTCATGAGTACTGCACTACACTGTCCCACTGCTAAAAGCGATTGGACGGACTAGGGCAAAGTCTAAGAGGACATAGGGAAACTCAGACTCTCCTCTGGAGGACTCAGCCAATGAACTCTGATCAGTAGGCGATACGTTGCTTCTAATATTGAATGCTGCTAACTGTGAATGGTACTGAGTATTGCCGTCAATGTGCAGAGCTCTGCGCTGTTAGCAATGCTCAGAGCCCAACGCAGTCGTTCGGGGACAGAGCTCAAAACGCTGATGGCAGCAATCAGACCACAATACAATCAACTCCCAATCGGTACAGCCCATTATCAAGCAGCATTCAGCCAGTGCCTTAACCAAGTTTTCGAACAACTTTCGATCAACTAATAAGCAATATACAACGAATGTTCAAACGATATTATAGCAGTATCCTAAATGTTCAAGTATTTAACTGTGGAAACTGCAATCGTCTTCAACCACTGAGTGATTATAGTGTGGTGTTTCATTCCTCAAACAGGCCTTAGACAACTTTCAGACAACTCATATCTCAACAACCGATCATTCAGTAGTTAACAGTCAACCAGTTTTCTGTTAAGCAATGAACGTGGTTTTAACCACGTATTTAGTCGTCTTCGAGTAAAATTTTGTCCAATTAAGTAACTTTTCGCCCAACACTCGAGTAAAAGTCCATTCGACACTCGATCAATATAAGTGTGCTCTATTATCAGTGTGAAACAGCCTGCGTCCAAGCCAGCTAGCACTCATCAAAAGTTCGCAACCCTATAACAGTGTAATACCGAGTGACTTGATGTCCCGGTGGTTAAGCACTCAGGACGGTACTCAAAGCAGCACCTAAAACAACACTCAAGACAGTTCCCCGAACAGTACTCGGAACAACACTCGGAGTGGTGTATAATACTCAGAACAATATCCGAAATATTATTTGGAACTGTATTCAGAAACGGTTTTCAGAACAGTATTCGGGAATGTACTGAAAACTGTGCTCAGAACAGTACATAAGACAACATTCAATAGTGGCTCAGCCACTACTTAATCCGTGTCTAGTCGGAAAACAATCAACTCGAACAGACAGCAGGTATTCATTGGCAGGTAACAGTTAACTAGACTTTTAATATTTTGTTATCTATCGGCAAATTTCAATACCAATTAGTTTTCAACAATCAGTTTTTAGCAATCAGTTTTCAGCAATCAGCTTTCAACAATTAGTTTTCAGCAATCAGTTCTCGGCAATCAGTTCGGCAATCAGTTCTTAGTGATCATCTAGTCGGTTGCGCTGACAAAGCTACTCATGAGCACAGTTCAGTCTACGCTGGTCAGTGAGTCAGTGCTGACCAGCCTCAATCGGATTTCATGCAAAGAGGCATTCCGCTATCAGTATGTTAGTGTCATTGCTTTCAGACAAGGAAACCTGTCAATCTTCGTTGTCCAGACCAGCTTTGCTGACGGCACTATCCATGACTTTAATCCATACCTGAAGAAAGGGGCAAGGAATCTCATAAACATTTCGATCCAGTCTGGATCTCAGCCACCAAGTATCTCGAGCAGAGAGAGAGGGAGCTCGATGAGGGTGGCACTACGCTGATCCGTAGCTTTGGGCCAAAGCTTTATACTGACTATCCCAGCCAGGCACCAGTTCCTTCCCTCCTCATAGATGACACGAGTTGGCTCGACATGATCGGCTTAGCAAAGAGGTATATCTCTCCAGCAATGATCGACATTGAGGCACTGACTGAGCCCACCGAGTATCCCTATCTCAGACGAGGAGTCTTTTCAGTGGACGGGCTGCCTACATTGTTGGAGGAGTTTTGCTCCATGGTTAATTTCCGTGTCATGTACCTCGGATGGTCATGCTCAGAGCTTGCTGGCTTCAGGTGGATTTTTTGTCACGAGGCCTCAATCTCATATTGTATGTGGGCGTGGGTCACAGCACCAGAGATGATCAGTGAAATGAGAGATTGAGAGAGACTGGCCAGAAGGATGAGTGAGGACTCTTGAGAGGTGCTGACTATGCTTGCTTATATGTACTTTCTGAGATTATTATGAGTTATCATTCTTCCCTCATTCATTTGATCTTGTCTTTGCTCGAGTCAGTCGGTCTTGCTTTTTGCTTGTTTTTGCCTGATGATTGCTATCGTGGATGATTTGTTACAGTTCTCAAAGTGAGATTGACATAAATGATGCATGCATAGCACCCCATAATTTTATGATTATTATTTGCAAAATTGTCTGCTATTCGGAATCAAAATAAAAGATTCCTAAGACCGGGGACCGGCGAAGACCGCAATTGAAGGGTCTCGCTCGAAGCCGGACGCACAAAACAGGAAGGGATTTGCATTATTTAATTTCATTTATTTATTGCAATCATATCAAAAATCCTGCGTGACAGCCTGTTGGCTTTCCGGTCGCTTGAAATGGACTGACTGGAAAAAGTGCGACAAAAATGGCGCCGTTGCCGGGGACATGAAAAACATTTCGTGTCCGGGACGAGTCTGGGTCATCATTATCATCTTTGAGCTTTGATTAGGGCGTGAGAACAGTTGACAACGTTGTGAGCTTCCTTTTGATCTTATTATTCTCATTGAGTCTTGATTCTCTTGAGGGTCACTGCTGCTAACTGTGTGTTATTTTTTTCTTGTGTAAGGTACCACACTGGACTGGAGAAGGAGACCGATATTATCGATTGGAGAGAATCAGGCTTGAATTCAGGTATGCCTCATGAACCTATGATGTCTTTTGAACACTGAGAAGGGAAAAGAAGAATCGAGAGCTCGGGGATTTCATCAAGGATGCTAACTTCTGATGCATTGAGAGAGCTCTCGAAAGTAACTATTAAGGAAATATTTCCCTATCAATATGAGCATTGCTGGGTCTACCATTCTGGCAATTTGGCCATCAGCGTAGTGCTGACTCGCTTCTTGGAGGGAGATATTTATGATATCCGTCCTTATGTCAAGAAGGGAGACTGTGACGACGGTGAGACCTTCAACTGGTTATGAGAAATTGCAACTTAGTCTCTTTATGATGAGAAGGCAGAATTAATTAAGCAGAAGAAGAAAGTGGAATGAGGTTTAATGCCAGTGACATATGAGACTGTTCCGATTCCTCCTGTACCTAACAGTTATTGTGATGGGGCTAACTGACTGTCGATAATTAACATGGTATTGACAAAGGAGAAAATAAACGGTGGTCATGAGAACTAAAGAGATTTCAGCAGAAGAAATCAGACAGAGAAGACAGAAATTCAGCAGAGGTTCAGACCCAAGTCAAGAGGACGTTGAGTGTCTCCAAAAGTCACTGAACACTCTAAGTAAGAGAGAGGTGTTCCCATATGAGGTTGTCAGATATGAAATGGTCGAGAGCGGATGGGAGCAGGAACGGTTGTACATACTGACGTTCTATTTCACGGAATTGGACGTGTATGATGTGAGAATTTATATCCCAAAGAAGAGAAGCGCTGAAGCAGTGTATGAGAGATGCTGGGGATTTGTTGAGGAAGTGGTACAGAAAGAGAAAGAGAAATTTGATAGGGAAAATAAAAAATTCATTGGATCTACTCGGTTTACCGTCTTTGACGGATTTCCGGCTCCTCCCTTGCCTGATAAAAATTTATCAAAATATATGATTGGTTCGCGGTGATTAAGTTTGCCCAGAAAGTGAAAAGAGGCCAAAGAGTCAGATGAGTCGACGCTATGTATCATTCAGAGAGAAATTTAAGCTTAGACTCATAAGATGCCATGAAGGGCTGAGTAAGGCTGAATCAGACAAGCTGTTAATTCTCTTAATCCTATAGCGGGTAGGGCTGTAATTCCTTATGAAATCGTAAGGTATGAAGCTATAAAGAGAGCAGGACAAAAACAGGAAAATCAGTATGTTCTTACATGCTATTTTATTGATCTTGATGAATATGATATTGAAATTTATGTGCCAAAGCAGAGATTTGATGAAAGCCGAAAATGTGCGTGTTGGTAACGAGCGTCGAATCTTGTGCATGATGAGAAGAGAAGATTAGAGCGAGAGGGAAGAAATTTCTCCTTTAGTACCTATGTCAGACCGTTTGTTGGGATACCATCTCCACCTGTTGAAGGACTCACATTCCCAAGATACAATTGGTATGCCATGATAAAGTTTGTATGGAAAGTGAAGAGAGTCCAAGAAGAATACTCTCAGTAGCCAGGATAACTACTGTGAGGGGTAAATTCAATGAGGTGATAGGGTGCGATAATCCTTTTGTGATCCTGAGATATGAGACTTCTAAGAGAGGGCCCATAATATTTCACATCCCAGTGGTCAAATTCCTGAGTACAGACAGCCTGAACGTAAGGATTTATGTACCGGCAAACCTAGAAAAAGGAGACGATTACTTGAAGTGTCAGCCAAGTGCTTATATTAGTCTCATAAGAACCAAGGAGTGACTTGAAAAGTTAAAGATAAAAGTAACATGGAAAAAAAAAGTACGACAATTTGAGAGGCTTCCTGAGTTATCAATTGCCAAGGGATTTGAAGGCAGGAAAGATTGGATGCCTCTGTTGGAAGTTATTGCTGAGATTGGTAGAGCAAGAGAAAAATACTCCACTGGGATGATAAAATCCCTACTTTTGAATGCCTTTGAACACAGATTCGAGATCCCTGATTATGTCCAACATGAGATCAAGGTAGAAGGGACTCTTCGGATCTCTGACATGAATCTTTCTACTCTAGATGAGCTTGAGTTTTTGCAGCCTTTCTTAGATCACATGAGAGATTCTGCTTTGAGAATTATCACTGACCAGACTGAGATAAGCTATCTGTTAAAGGTGGTGAAAGTGAGAACTACTAAGAGAGTGTCATATCACACTTTTCAGGAACGGGTCTCTCTTGCAAGAAGGACCAGTAGTGGGTTTAAACGATGTAATTTGATTATGAGATTATAGACTTAACTTGATATTTTATGATTCGGGGCACTATAAAGGAGTATAATAGAAGGTTGAGTAGGGATGATGAGAGAGAGTAGATTGAAGACTACATTGAAAGACTGAGAAGGATTGCACTGCCCTTGATCACTACCCAATCCATTATTGCTTATACCCTATATGTACAGAATTCTCAAGGGGTAGAGCAGATAAGAGAAGAGAGAAACGAGTTTGTATCTCTCGCGAGGAGAGTAAGAGATTGAAGGATAAAGAAGAAAAGGACAAGAGTGTCAGAGAGAGAAAATAATATATGGGAAAAATCTATGGTCAAGATGGCAGGACGAGGAAGACCGAGTTCTTCTGCAGGGACCAATGAGGAGGTCTTAGTTGGAGTTATACGGGAACTGGTCGAGAGAGTAGACACTATAAAAGGAGGGTCAGATATTGCAAGAGCAAAGAGACCAGATGAGAGGATTCCATGTTTCAGAGGGCCCCAGATTAATGATTTATTGGACGAGTATGAATTATTTGGACTTAGTTATGGCTGGACGGACAAGCAACGGCTTAAGCACCTTCTATCTTATTGTGACTTCTGACTCAAGACTTACAGTTCATGAATTGATGGAAGGGACCTCTACATGGGAAGAAGTCAAAGAAAGACTGAAAAAGAAGTTTGAGAAAGATTCGATTCCGACCACGACTAAGGACTTACTCAATATTAGAAGAGCTAAATATGACACTTTCAATGTTTTTTTTCAGACTTTTATCCGAACAGCAAGAAGAATTTCATACTTGGATGAAGCTCAGAGATGCCATATATTTTTGACAAATTTTACTGATACTGAAAGACAAGCAGTTCTTAATCAAGCTCAGAACTATCCTCTCAGATAGGATGAAATTGTTGCAATCATAAGAACTCTACCTATTGTCTCTCATAAGAAATGATCACTGGATCAGATCAGTACTTTAGCCAAGGACTGGGAGACTGAGAATGGAATGAATAGAGGAAGTAATCTGACTGCTAAGAATATTCTTCAAAAAGTGATGGCTAACTTTATGCCTGCAAGGCCTACAATGCATGCTGTGGATGACAGGGGAAAGAAAAAAATTGAAAGTGAGGAAGATGATGACGATAATGATGACAACGAAAATTATGGTAAGAAGGGGGATCCGTTCAGATCCAAAAGGAATGGAAAGAATGGTGATGGAGGAAACAGAGAAAGAAAAAATATGTTGAGCGTCCTAAGAAAAGTTTTACTTGCTACTATTGTGGTAAAGGGGGTCACACTACCACCTATTGCAAGCCTCTTGAGGAGGTTATAAGGAGTGGGGTGACAAAGAAAGATGCAATGGACCATATCTGTGATAGTTCATGAAATAAGTTGGACCCTAGACATCCAGAAGGTATGAGGTTTTTTGCTCTTAAACATGATGAAAAGATGAAGATTAAGAAGAAGAGAAAAACTAATGTGAATGTTCATTTCTTCATTGGAGAATTGCCTAATGAGCTGGTACAAAGAACAAGTGGCCCTTATACCGCGACTAAGTTGTCTCTGCAAACCTTAACATTGACAGAGTGTGAGCCTAACGAGGCATCTACAAGTGAGTCTCCATTGAGAGGGAATTCTACTTCTCAGAATTCTTCTGAATTAGTAGAGTCCTCTTCCAATAAAATGGTTCACCTCCTGGCTAACATGATGTCGTTCTATTGTGATTTACCCTTAGAACTTGTCATGGAACCCAGTGTCAGAATTTGTGAAGTGAAAAATCTCCAAACCTGTATGACACCTCAGATGATAGAGGAAAAGAAAAGGAGGAAGGATGAAGAGTCATTGATTAACATCCTTGATGACTCTGAACAGGAAAGATCACAAGAAAAGAATGAACAGGGAAAAAAAAAGAAATTTATTCTCAAGAGTGATTTGGATGATGGGGCAGTGATTTCTGATGTAATTGCTAAAATGCTGGAGGAGACGGAAGTGACATTGTCTTTCAAGGAAACAATGACTCTAACACCCAAACTGAGAGAAGAGTTGAAAAAACTAATTGAGAAGAAAAAGTTGAAAGTTAACTACTTGGGATCAGTTTTTCCCAATCATTTGAACAGATCGCTACCAGGTCGCAAGATGAGATTCGCAACCATGGGATGTGGGCACCTTACAATTCACATTAATCAAGTAAAGATTCTGGCCCTAGTGGACTCTTGGGCAAAGATGATACTTCTTTCACGAAGAACGATGGAGACATGTAATTTGACTATTGATAGGCCTGCCCAAAATGTACTGAGCAATATTCCAAGGGAATTGTTTGTGGCTGGGTTTATAGACAATTTGCCTATTCGAGTTGGGACAATGACTGTGGAATTACTGAGTTTTGTAGTGTCAGATCTGGACCATGACTGTATCTTGGGAACTCCATTCTTGCATATGATGGAGGCAATCCAATTTTTTAGTCATGAGGGGTAGTCTTGGATCGGTCTACAAGATCTGGAGACTGCTCAGGAACAGACCTTTATGGCTTGCACAAAAAGTGATTTCAAGCATCAACTATCTGCTAATTCAATCAGAAGGGAAGAAGCTGCCGAAAGGGTTAGGAGACTAAAGGAAGAAGGAAAACAAGAAGCAAAAGAAGAGATTTCGGTGAGAATCAATCAGGTTTCGAAAATGATAAACCCCTTGGTAAACTCGAGAATGAGGATGGACAAATTGAGGCTTTCAAGAAAACTGTGGAATCTGCTAAAGGAGGAAAGATGAAATTGAGACTTTCAAGAAAACTGTGGAATCTGCTAAAGGAGGAAATATAAAATTGAGATTTGCATCGACTCACCCTTTTTTAGGAAAATAGTCACTGGGTTAAAAAGAAAATACAAGTCCAAGGGGGTGAAGAAAAATCCGGTGACAGTCATAATAGAGAAAGATTATGATGAAGCATTGGAAAAAGAGAGGAGGATTATAAAAGCATTGAGAGAATCAACAAAACTGGAAAATAGGGTCACCAACGAGAGGTTTGACACAATGAAGATAGGCTCGGATCAGTTTATCCTGCCTAAAGAGAAAGAATATATCTTCAGGATGTGTCAGAAATTCTCTGGTGCTTTCTCCTTTAATGACGAAGAGAGAGGGCGGTTGGACGTGGACGTGATCAAGATGGCCAAGATTTGGACATTTGATCATGTTCCATGGAATGACAGACCGACCAAGTATGCCATGAAGGAAGAGGCAGAAGTTGTAAAGTATCTTGATAAAAAAATTGCATCTAATGTTGTTGAACCTGCTGATGGACCGTATGCTAACCACTAGTTTTGTTTTTGGAAACCAGGGGGTGGGCTAAGATGGATACAGAATCTTCAGAAACTCAATTCTGTGACAGTACGTGACGCAGGTAGTCTTCATAATGCTGATCTCCTCTCAGAATCCTTTGCTTGTCGATGTATTTATTCTTTAGTTGATCTGTATTCTGGCTTTGATCAGTTCCCTATTGATCCCACTAGCCGACCAATGACTGTCATACACACGCCAATGGGGCTTGTTCAGATGTGTGTGGTACCTCAGGGTTGGACTAACGGCGTGGCAGTGGTTCAAAGGGATATGATCAAAGTCATGCAGGATATCTCTCATGAAATAACCAGTCCTTACATTGATGATAATCCTGTAAAAGAGTCACTGGTAAGGGATGAGACTTTGGTCGCAGGGGGGGTCAGAAAGTTTGTCTGGGAATATGCAGAAGGAGTTAAGATGATCCTAGAAAGACTTCAGAAATATAATTTAACTGCCAGTGGACCAAAGTCCCTTCTCTTTCAACCAAAAGTGATAATTTTGGGCTTCAGATATTTCTCCAAGGGTAGGAGTTAGGATCCCAAAAAGATAGACAAAATCTTCAACTAGCCTCTGCCTCTCAAAAGAGTGACAGACGTCAGAAGCTGCTTGGGGGTCTGCGGATTCTGGAGGATTTTTATTCCTCACTTTGCTACCATTGCAGAGCCCCTGAGGGAAATGGTAAGACAAGGGGCTAACTTAGCATGGAATGATAAAAGGCAAGCTGCAACAGAAACATTACAGGAAAAATTAAAAAATGGTAGTGTAGTCCTGGGAGTGCCGTATTATGATAATGAAGAGACAAGACCTTTCATCATTGAGGCGGATGGAGGACCAGTTGCTCTATGTGGAGTGCTCATTCGGAAAGATGAAAATGGGAGAGAGACACCTCTAAGATTTGAGAGCAGGACTCTCAATTCAACAGAAAAAGGCTACACTCAATTCACGAAAGAGCTATTGTCAATCATTCATAGCCTCAGGTGCTTCAGACACTACATACTAGGAAGGAGATTCATCATGAGGACTGATGCATCTGCCGTGATTGGTGTCATTAAGAAGCACCAACAAGTGGATCCAACAGTCAGTAGATGGATCGCCTTCATGTGGACATATGATTTTAAGCTGGAAAAGATTCCCACTGAGAAAAACAGAGCGGATGGCTTAAGCCGGATTGAGTGGCGAGAAGAAGAGGAAGAAAATATGAATGAAACAATTGAAGAATCTGCCTATGTTGATAATTTTCTTAATGAAAAAGATGACGAGGATTATGAGGCGTCATGCTCTTAAAGGTGGAGTCTGTGGCCAGAAGAGAGAGACAGCTGGGGGAAATCCCAAGCGCATACGTCTATGCGTCGATTTTAGGGAAAAAAAAAGAAGATGAACCAAACGATTGGTATGCTAGAGTTAATGCAGCAGCAGTGGCTTCTCATGAGATTGGAAAAAGTTCGGGTTCAAAGGAAGAAGAAGAGAGTGAGAAGATGGAATAAGATATATTTTTCTTCTTTGAAGAATATGATGAAAATTATCAAGAGATTGGTAAAAGGATGGAAGAGGAGCAGCTAAGGGAATATTATTGTAAGAATTTAAGGAAGAAATTCAGACTAAAGAAAGGACATCTCTTTGTGGATGGTAAGGGAGGCCTACCACCACTAAGAGTGGTCTGTGGTAAAGAGAAGCAGTTATAGATAATTGCTGCCCTGTATGAGGGGGTTGCTGGTGGCCACAGGGCTGCTGAGGCAACTTTCTAAGATTGTCAAACTCTACTTCTGGCCTGACATGAGAGACATGATTTTCAGATACTGTAAAACATGTGTGTTATGTCTGAAGAGGTCTACCACAAAAATAATTGAACCTTTATTTCCTACCATTCTAGTAGAGTCAGACAACAAAGTTCATCTAGATATCGTCACTATGCCACCAGGCAAAAATGGGATGAGGTATATATTAAACATGAGAGATAAATTTTTTGGGTATGTTGAGGCAAAAACTCTGAAAAGGAAGACAACCGAGCAAGTGGCTGACTGGATAGAAGAAGTCTATCTGAGGTATCCTTTTATCAGAGAATTTGTTTCAGACAGGGGATCAAAATTCAGAAATGAGATTGTTAGGAGAACTACACTGAGGTTGAGTGTCAGATTTCGGTATGTGACTACTTACCATCCTCAAGCTAATGCACTTGTTGAAAGAGGACACATAACTTTGAAAGATTCTTTAGCCAAGTGATGTGAAGGAAATCTCAGTAACTGACCAATAGTATTAAGAGTTGTTGTGTATGCTGACAACATCACAATCAAGAGAATTACTAGATATGCGTCATTTACTTTGTGGTACGACCGATATGCTACATTGCCGATTGAAAGTATTGTCAAGACATGGTTAAATCAAGAAAGTGACAAAAACTATTCTATTTCAGAGCTCCTTCAGATCCGGATGAGGCAAATATCAGAAGTTGATCAAACAGTGATGGATGCTGCAGAAAGGATGGCGTCCAGCAGGTTGTCAGATCAGGAAAGATGGAACAAAAAAATATATATAAGAAAAGAGAAATTGAAGATTAGAGATGTTGTCCTTCTGTTTGACAGTTTCCTTGAGACGCAATGGACTAAAAGGTTGGAGCCCAGATGACTTGGTCCCTACAGAATCACAGGGGAAGAAGACGACAAAGTTTATGAGATTTCAGAGATGGATGGATCCAGAGTTCAAGACATGGTGTCAGGGTCAAGACTTCGTAAGTTTATCTTCAGAGATCCTGACTTGATCCCTACAGTGACTTTAAAGAGAGGAAAGAAAAACCAATCATCCAAGTGAGAGAACAGTCATAGAGAACTGAGAGAAAAAGTACAGTGAGATGCTGACACGGCAAGACTCAGTTTCAGTGGACTCAGATCATTCATGCATAGTCAATTCAGCATTTTGGATTCAACATTTCAGTTTCAGAACTTCAGTTTCATCGTTTCAGTTGCAGTAATTTAATTTCAATCTTCAGTTTCAACATCTCAGTTTCAGTATCTCGGTTTTCAGCAAGTCCTTTCATTCAGTATTTCAGCAAACGACTAAGTCAAGTCTTTTGATACAATGCTACAGTCGTTCTATGAGTGTCAACTCCCTTAGAGTGGTGAATAACTGTAAAATCAGTTTCGTAAGTATTGACACAATGTCAAAGATTCGAGAAGCTTATGGTTGTGGCGCGTCAAAAGATATGATCAGTACTATCATAAGATCAAGAGAAGAGCATGGTGGGCATGAAGAGGTTCATTTCTGTCCGACTAAGAGTTATGAGCAGAAGGACTTCTTGTCTCTGAGTAAAATGTACATCCAAGAGATTCAGATGAAGGCAGGCACAAAGAAGTTCAGCTTTACTTGACTGAGAGTGGTCAGTAGAGGGACTTCGTGCCTTTGGTTAAGGGTCTGTCTTCGCTCGGATGAGGGAAGGGACCTCTCTGAGATCAGCATTTCAGTACTTCCTTGAGACTAACGGGACGTCTCTTCGAAAAGAAAAAGAAATTCCCAGTTGAGGGAAGGGACCTCTCTGGGGCCTGTACTAAGCATCCTTCTTGAGACTGAAGGGAGGTTTTCTGTAAGGATTTGGTGTTGATTATCATGTTGCTGTTCAGTACCTCTTGAGACTGAAGGGACGTCTCTTGAGAAATTGTTTGTCCTGTTATGGGGCATAGGCATTTCGCTTGTGGGTTATGATATGCTTGTCTGAGTGTCTGTGCCTGGGAGTTTTTTTCTCTAACCTAAGGATGAGTTGACTGTCGGGGCCAGCCAGAGCCTTACCGCAGTAGGTTGCAATCTGGTGGGGTCAGCAGGTCCCCGACGCGAGTGTCGAATTCCGTAGTCGGCTGAGGCTAAGACTCCAGGAGTCTGGCCTATGAGGTCGAAAGGGGTCAGCTGGAACCCTACCGCAGTCAGAGGATGCAATCCAGTGAGGTTCACTAGAGCCTGGAACCCTGGTTAGACCGGAACCCACGTTAAAAAATCATGGTGGGGCAGCCAGCGCCCTTGGCCAAAAACTGGTGGGTGAGCCGGTCCCCGACCGAAGTGGTCAAATCCGGGTTCGGGACAGTTTGATTGACGGGACGTCTATTGTCATAGGATGGCCAGACCTGCTATAGTCTGGGTGTCCTGGCAAGAGTGCCAAAGGGCTTCCATACTCGAGTAGTGGGTATGCTGGTCCTGACCTGGAGGCAGGTCAAAGGGGCTGTCAAGACAAATGGTCTGGCTAGTCCTGGCCTGAGGCGGACCGAATGAGGTATGTTAGACTGACAGGACGTCTGGTATTCCTGGCCAGTGGTGGGCCGAAACCAAGGCAATCAATAAATCCTGGGTATGAAGAGTTGTTATGTATTAATTATTATTTGTTATTTATTATTTTATTTATGGGTTTTATTTCAATTTGTTAATGCTTGACTGTGGTTGTCAGAGGATCTGCTTGTTGGGGCATGGTTGTTGTCTGTGGGACTCGCCGATTTTGCACGTATATAAATACTTATCTCAAGTTCCCAGACCAAAGAAAAAAAAAAGGGTTTGGTATCCCCTCCTCTTTTTTTTTCTTAGAAGTTGAGGAGATGCCTCACTCAGACTAGAGAAAGAAAACAAGGGTTTGGTATCCCCATCAGGTGCTTGAGAAGCTGAGAAGACGTCTCACTCAGGCCAGAGAACAAAAAAGAGGGTTTGGTATGCTTTACCTTCAGCATGGCAGACTGAACAAGTGACTCAAGTAGTACAGTTCAAGGTGAGGACATACCTCATAATGATAAGAAGCCAGAATCAGCTGCAAGTAGAGAAAATGGAAATATAATCCTTCTTAAATTTATTTGGTGGCCAACAAGCGGCCAGGTTCACAAGGAACCGCGTCCCTGGCCTAAGGAAGCCAAACTCTCAAGCCTGGGACGCTATGAAGTGGACTGGATTGAGAATTTTGTGAGCCAAAAATCGGATTCAAAAGGCTGAAAAGAAGTCGCGCTTATATAAGACATAAAAGACGGTCATGAGTTCAAGCTGGAAAAGGGAGAGAAGAAAGAAGATGCTGAAGAGAACACAGTGATTAGGATGATGGGGTGATGAGACAGCACATGGGATAGAGGAAGGCGGAGCTGGCACTATGGTTTTGCTTACGGCGGGGGTGGAAGGAGCTCTAGGCATGTAAGGAGGTGAAGAGGCGCTAGGTGTACCGTAGCGCGCGTCAAATTTTTTACAGAGGAACTCCATCCTATCTGGAGATGGAGTCCTCTCGTACCACCCTGCTAGCGAATGGTGGGGGTATGGCCTTGGGTGACCGTAGCCTCGTAGCTCCTCCTCTTCCTCCTCCTCTGAACTATAATCTCACCGTGCCCTGGTGGGCGACTCCTCTTTAGCCTTCCCTGTCCTACCTCCTCTTCCTCTACCCTGTCCACGACGTGCCTCAGGCATGGCGGAAACCCTGAAGACTGATGCTAAGAGGGTACTATGAGAGGGAAAAGGGATGAGCTATTAAAAGAACTGAAGATACCCTGCGATACGAGAGATCTGGAGAACGAAAATGATGAAAAAGAGAAGCCACGCAGCGACGTAGCGTACCATATATCATCGCAAAGCCACTACGAGAATTTGCCGTGACACACCCTAGGCATGGTTAGGATGTATAAGCTATGGAGTACCGCGAAAGAAGAAGGAGAGATGAGGGAAAAGGAAAAAGTAATGGCGGACTACTCCGGACCAAATTTTGAAGAAAGAGAAAAGCGCTGCTATAGACAGGGAGATTAGCACAAATCGGCGCCGTGAGCTCTGCAACACTGAAGCCGTAAGAATGATCTGAACTGAGTCGGTATTGCCTAATTATACCAAGAGCAGTCACGGTTCGACCCAGCGGGGACGCTGGGTGGGGGTTTGGTATTATGTCGGAGGGCACGGTGTCCCGGTCCTCCTCTGTGTGCCAAGTCCTCAATCTGTGTTAGCTCCTGACGTCTGTGATTTGTCAGGGAAGCTCCAGAACCTTCACTGCGGTTCTGGGATATCAGGGTTGTGCTTCGGCACGGGTCGACCCTGTTAGCGCTCGCCTTACGCAAAAGGGGTGCACCGCAGGGCTTCTATTGGTCCACGCAGGCTCGGCGCCCTGCTGTACAGCAGAGCACAACCGGCCTGTGGCTGTGGTAGCCGCCGGGTTCGCCCTGAACGCGAGAGTGGAGGGGTTGGTATTGCTTTATCAACTGCGCGCCGAGCGCTCTCTTTCCAGGTTATGGGATAGGTACATGGGACAGGTCTTGATAAAGAGATTAAAAAAAACAAAATGTGCTGGGGTGAAAAAGAAAACTGAGCGTCGGAACTGCATTTAGATCATGACTCTTGCCTTAGTTTGGGATAATTCACCGATATCAGGTCACTGTATCGTTGAGTTTTTCTTCTCTCTTTATTTATAATAATTATTATTATTGCAATCATTACTATTAACTTATTGATTTTCAGACTCGGTTTTTTCCTCTTAGGTTCTATCGCTTCGTAGGGAAGACCGTTGATCCAGGTTTTGGACTGCAACCATGGCCTCATGGCTTAGACTAGCTAGGCCCCTCGTATGTTGTCTGTACTGGACCTGCTCAACTGAGCTCCGCGCTGTAGGACCCCAGTAGCGGTATCAATGGGGTAGATACAGTGGTGTCTGAAAAGGGAAAAGTGTGAAAAGGAAAGAAAAAGGGAAAAGTGTGAAAAGGAAAGAAAAAGGGAAAAGGTTGAAAGTCGGACTTTAAATTGGTGCGTGGGCTCGTATCACCGTTCGGGCGAGGCTGCTGCGCGAAGGAATTTTGAAACGCCATCTTTTTCTTTTCTGTAATTATTATTATTATTATTATTATTATGGTTTATTGATATCATTATTTAGTTTTCTTTTCATTCGACTGTCAGATTCGGTTTACCTTTGAGCCTGTCATTTCGCAGGAAAGCCAACGGTTGGAAATCCGGGCTTGAGCTATGTTGTGCGGCCTAAGTGGGCCGACCCCTCATATATCACTTGCTCCGAGCTTGTTCGACTGAGTGTCGTGCTGCAGGGTCTCAAAAGAGGGGCGACTCGCAGCCGCATTGGTAGGGAGCCTATCACCCCCCCGTGGGGGGTCATAAGCCCCATCCTTGCCATCGGACACGGGTACCCGTCGGGTATAGGCCAATGGGCACGTTTTGAGGGAAGGAAAATACTTGTTAGTATCCCATTACGATAATTATTGACTTGACAGTAATATAGTGATTTCGAACCATATCTCGACTGTTGAGTTTCCGGTTTCCGAATTATTCAGTTTTTATTCTGTCATATATTTCGGTTTATTAAAACTACTAATGTGAGAGAAATTCGAAAAAGGCGAGAGCCGAGCTCTTCTTTTAGAGCGCAGGGTCATAGCGAGGGGTGAGCCTATAAAGAGGTGAGGTTAACGAGTCTTTGGCAGCGAGGCCTCTTCTGCTGTGTTGGCGTTGCTGGTCTGAGAAAGCGGTGGGTAGTCTGTGTACACGAGTGTTGAGTTTTGAGCGGTGTCTAATTGGATGGCGACTATGTTGCGTAGCAATGCCCTTTTTGGCTATAGGCCAAGGCACCTGAGGTTTTACTGGAGCTGTGCACCTTTGCGCGAAGAGGGTGTTGCAGTGGATGTCTGTCTAAGTTACAGCAAGAGTGAAGGGCAGGCTAGACTGAGAATCAATGTCTACGGTGGGAAGGAGCAAGAGATGAGGGGGGATGTGAAAATACAGGGTGTGGTCACCGAGGCTTGGAGCAGGGCGGAACGAAGATGCCGACGAGATGGGGTAACCGCGGCATTACTGGTTACCGTCACTTACCATGAGGAGGAGACCTCCACGGGTACGACACAGAGGGAGCAACAAGAACTGGATCGAGACTCAGAGGCGGAGTCCGAGGCTAGCGAGGACCTCACTCAGTCCTGGCACGGGCTGGAGCAGTGGAGGAGAGAGCACCCGCCAACTGAGTCGGTAGAGGACGGACCCGAGGCCAGTTCGGCCCGGGGCTGAGCAAGACCAGCTGAGGCTGGACCATTGAGCGAGGAGGCAAGTAATAGGCGAGATTGAGCCTAGGAGAGAGATATACGTGGTGCGACCTGTTATGGGAGTGGTCACCGAAAAGAAGAGAGTGTGAGCGGGAACGGGGCGAGTTTGTGGAGTGCGATTGACGTCAACCGATCCTTGCAAGCTCGCATGACTTTGCACTTAGACCTCATGGAATGAAGACGAGAGGGCATGTGGCAATCTGAGAAGAAGAAGGCAGTCAACGACAGAGGGGACAGACAAGTGCACGGAGATACGCTTGTGCACGGTACACACGTGGCGCGATATGTACACTGGCGGGCCCGAGGCGAGCTCACTGCAGTTGAAGCCCAGAAACCGTGGGAAGAGTGAGAGGGAGAGCAGGGAAGAAAGGCATGTGTAAGGGGGGGGACTCTCTCAGAAAAGAGAGAGGGTACTGTGCAACTTGTGTAGGCGGGCGATGTTGGCGTCAACACTAGTGTACGGGAGGTCGTTCGCTCTCAGGACTATTGGCTGACGTCAACACTCGCGCTCGTAGGGGACACGAACCTTATCCGTAGAGCCAATGTCAGTAGGCTACTCGTTGTCCGGGGGCAACTTACGAGTTGTTTCGCCGAGACTGAGGGGAGTGAGCCTCTAGGCTGACCCTCTCGGCATTGCGATCAGGGTCATCAGGCTTTGTGAAGCGTGTACTGGCCCCATGAGGTATATGAGCTAAGAAAGGCGGGGGTGATGACGCGTGGCATACAATCTACAAGCGGCAGGACATAAGCAAAGAAAGATGCAACTTAACAAGCAAGACTGGCGTCAACAACTATCCCCACTTTCATGCAACATTTGCGACTGTCAATCCGCGGGAAGCCCGCACAGAGAGGGGGCGGAGTTCCTCTCATCATTAGTTGACATCAGGTGCTTGATGAGTGTTGTTTGTCGAGGGGTTCTATTGCGTCTTCATCGGTAGGTGCTAGTTTAGATTGCTCTTTCCTGGGTGATAGTCCCTGAGCGTATTCGAGCGAGTTTGACAATCATTTCGGCTGAAAGCTGTGTTACTCTGATTAGTGGAAAAACACATGGTGAAAGACGAGAGAAACCAAGAGGTTCGGTTAAGAACGAGAGTGGTAAAAAAATAGTTTTTGTTTAAGCCTTTGTCAACGTTTTGGACTGTTTGTGACCACAACTCGTCCGACGCCTTTCGTCGGGACATGTGTGCTCGTGTAAAGGGGCTCCATTTGACCATCATTCCCTCTCTAGGTGGATGGACCTGTCAACTGATCTCGTGCAGACGCCTTGTGAATGGAGGAGCACTATTGCGTATCTTGTACACTGATGCGAAGTGAGAGTAGAATAATGAGAGTGCGGTAAGCAATTGTGTGAGTAGAGTCATTGATGTTTCCTTTATAAATACTATTTGTATCCTTGACCCTATTACTTGAGTTGGTTTGGGTCGAACTGGGAAACGAATAACCTGTGTAATGTCTGAAGAGAAAAGAAAGGGCTACTTTGGCTGTTGGTAATCCACGACTGATTAGCAGGAAGGGGAGCGCCCTCTTATGTTTTTGGTTGTTTGTTACTCCCCTACAGCGTTCACCAATTGTTCTCTTGATGTCGTGATCTCCTATCTTGAGTTCGACACAACAGGTAGAGAGGGGGAGAGGGTGCTGTTAAGTAGCTGGTACTAGACGACTTGACAAGTTATGACA
>BFEA01000330.1:1117061-1133611 GCA_003427395.1 Chara braunii | reverse complement strand
TATCTGGTCTCAACCATAGACCAGATACATGTAGAGGGTCCGGCGTTTTGGGAACGCCGGACCCCCAAGAGCAAAAAATTTCGACCGGATTTTGGCAAAAAAATTCAGTTTTGATTTCGTTCAAAAAATATAATATGTCCGTTTTGACGAAATGGCTGTTATATATCCTCCCTGTCCACCTTTACACTGGACTGAATGAGCACACAGCCTGTGGGTTCAGGCCATGGCCTGGTCCCACAGGTCGAACAGGCAAAATAGCCTGATAGCCCTAGTTGTAGGCCAGGGCAGCTAGATGCACGCTGCAAGGGGCCAAGTCCCAAGCACATTGGATCTTCACTTTTGGTCGTTGACCTTCGTAATCTGCGGTCCGATATTGAGAATCGGGGCATCCAGGACTTCGTACTTGAGGTCAAATACATCATCCGGGGTGGTAATTGTGGTCAGATACATCTCGATAAATGCTAGTGTGAGGACCTACTGACACTACAGGCTTTTTTGGCAAACATCAAAATTTCATATAGTTTTGCAGTCACACTTTGCCCGCCGGCCTATCAGCTTTTTGCCAAAAGGGTCGCCGGGTTGAGCAATTTGCCACCACCTCTAGGGCCTCACGAAACAAACAATTTCACGAGTTCGTTTCGTTTCACACTGCCGCACGGCCACGCGAGTTTCAATGGTGAAAAAAAATTGCGACGTGTCGGGTGTTTGTCAAAGAGAAGAGGAGATGAAAACTTTGCAGGAGGTTGCTGCCGCCCACCTACAGCACCTCAATTTTTGTGGGTCCTTGCAAGGACCCACAAACCGCCTGCCAAATCTCGCAGTGTGGCTAGTGCATCCAAGGCGGTCGGGAACTCCAAGACTCTTTTTTTTTCTTTTTCTTTTTTTTTTCAAGAGAAACTCCGCTTATTCATATTTTGTTTTTTTCCCGTTTTCGTACTCATTGGTTTTCTTTTTTTTTTTTCCTTTGGGGATCAGTGGTTTTCGTTTCGCGTGCTTCGTGTGGCTATGCAACACAAAACAAAGAAAACACGAACTTGGGCCCTCGCCAACCCTTGCGGAAAAAAAAAAAAAAAAAACTCCTTTCATTTCGTTTTGGCTGCCATGTGGGGAGGCCTCTAGATGTGTTGGCAAATTATCTGTTTTCCGAATCGGTGAGCTCACCGAAGAAAACTGTGGGCATCCCTTGACTTCTTTTACTGTGTGACCACACAAGTGGGCAATTTCGCAAATGACAGGGAACAGGGGCATTGCCTTTTCCAATTTGCTACCCTTGTGTGACTTTGCAACACACCAAAATGGCTAACTGGGAGTGGCAAACGCCGCAAATTTTGCTGTTTTGCTACATGTATGTGAATACACCGACTGAGTGTGCTCTCAACCAATTCTCTCTCTTTTTATTTTTTTCCCTCTATCTTTCTTTTCTTTTTTTCTAAAGCAAATTCCACCAGTACCTCTGCCAGTGTTGGGAAATTACAATGTACGCGTCTGTCCTCGAAGAAATCGGTGGTGGGACCCAGGGTTGGCGGGTCCCATAAATCTTAGTTTTCTTTTGCCCCCGCATGAAAGAAAAAGGAAAAAAAAAAAAAAAGCTTATGTACTGCAATGATGTCAGGCAGGGTAGTCTAGGAGGCCGTGCTCACAGTCTTCGGGCGTCGTTCAACACACCTCAGCGCGTCCTCGGGCTCCGAGGACGAATCCTCGGAGCAATTTTTGATTTTCGGAGGTGTCGTTCCACCTTGGAGAAATGCCCCGAGGACGAATCCTCGGGGCCCTCCCTCGGCCAGTTTGATTAGATTATACACAGCCGCGAGAGGAATGTCCGGCCTCCGATTCGGGATATCCGTGTAGCAGTCGTGGTGGTCCAAAACGCGGACGGCGGGAAGACGTCACGGGCCCTTGGAAAATAAAACGCCAACGCGGGAAAATCCCCTTTCGAAATTCAAATTTTGAATTTTGATGTTGGGGAGCGACGTGGTGGCTGCGCACAGGCGGGTCGGTGTGCGTGCCTGCCTACGTCGCGCGGGGTTTCGTTTGCCATCGGGTTGCGTATTTCAGCGGCGACGCACCGCCAGTGAGTCTAGTATGGTCGACGCGACGAAACGAAGACGTCAGTCTCGTTCGCCATGTGCAAGCGCCGCGGCGGTGGGTGGACGCCAGTGGTGGTGGGTGGACGCTCCAATCGGAATCGCGTCGTTGGGCCGGGTTGTCTTCCTGACGTGGTTGCAGGCGTCTTCAACACGTGGCGGCATACGTGCACGGAGGTGGGCGGCGGTGGACGTCGTTTTTTGTCTACGAGGGACGTGATGGACGGCTGCGATGGGGATGGACCTGCTGTGCTGTCGACGACGGAGAAGACAACAGTCGCGGCGGCTGCGGTTGCCGTTGTCCGTCGTTTTCAAATCGAGAGTGCGGCCGGGCGGATGAAGGCAGCGCTTTCGAGGCGGCGGCAGAGGCTACTGCTGCAAAGGGTGTTGGACGCCCCAGACTGCATCACCACATCCCCAGCCGTGGTTCAGCTGTGTGCTGCTATCAGGAGCGGTTTGCTTCCTCGGGCGACGCCACGTTGGTGGATGCGGCGGAGAGCTGGCGGGACTTGGGAGGATTTACGGGTTTGCGATGACGCGACAGAGGACTACTTCCGGGAAAAGCTCCACATGTCGAGGAGAGTGTTCATGGAGATCAGCGAAGCATGTGCAGCGGCGGGTGACGTTTTACAGGGAGCCACTGCAGCTGGAGCAGATCGTCGCATACGAGCTGTATAGGTGGGCCACAGGAGAGTCTTACGATAACAGCACATCATCCTTCGGCATGGGCAGGACTTCCGGAGTTCGAGTTGTGCGCGATGTGACAGCCGCCATTTTGAGGGTGTACGGGGAGAAGATATTGTGGCCGACGGGGGTGCGAAAACAAGTCGTCCTACGGGCTTTTCTGGACAAGGGCTTTCCAAATTGCCATGGCGCAGTTGACTTCACACACATCTACGTGGACAAACCGGCGAACGCGCCTAGCGAGAACTACTTCGACCGCAAGCACCGTTTTTTCGTCATTGCGCAGGTTGTGGTTGACCTGGATCTGCGCGTCCTTAATGTGTTCGTGGGATATCTGGGTAGCTGCCACGACATTAGGGTGATCCAACTGTGAAGTATGTCGAGGCGCGCCAAAGAGGGATTGCTGTTTCGTGGGCCGCCTGTGAAGCTGCCGGGAGGGGTGACGACGAACGGATACATCTTGGGCGACAACGGGTATCCTCCTTCTGAGTGGGTGGTGGTGCCGTACGGAGGAATCAATCAGCACCCGGACGAGGAAAGGTTCGACACGAAACAGAAGGTCGCAAGAGGGGCCGTGGAGAGGGTGTTCGGGAGGTTGAAAGGGATGTGGAGGCTCTTCCTGCGGACGCACAAGATGAACCTCGAGAGTCTGCCGCAACAGTTCACGACGGTATGCATTTTCCACAACATCCTGCTCGATGCAGGAATCGAGTTCGACGAGAATTTATTGTGGGAGGTAGACGCGAACGGGGTGAGGCGGTGAGTGGACCTGGGGATTCATCGCCCCCCGCAGCCAGTGTCAATGTTGACTTCGACGCGTGAGGCTCATGCGCTCCGCAATGCACTGGCGCAGCGGATGAAACATGTTTGATCCACCCGGCCCCCTACCTGTTCGTCCCGTTGAAGTCGTGCCGTCGCGGTCAGATTCTTTTAAGGTGTTTGTTCTTGTATTCGACGACGCTGTAAAGGTGCAGTCTGTCACGCAGCGGAAGTGCGACGGGATCGCTGATGTAGTACTCGTCCTCTGTGTTCATCTTTTCGTATTTCGGCTCTTCATTGTCCTAGTGGCCATGAAGTTTGTTTTCCCGCGCAATGACGTGGAGTCGTCGATGGATTCGGTCCTTGTTTGATGGGGGTTCGAGGGGGGGTGCGTGATGTGGTGGGCGGGGGGTGGGTTTGTCGTAGACGGGAGTCATAGTCGAGGGCTTGCAGGAAGAGATTCGTGAGCCCACTGTTTTGCATGCGCTTCACGCGCCTTTTTTTTTTAGAACTTTAGAACGGTGCATTTTTTTAATGATGTTTGGCGATGGATTTTTCGGCGTACCCAGCTGCTGCTATTTTTTCGAGGGATGTTCTTTTTCTTATATTGTTTTTTATTTTATTTTATTTTATTTTATTTATTTATTTATTTATTTATTTTTTTAATTTTTTTTTTTTTTTTGCGGTGCATGGAACGTGTGTTGTGCATGTCGTCTCTGCTTGTCTCCAATTTTTTCCAAAAAGCTCTTCTACTTTGTTTTTTGCATTGACGAATGACGTGCATCGCGTTTGTGAATCACGACTGACATGCATCGACAACGAAAAGAAAGATGATATCGCGACTCATGTGCTCATCATGCAACCGTGCAACGCAGACACAATCCTTTTATTTCTTTTCTTTGTTAAGTTCACGACGATGACAACGATGCTGCGATAGGTGAAATGGAAAACACACGGGCTCATACACAAGAAGATGCGAACGACGATGCGATGGCCATTCACGCGTGCGTCATGTGATAAAACCACACAGAAGACAACGATGACATGACTCCATGCGCAATCTTTTGCATGCAAACACAAGACATGGAAAAAGCAACACACATTTCACTGAGTTCATATTACATACAATCAATCGCATCGGCGACGATTCCCCCTTCTGTCTGACTATCGACATTTCTAGCGTTCCGCACTACACAGCGACTGGTCCTGCCGTCTACGCACATTTTGGCGGAGCAGTTCGCTGACCCAATTAACCCTGCGGCGGAGCAAGCGTACCAAGCGCACTCCAATCACCTAATAATGACACAAAATAAACGAAAGCATCGTTCACTACACATGCACAACTACGGCTGCAACCTGACCTATACATGACGACACTCGATACCAGACGTCGTTCGAGTCGCCACGACTGCACCTTCACGCTGCGCCACGGACGCACCCACGTGTCAACCGTCCTCGTCTCCCACTTCCTCTGCCGCAGGCCCGCTGCCAATCCATCCGTGTTTTGCGGCTTCCGCCACGTTCTTCAGGGCCGCGTTGTGGCCGAACACCAACCCGCAGTCACACCATTTCGGAATGCAGTGCGGGTATTCTCCCAGTGTGAGGTGAGCCTTCCCTATACGATCCAAGACGAGGTTCGCGTTGTCGACGATGTGTCGCCGCCAGTTGAAGATGTACGACCCCGCCGCTATCATTGTCGGTTTGGCGACCAGGGACGAGTAAAGGCACACCTCGTAGTGCGAACGGTCGTCGTCACCACCCATGCGCATGATCCACATGCACGCGCTCAACAACGCTCGAAGACAGTCCGCAAGCCTAGTCAACCTCTCCTGTTTTACGCGCCCGCCGTCCGCCCATTGTCCACACCATAGTGCGTCTGTCCAGCACTCCACGATGCACTGTCGACTCCTGCCGCGCCGCCATGTCGTCGTCCTCTGGCCGATCCACAATCTTCACCCCCGCGAACCACAGAGGCACGTCCATCTTCAGCGCCAGAGTGTGGTACACGAGTGCAGGGGACACCACGTTCGACCATTCCTGCCCCTACCAAACTGCTCGTGCGACGTCTGTGGCAATGTCGACACTCATGTACAACTCTGCACGAGCGAATCCAGCCGACCGCGACGATGATTTGAAGATTCAGCGGTGGATGGCGCGCAACACCAGTTTCTCGACGTTGCGCGCTTTGCGCAGAGCTGGTTCACGCTGCGCAGGGTCGTCGATCTTGAAGCGCGGCACGTCGTTCGGCGGCAGTATGAGCATCGCAGGCGGTTCAGCTCCCACGTCTCCATTGGCGATTGTGACGAAGTAGTCCGCGCACTCGCCAACCGCCTCCCTCAAGGGTTTCCCCGGTCCCTGACCCTCGAAAGAGTCGCAATCAACCCACAACTTCGATCTTTCCTCCAGACCATCCTCCTTTGCGGCTCCCTTCAACCTCGTCACAAGTGGACGGTCGTCGTCGTCGTCGCCCTCCCGCTTTCCGTCTCTTCTTCCCTCGTCGTGGCGGACGTCGTCTACCCTCTCCTCGCCCGCACCTTCGGCGACTGCGGTTCTACCACAGCGATCCGCCGCCGCCCTCCGAGTGTCGATCGCCGTTGCATCGCCCTTTTGCGCGGGCTGTGCTTTCCCCCCCTTTGAAGCCCCCAGCTGTTGCAGTGGAAGTGGCTGACGTGGTTGGCCCAGCCCCCTCGCCGCGGGAAGTTGCCTCGGGACGTGCACCTCCGTTATGACAACCCCTGCCGCCTTCGGGGTCCTTTGTGACGCCCCGGCAGCACCAGCAGCAATGCTCTGCTTCACAGCGGACACTTGTTCCCTCGTCAACCCATCTCGCCCGAAACCCAATCGCGGCGCCGCTGAAGTACCTTGCGCGTCCACCATCACCACTTCTTCTGGCAAGAAGTCTGCAGTGTGCTCGGAGCTCGACTCTTCAACACGATGCCTTTTCGGCTTAGGGATGTGCCCTCTGCCTCTCTTGGTTTCCCCCTCGTCGCCCGCCCCGCTATTTTGCCTCGGGGCCATGTCGTTCGCAACTCCGCAATGACGAACACGTGGACGAAGGAGCGCGTCGACAAAGGAGCACGTGGAAGTACGACGCTTGGAGATCGACGACGGCCACGTCGACGAAGGAGCACGTGGACGATGCGCAGTCGTGGTGGGCAGGAGCCGCGACGATGATGGCCACAGAAAAAAGAGCACGTGCTTGCGGCGCGTGAGGGGGGACTGCACGCGGTGCACTTGAGAGTGGAGGCGCAAAGGGCGGGAAGTGCTGACTTGCGGTGAGGAATCAGTGATCAGACGACACCGTCGGAGACGTGGACAATGGAGTACTGCCGTACGGACTGCGGCCCGCAATCTCCTTTTCAACGCGGTGTGCCAACGCCGCACACCGTGTACACGCCACGCCGTCCACAACAGCCCGCCCCCTGGCCGATCGTACACGGACCGTTTTTTTCACGAAGGCTTGTGGTCATCCGTCGTATGGCCAACAACTCGTGTGGGCGCGCAGGAGGACCATGGTGGAGGTCCAAAGACCTCGGCACGCTTCCGTCGCCCGCCACCCCCAGAAAATCACACAGGAGGTCCATGGTTGAGGCGCCCCTGTCCTCCGTTGTCCCCTCCCACCCAAAAAAAAAAAAAAAAAAACACCCTGCCGCCCATTCCTTTATCCGACAGCAAACCATCTCCCGCCCCCCCCCCCCCCCAAAGAAGAAAACGCTGCTGGATCCCAATCCGCGCTTGGCTGCAACGCGTCACGTCAACARGCACTGAACAATAATCGGGCGTCGTAGTTTGAAACCGACTGACGTGCCGACGGGCATGACAGCAATCAACACCCTTCAAACTAATAAAAAAAGTCGACTCGTGCAATGGAAACCGCATGCAGAAACAAGCCGTCCTCTGTAAACAACCTGCCCACCACCACATGCAGAAACCACATGCAGAAACCGCACAGCAGCACGCAGTACGGGGGCAACGCCGACGATCCAGAAGCACACACGAGGCATTCGCGTGGACGTTGGACATGTGCGGCCCATTGACTTCATGATCGTTCACGGATCGCTTTAGCAATCTCCATAAGGGCGTCGCACATCAACAGGTTCGCCTGGTCCGTCTTCACGTAGTGCTCCTTCTGCACTTCTAGCTCTCGCTCGAGAATGTCGCATTGCCTAGTCAGAATTGAGCACTGCCTCTTGCTCGCGCTGTCCACTGTCGTCGCCATCAGACTCCTGTGGTCCTTCATGACGTCCGCCATCGTGTCGAAGGTCTGTTGTCTCACATTCTTYCTTTTGCCGCACCCGCCCACAACACCGCCGCTGAAACTTGAATTTCGCGTCGATCCTTGATCGTCGTCCTGCCCATCCCCGCATCCGTCACTACCGCCTGATTCGTTCCGACCTCCACTCCGGCCTGGCAATTGAACACCTCCCGCCGCACCCGTGTCCGCCAGATTCGTGGGGTGTTTAGTGTGATCGCCCTTGGACATGGATATCATCTCCGAATACACACGCTCGTCCATCCGAAAATCGAACCCCCGCTCCTTTCTCTTCCGCGGCGCCAGTGAGAAGAAATCAGGCTTCCCCGATTCTCCCATGAACTTGTGCACAATTTTGAACTGCATGTACAAGTTGTCCCATTTTTTCCCGCAGTCATCAGCCTTTCTAGTCGTCACCCCCATCTGCACGAGCCTGCTCTCGATGTCGGCCCACTTCCATGTCTTCGTTTTCATCCTTCCCATGTTGTGGCCGAGGCCAGCAAGATGCAAATCCTGGTCTCTTTTAGCTCTGACAAGAGCAATCACGTGTTCCACGGTCCAAAAATCCTTGCTTTTCGCTTCGTCGCCTGCCGATGCATCTCCCACAGTCTTCTTGCCTCTCCGCCCCGCGCGCGGCTCGCTGGACTTGCTCGTCACCCTCGGCCCTCCCCGTTTCTTCCCCAGCGGACGAATCTCCATCTCTCCGTCGTCGTCCTCGTCGTTGTCGTTGCCCCCGTCGCCTGCCGACAAATCTTCACCACCCGCACCGTCGCAATCGTCGGGTGTGTCGTCCGCCCGTACATTGATCTTCGCCACCCCTCTCGTTATGGCGGACGTGCTAGATTGTCGCGATTGTCGCCGGTAATCATCCCAAACCTCTCGCCCCGCGACCTCTGCAACGTAGCCGTCAGCGTCATCCCCTCCTCGGTCGACTGCGCCGCCTGCCGTTGTCGATCCACCTGTCCTCGTCCCCTCCGCACGAACACCTGCTGTGTCCACTGCTGTCCGCCCTCGCGAAACGAGTCCACGTTCGTCGCCCGACTGACCACAACCCCGGCCGCGGGTGTCAGGAAGGCCACACGGCCCCACCGAAGGCGCTGTGTGGTTGCTGGCAGAACCCGGGTTCACGAGAACGGTGTGCGTGACGTCCTGGCCACTCCCAGACCTCAAACCGAAGCTGAGATCTACGAGCCCTCGGTCATAACCAACCGGGGTCCGCCCTCCAGCAGATCAGTGTACGTCGGCGTCGAGGGCTGTCTGTACAGCTGGCTCCCCATCCAATCCTGCGTCGAACCGCTGCCCAGAGGAACCGTTGATGATCGAGGCTCGTCGCTGTCGTCGTCACTCGGAGGCAATGGAATCTCGTGGGACGGCAGGTGGCTGTACAGCGTCGGGTCGTACGGGCGCTTGCCGCCTTCCGCAGAGCTGCAACGCTGACGTGACGACCCACCAGCCCCTACGGACATCGTCCTCTTCGTCTGCACCTTCTCCATCTTCCCGGTCGCCTTCGTCGTTCGGCGCCTATGTTTCCTCCCTGGGACGCGACCGAGGATGCAGATATGAAAGACGACAACGGCAAGCAGCAGTACAGCGGCAAGCAGCAACAAAGGCAGCCTGCGGCACAGGTCAGCCATGAAGGAGAGGGGACGCACTTGGCTGTCGCGATCGCGGCGCCCGGAGACACACGTTGCAGGAGGGAAGACGACAACGTACGAAATTGCTGCAGCCACCGGCCGGGGGTGGACGGTTAAAGAAATTCGTGTTTCCGACCGTTGGGCAGCCCGAGGTAACGCTACGACACCTCCACGACCCGCCCGAAATCGTTCGATGCCCGGCACGGCACCGCCGTGGGGCTGCCCGACGAACCGACAGGGACGTACCGGCGGTACCGCCAATCCCCGACAACGGTAAAAAGACGAGGCCGTTCGTGGACGTTGGCGCCTCGCGATGTCCGTCTGCAACACGGAGGACCAGCACTGGACCACCTCCGACCACCAAATTCCCTTTTCGACTCGCCGACGACACCCCGATTATCGCGGATCCTCGGACTCCGAGGGACCTCGCGAGGTCCCTTGGAGCCGAGGACGATCTGGCTGGAAAATCCTCGGAGCCCGAGGATTTGTCCTCGGAGTGTTTTCACATTTCGGTTTCGAAAATGGGGTCCGAGGACAGGTGGAACAAAGACGAAATCCTTGAAATCGCGTCCCCGAGGTGTGTCGAACGACGCCCTTCCTCTACAGAATGCATCCTACAGCAAAGACGGTCACATTCTAAAACTTGTTTTTTTTTTTTTTTTTTTTTTTTTTTTCTCGTTTTTTTTTTTTAGTCCCCTGCCAACGAGGCAGGGCGGAATCCGTGATCTGCTCTGGCTGTGTTTCCTCAGAGGATTGTAACCCGGATGTATCCAGCCATTTTCACAGCCGAATCCGTGTTTCCGTTTCTTTTTTTTTTTTTTTTTTTTTTCTGTTTCTGGAATCTGACAATCTGAACTCCTGATCTGCTGGTGCTGTGTTCCCTCAGAGGATTGGAACCCTCATCACACTGGCACTTAGAGGAACGTATCCAGCCATTTTCACGGCCGAATACATGTTTCTGGTTTTTTTTTTTTGTGTGTTTTTCGAATCTGACAACCTGGCCAACCTGGCCACGGGGCTGAGATGCCCTCACTGAGGGCACACTCACACTACCACTTCCAAGAATGTATACAACTGCAATCATTGCCAGAGAAGTGTTTCCTTTTCTTTTTTTGTGAGTTTCAGGACCGCAACTTTTCTTTTATTTTTTCATTTGTTTTTCCCTCCCCGTGAGAGTACCATAAAGAAATGGAGTTGGACCCCCAGGCTCGGCAAACTCGGAGCGCAGTGAAATTCAGGGTCGGCAAAAACAGGCTCGGAGGTACTGGCGGGAAAAACAGGCTCAACCAATTCAATTACCTGTATAGTATTACGGGGAACCCCGTAGCAGGCACATCTGTGCTCAAGCCTCCAAGGAGGGAATGAGGGAACATCCGGGAGCTGCACCCACCACCAGGTGTGACACCTGCTACAGCAAACAGAGTTGCTTCTATGGGCTAGTCACTATGGGCCTCGCCGCACGGTGCACGAAACGAAAAAAAAAACGACTTCGTTTCGTGAAGCAGTCGCCGCATAGCACCCACACGACCTCTGTCAGGAAAAACTCGTGAATGCTGTCAGTCTCCAAGTTCGCGAGCCCTCACGAGCGTGCCGACTCCTCCCTGCCTGCAGCACTCGCGAACTCGTAGGTCCTCCGCTGGTAGGGTGGAGAAGCTGCGAAATCTCACGAGTGTGCTGCATCGCTCCAACCGAGGTCCATCCAAAAACTTGGACCGTAGCGTCCACAAATTTGGACCGTAGCGAAGTGAATCCCGCACTACTCTCGCCAGGGCGTTGTCGCGAGAGTTTTCGTGTGTGCTGTGGGGCAGTGAGGCAAAAAACGAAGAGAAACGGTGGATCAGGGCTTCACGAGGCCTCACGACTCTGGTGATCGTTTCGTTTCGTTAGTTGTGCCGTGCGGCGAGGCCCTACGCCTCCCCTCAGGTCTCCTCCCCCTATGAGCATCAGCAGTCTCTGCTCAATGCCACTTGGGGGGACCAATGACATATCTCTAGGTGGCGGGTGCCAAGCTTGCCCGCGAAGGTAAATGAGACCAATGGGTATTGAACTCGAGACCTCCCGAATGCCACTTGCGTGCCTAACTAACTGAGCTAGGCACCTGGATCCTCGACCGATTATCATGAAGCTTTGTATTCTAGCTTGGCAATGAAATCCTCTGTTTTTCCCTAAGAAAAAAGAAAACAAAAAAAAAAGGAGAAGACTTGTGGCAGCTGCATCGTCCTTGCACAGGTTCATGTTTTCTTCTTCTGAGGCCACGACAGTGCCGTGCGTCATGGCCTCTTCCATCCAGTCCAGATTCGTTCGGACTTACCTGACAATTCTGAATGTAACGGGACAACCAGCGAATCTAGGTTCGTCTAGCATATTCTGTGCTTGATGGAGGCCCTTGGAGGACCACCAAATGGGGCCAAGGGATATATACGGCTTGCTGGCCAA
The DNA here is from genome assembly GCA_003427395.1 of Chara braunii. Lineage (NCBI taxonomy): Eukaryota > Viridiplantae > Streptophyta > Charophyceae > Charales > Characeae > Chara > Chara braunii. The sequence continues at coordinate 1,121,762 of BFEA01000330.1, read as the reverse complement.
AATAAGACCACGCAATTACTTTCCCGTCTTGGATTGCGATAGCTATATAGGGCCGCGCTGCACCACTCACCAAATGCGCAAAAAACGACAAAAATTATGGCCATGTATATTCCTCTATTTCACAGGAATATTCATTCTTATCGTGCACGTTTGATGAGTGGTGCGGAGTGATAGTTTTTTTTTTTTTTTTTTTTTTTGCGTGATAGAAATCCGTTCTGCGACAATGGAAAGAAAAGTATCCAGAGGCCTAGCTCAATTGGTAAGGCACGCAAGTGGCATTCAGGACGTCTTGGGTTCAATCCCCATTGGCCTCATGTACCTTCCTGGGCAAGCTTGGCGCTCGCCACCTAGATATATGCCGTTGGTCCTGCTGATGTTCATAGGGGGAGGGGACCGGAGGGGAGGCACAGTGACTGGCCCATCGAAGAAGCTCGGTCCTGATGCTACCGGCTGACCCCTAGCCAGTATAGCCCACCTGCTGTAGCAGGTATCGCACCTGCTGGCGGGTGCAGCTCCGGCATCTTCCCTCGTTGGAGGCTTGAGCACGGATGTGGCTGCTACGGGGTTCCCCGTAATACTATAATGACAATAAAAAAGGCCAGAAAGGCCGTCCTGTCCAGATTTGACAGGGATCTGGTCCCACCTGTGTTGTTGAGAAAACTCAACGCGGAGTTTTCTACGACGAGCAGGATGTGGCCGTCGACAGGGCTGCGATCCCACGGTTGGAAATATTTCGAAATGTTGATGTCCTACGGGGTGATTTGAATGTTTTGTTTTTTTGTAGGACTTCGAATGGACTCCCGCAATGGAGGGAAGGCGGCATGGGCAAGCGCCACGGAGTTGAGAAAGCTACCCTCCACGGTCGAGGGTAGGTTTCTCAACATGGTCGATGAGAAATCTTGCGATTTTTGGGATTTTTAGTCGCCGTCTGCTGTTCCCCGTTTCTCGTAAACTGTGTCAGTGCAATGAAAGCCGTAACTGTCGTGCGTGGGCTCTATAAGGCCTCGCTCCGTTGCTCACCACATGCACAAACAAAAGAAAAAAGAAAGTCGATGTATGTTTCCGTGTTCTTGGCTATATTCATTGCTCTTTGGACCCACTTCGACGTCCTCGTGTTTCCACATCATGGGGCCTCGCTGCACTACTCTCGACATGCACAAAAGACAAAAATCATGGCAGTGCATCTTTCCATATTCTAGGGGAAGATTCACNCTCTCGTTTTGCACATTTCGAGAGTAGTGCAGCGAGGCCCATATGGTACTTCAAGATACGCAGAATCCTCGACAGAGACCACAATTTTCGCATCATTTTCTTAAAATGAATAAAAACTGCTACGAATAAATCTGAAATGCATTTTTCGGATTTAAAAAATGCGGTAAATGGTGTCACACCGTTGAGGTTTCTCAACTCAACGGCCGTAGGTGGGACCAGACCCCAGGTAATTGGAAAAAAAAAAAAAAAAAAAAAAAAAGTAAAAAGCAAAAAAGAAAGAAAAGAGCTGAAAAAGGAAAAAACCAAAGAAAAAAAACAGAATATAAAATTGCATAGCTGGAAAAAGAAAATGCCTACGTGGCCATGCCAACAAAACGGCAGGAAGCCGTTTCCGTGTCTCACTCCTCGGCGCAAGAATCTAAATGGACGTAGAAGAGATGCTGGCCAAGTACATGAAAAATATGGATCAGTCCAAATGCATATGGTCCATTTTCAATCCAGATACCTGTAGAATGTGTGTAACGGAGAGAGCCCCTATTCAGCTGAACTAGCTGAACTATTGGTCAATCCATCGGATGGCTATCTCACAGCCAACATTGGGTAGTAAAAGGGAACCCCTCCAAGATTCAGCTATTGTGTCTGTCCGAATGAACCAGACCCTCTTTAGGTCCTCGTGCAGATCAGGAATCTGACACATCCACTGTCTTGGACAGGGTCATGGACTAAATTAACAAAAAAAAAAAGAAAAAAGGACAGGGTCATGGACTACATCAGCAGCCTGCAGGTTTGCAAAAGGACAAAAGCTATAAAAAAAAGAGGACAAAAGTTGCCCTGGAACAATGCACCAGGACGGGAAGATGCCCAGGTGGATGCACTCTGACAGGGCCTCTTTTTCTTTTCTGACAGGGCTACCTGTAGCAGGCTATTTGTGTCCGCCGTACCACTAGAGGTCATGCAGTGCAGATACCATTCACTAGGGCTTGAACGTATCTGAACGAAAACGTGTCCCAATACATTCAAAATTTTGGCATTTGGTGAGTGTTGCCACAAGGTCCTAAGTCCATTATAGCTGTATTTGGGGCATTTTTGAGTCTAGCTACAGCGATGATGACCGTACATTGTATTTGGGCCTAGACCGTAGGGGGGGGTTAGTCTTCTCTCCAGTTTTTTTTTTTTTTTTTTTTTTTTTTTTTTTTTTTTTTTTTTTTTTTTTTTGGTTTTTTTTTCTGTTGTTTTTTTTTTTTTTTTTTTTTTTTTTTTTTTTTTTTTTTTTTTTTTTTTTTGGAGACCAGTAAATTTTCAACTTCGCCGTGAGATGTTCGGATCCAGTTGATGTAGCTCAGTGGTCAGAGCTCCGGTTGTGGTACGAGGTTGCCGAGCTTCGGTTGGAAATGCGCATTGTGGTACGAGGTTGCGGGTTCAAATCCGTAGCCTTGTGCATGGACACCGGCAGGGCGTTAGAATGACGCACGGCTGGACGCACACCCCCTTGGGATGACGCAGGTTAGCCCCCTTGGGATGATGCAGGTTAGCTATTACAGACACTGCCTGCGCACCACCCAAGGGTTGTTCATGGTGTTGTATGTTGGTTCTGGGTTTCACATCCATTGGGTTGCTTGGGGGTGTTGGTCTTGGGTGTTCTGTTGATCTCCCCAGTCTGGCATATCACACGTTCATGCCATTTCCACTAGTCGTTCACATGGTAGAGTCATTCGATTACACATTACAAGGTCACGGTTTCGAGCTTGGTTTGGACCTTGGGGGGGTCCTTGTCCAGCTTACCCCGTTCTCTCTTCAATATACACACATGATGCTGCCTATACATATCTATACATTGATTCACAGAGCACACGCAGCCTGCGGGCATAGACATAGCTTGTGAATTATACATGGCCTACGGACTACATACACAAGTTTCCACACACGGTGCTGTCTGTACATCTTGATACATAGATACATGGAGCATACACAGCCTTCGGGTATCCACATACATTGCGAACTACACAACTATCAGACTGGGGGGGTCTAGTCACTGGGTGGGGTCTAGTATCTGCAGTAGGGACAGGTATGGGCCACTGGAGCTCCTACTGATATTTGGATAGAACTGTCTAATAGTGGCTATATATAAGGCTTAGACCCTGGGATAAGGGTAGGGGTATAAGTCACTCAGGCCAGTCCGGGTTCCGCCTGGCCTTGGGTAAGCTTCAATGGGTGCTACCCTGTCTGAAACCTAGGGCCCAGAGTCTCTTGGGGCCTGTAGTAGATTGTCTGGGCCTGGCGTCCGAAGTTCCCGTTCGACAAGGCTCGTCTGATTTCCCACCAGGGCTGGGCAACATATCAGCCCTGGTGCTTATCACTGCTGTTTGGTCCAAGTTACCTGCCCATTGGTAGGGTAATGATCCTGAGTGCTGGTCACACTGAGGTAGGACAGTGGGATAGGGGGTGCGCTAGGAGTATTGACGTGAGGATGGGATGGGAGGTGGTCTCATAGTCCAGGACACCCACGGCCTACTGCTCCAGGTGATCACTGTGCACTCAGTGACTGGCCTCTACAACACCATCGACTTGAAAAAAAAAAAAAAAAAAAAAGAAAGAAAAAAAGATGTTCTGATCGGATGGTAGGAACCAGGGCGTGTCCCTTTCAATTTTTTTTTCAAGGGGAAAGTACGCGGGAGCCACGGAAATGACTTGTAATTCCACAATGGGCCAGGATACAGTTTTTTGCAGTTTGGGCAATGTATACAACCCAGCTTTCTGGCCAGGTAGGGTGCCTGTAGTGAAATTGCAAACTGTATCTTGCCCCATACTGCAATTATAACTCGCTTTTGTGACTCTACTGAAGTTACCCCTTTTCTTTATGTTTTTTTTTGCTGTTTATATATATATATATACAGGGTCACCAGCCCGTACGTACGGAGGTCCCCGGGCAGACCTCCGTACGTACGGGTGTTCGGGATCCCCGGGCCATACGGGGTCCGAACCCGACGGCATTCGGCCCCCGCCAAAAATTATTTCGGGGCCTACAAATATTTATTTTTTCCTGAATAATTTTTTCGTGAGTTCTCTATGATGTGAGGTACATGCCTGTAAATTTTCAAGTCATTTGGCTACGCCAAAAATGAATTAAAAATCGCGAAAGATGGCGGTGTGAAAACGTGCTCTCTTACGTATTTTTTCACTTTTTACTTTTTGTTTTCACTTAAGTTTGGGGTCTAAACAATTTTATTATTTTTTGAAACTTTTTTAGTGGGTTTCATATTATGTAAAGTACACATCTGTAAATTTTCAGGGCATTTATATATGCCAAAAAAAAATGAAAAATCGCCAAAGATGGAGGTGTCGAAAACATGCTCGCGCACTCACTAAATTTAATTCTCTTTTTATTTTTATTTATTTTTATTATTAATATTTGTTTTCCGTATTTTATTTTTATTTCAAATTTGGTAAGGAGTTCGGATGTAATGCTCAGGCAAATCTTGTTTAATTTAT
>BFEA01000330.1:1103181-1114567 GCA_003427395.1 Chara braunii | reverse complement strand
TATATATATATATATACCTCTTCTCCCTCTCTGCCTACGGTTTACCGGGCAGTTCTATTTGACGATATATATATATATTATACAATTCAACTTGGTCACATGGGGGCCATGAGATATTCAGGTTGGATGGCAGGAAACAAAGTGTGACGGACCCGCCGGGATGGCCGTCAGGATCAAAACGAAGGGATGAGGATGGGGGAGATGGAGATGGAGCTGGAAGGGACAGCGCAGCTCCAACGCAGACTCAACACGCACGCACTCCAATCTGTGCAAATGAAGAATGAATCAAAAACAGACTACAGTTGGGGTATACCCCCAACTGACTGACTGACTGGACTGGCCTGGTACCGACAGTGGTACCGGGCAGGACTGGAACATCACACGGCTTGTGGGGTCAGGCCACGGCCTGGTCCCACAGGCTGAATTGGCAAATAGCCAAATAGGCCCTGGCTGTAGGCCAGGGCCGATGAAGGCCCGCTGCACGATCCTCAGACCCGTAATGGATCGCAAGAGCCAAAAACACGCTATCCGCAAAAGCAGCGAAACTCTGCAATAAAGAAAACTGAGAAATCTAGGATGCGGAGCAAGCTCCATGAGGAGTCCATGCGATGCATCCTAAGCTACATAATGTCAAAAGAAAAGCAAATCTCTGGTATCCATATCCTAGCTAATAACAAAAAGTGAAATGTAGCAATATACAATCCTAAAGTCCTGGAGGCAGTTGCCTCAGTGCTAAAAGGAAAAAGAGCAATATGGCACAAGATAATGTCCTGTCGCTGAACCACTAAGGGTGGGATGGTCTCAGAGGGGGTGAATGCAGCCTAAGAATCGAAACTCCTAAGGGCAGTCACACGTGAAGGTGGGATAGGTCATCAGGCTCAAGGTGGGAGAGTGGTAGCGAAACAAAACCAAAGACCCTAACAGATAGACCATCAGGGCGGGTAATGCTCGACAAAAGGATGAAACCATGCAAGGTCGACTATGAAAAAGAGGGGGAGCCTGGAATAGGGTGGAGATATGCATAATTGAAGGCATGCAAGGGCCGGCACTAGGGTGATGAGGGCAGTGGGTGAGGGAAACATGCACACAACTCACCGACTGGGGCAGGAAGGAGCTAGATCTGAGAGCAGGGAAGCCAAGATAACGTTATGGTCCCAATGTCTATGCGATACCAAGGGAGAGTCAAACTCAAAGAGACCCAGCTAAGTGAGAACCATCATGCGAAAGATGCAAGGGAATGTACAGGGTAGGGTGGTGGCGTGAAGTAGTCACGTCCAAAGTAGCTGAAGCCAATGAGGTGGCTGAAGTCGTCGAAGTGGTCGATAACGTCGATAAAGTAGCAGTCGAGTAGATGTCGAAGCAGAGCCGCAAAACGCTGACATCCTGTAGAAGAGATGATGATGGAGTACCTGATGGTGTGAGTCAGTGGGGAAAGATAGAGGATAAGAGTGTAAGTCATCGTAACGCGAAGGGCGACAATGAGTGCGCTGTGGACGCTCGGAGGCGACCGTCTGCGGCTGAGGAACGGCCTCAGAGGCAGCGGACGCGTCCTCAGCAATCTCCTCAACCGGAGGAGGAGGAAGAGGATCAGTCAGCTGAGTAGAAGCAGATGTCTCAGCACGACGAGCACGATCATATGTACGCACCAACATCCTGGCGTGCTGCAAGTGCTCGAGGGGCTCCCAAGTAGCCTCCTCATCAAGGTAGCCCTTCCAACGCACAAGGTACTCGATGCGTGGAGGGGTATCGTCGGTAACTCGGCGTGATACGATGTCGGAAACAACGAACTCCGCGGATTTGATGTCCGGGTGGGCAATTGTGATTGCAATAGATAAGTTTTGCTATTTTGTGAAAAAAGTCCCTACGGTCTCCACCTGAATACAACGTACGGTCATCATAGTTGTATCTGGGCATCTTTATGTCTAGATACAGCCATGATGACCTTACGTTGTATTCGGGTGAAGACAGTAGTGTGAGTAGGCCCTAAGTAAAATGAAGAAGGGTATTCAAGGCTTGGTTTCCAGTGCGCACTGTGCAGCGGGCCTTCATCTGCCCTGGCCTACAGCCAGGGCCTATTTGGCTATTTGCCAGTTCAGCCTGTGGGACCAGGCCGTGGTCTGACCCCACAGGCCGTGTGATGTTTCAGTCCTGCCCGGTACCACATTCGGTACCAGGCCAGTCCAGTCAGTCAGTCCGCTGGGGGTATACCCCAGCTATAGTCTGTTTTTGATTCATTCTTCATTTGCACAGACTGGAGTACGTGCGTGTTGAGTCTGCGTTGGAGTTGCGCTGTCCCTTCCAGCTCCATCTCCATGTCCCCCATCGTCATCCCTTCGTCTTGATCCTGACGGACCGCCATCCTGGCGGGTCCGTCACACTGGTATCAGAGCAGGCTTTCCTCCCTGCTCCTCTCCCCCACCCACCTCACCTATCAGTTACCACGCGGCTTGAGCAAAAAAGAAAACCGCTCGCCACTTTTCTTTGGTAATGACACCTGTGCACTCTTTCGATCGTAACTTCTGCACTGGTGGTCCAAATGTATTGATCTTTAGCTTGTTGGAAAGCTCTCGACAAGCCGCTTCCAACAAGCTATAGATCGCGATTTTTTTAAAAGCTCCAAAATAATCACCCGTGCTCATTTTTTCAACGAGCGCTATTACTCTAGGCGGTGGCTGATGTTGCGCCTTATCTCGTTGGAAGCGACTTTCAAAAAGCTTTCCAACAAGACCTCTTTTGCCAAATTTCACCTTGCGGGTGAAAAGTTATTGGCAAAAGAGTTTTTGCCCTCTACATCTCCTCCCTTGATCCGTGGCCATCTCCAAAAGTGTCATGTGACAGTTTGCTGAGGATTTTTTTTGAAGACCCCCCTGGCTAGGGGGCTGCACTACAGTGGAACTGGGTGGCTGATCAGCATCTCAGCCAACCCCAGATAATGTGCAGCAGCAGTTCATCACCACCTTGAAGACCCCTTCTCCCAAGGGGTGTGTGAAGGTCAAGATCTTGAGGATCTTGGTGAAGTTGTATGCTCTTGGTTACCCAAGAGTTGGGTATCACCTCTCTCATCCCTAATCCACTCTCCCACTCCCTTTTCCCTCTCTTCCCTTCATCATTTGACCTTCTTTTTCTCTCACCACCACTCATCCATCACCTTTTCTCACTCCTCTCTCCACTTTTCTCATTTCTCTCCTCTTCTCCCCACTAATCTCTCATCCCCTTCACTCTYTCTCCATCCACTACCATATTTTTACTCTCTCCTCTCCCAACCTCACTYTCCTTGCTTCTTTTYYCYACTTCTCTCCTCTCCTTCCCCTTAATYTCTCATACCCTTCCCTCTTCACTCATCTCCCACCATCTTTTTCTCTCCTCTCTCTCCACTCACCTTCTTTTACTAATCTCTCACTCTTTTCTTCACCTTTTCTATAGCTTTCTCCCTCATTATCTCACCCTCCTCTCCTCCTTTCTTCCCCCAACTACAACCCCATCATCTTCCTCACCTACCACTTCAATCTTTTCTCTTTCCCATATATTTTTCTCTTTTTTTCATCACTTTTTCATTCCCCCCCCCCCCCACTTCGATTTTTTTTGTTTTTCTTCTTTTCTCTTTCTTTTTTATTTAAATTTTCTCCGTTCTTCCAAAAATTCGAACTATCTTCTTCCCTACTTCTTTTCTCATCTTTCTGATTTTTTTTATTTTTTTTTATTTATTTTAAAAATTCGAATTTTTCTGCGGCGCCCTAAAATCTGATGAGGACTTAGCCATTCTTGCTTTCGGYACACATTTTGACCCCGTGGGGGTAACGAAGTGCTGCCGAAATTTGTGAAAAATCCAAAACTTGGTTAGCTTCTCTTCACTCTTCTCCACCTCGTTATTTATTTATCTATTTATTTCTTTATTTACTTATTTTTTTGAAAATTTTAATTTGCGGCATTGTAAAAATTAGTGTGCTTCTCTTTGTCTCTCCTTTCTCTTTGCACATTTTGTTCCCGTTAGGGTAAGAAAATGCTGCCGAAATTTTCAAAAAAATAAATAAGTCCTCTTCCCTCGCTCTTTACATTTTATTTCTTTATTTATTTTTATTTCTTCTTTTATTTTATTTTTATCTCGAAATTTTATTGTTTATTCTATTTTCTTTCCCCCTCCCCTCCATATTATCTTTTTTCTTGATTAGGTCGCCGCTATCCTCCCCTAACCACCTAAACTCCGGTTAGGGTTTTCTTAGGGTTTTCCTAGGGTTTTCTAGGGTTAGGGTTCTCCTAACTCCCGCCCCCCTTCCTACTCTCTCGCCTCCTCCTGTCGGCCACCCTGGACCTGGACGGCTCCTCCCGTCGGCCACCCTGGACCTGGACGTCTCTTCCCCCCTTGAGCGGTTCGGCGCCTTCGTCTCACGCGCGACCCGCAAAATCCGAGGCGAGCCGACTCACACATACTCACTCCGCTCCCGCGGTCCCCTTCCTCTTACCGGTGGGCCCCTTTCCCCACACACTCCTGTGAGGACTACCTCCATTCCCCTTCCGACCATGGAAGGGAGTTCATCCGAGGAGATCGCCCCGACGCAGTCCACTCCCCAGGTCAGCGCGCTGTCAGCGGCTCATGATCAGGTCCATGCGGACACGATGGACCTTCATGTTGTCCTTATAGCAATCCAGGCACAACTTAGTACGCTTGGACCATTGCAAGGGCAAATCAATGCACTAGGCCTCGACGTCAACCACCTCAAGGGTTCCCCTCATTGCTCTCTCCACCGCTCTCACACCACTTCCCCTACCGGCACCGATTCCGGCTCCCCACGACTCCAGAGACGGAGTCACCATGGTTCCCCCTCCTCTGCGGGCCAGGCCCAGCACTCCCCCTCAGCGGCGGCGAGTGTTGCTGCCTCTCAGACCACCCCGTCCGTTGCGGCAGTTCTTCCGGCCACGGCCGCCCCTATCGTCTCTACTACTGCCGTAGGTGCTGCGGTCCAGGTACAACCATCTAGCCGCGCAGTTTCATCGACCTTCCCCGGTGTTGCTTCCCAGCTTCCCGCACCGGTCGCGGCAATACGACTCCGCCCTCTCCTTCCTGCCTTCGTCCCCCCACCCCCACAGCAGGGTACCGCCCAGACTGGGATTCCTCCTCCTACTGGGCGACCCGCTCCGCCCCCTCCACCTCCGACCCCGCGCACCCAGCGAGTGGCCACTTTACAGGCCACCATTGCGAAGGCTCAGGCGGAGATTCTCGCTCTGAGACAGCCTCACTCATCACAGGCAGCCCACCCTTCTTTCTCTACCACCCCTTCGGTCCCCATGATGCAGGCTCGTTTTCCTCGACCTGCTCCTCCTACCTGGTTATTCCGGGACAGCTGCCCGCAGCCGTTGCCTCCTCGTCTGCTGGTCCATCCGCCAGCGGCCACGGCCCATAGCCTTCCCCCACCTCTGCCCCTGCAGCGGCCTCGACTTACGCTGTCCCAGTGCACTCGCCTCGATCTCTTTCCCCCCGCCATCAGCATAGTGGACATCCTCCTGTGCGCACCACGAACATTTCCGAGTATGATGGCACATCCCGTGTCTCTCGCTGGTTGCAGATAGCAACGTGCACGCTCTCTATAATGACCACCCATCAGGAGTTGTGGTGCGATGTGCTCGCAACCAAATTGCGAGGTAGCCCTTCCACTGCGTGGGAGGATAATTTTACCCAGCGCCTCCGCATGGGTGAGGTCCCCACTTTGGCCGACTTCGCGGCCTTCCTTCAGGACCGTTTCGGCGCTCGTCATGACGCCACCGACGCCTTAGACCGCGTCACCCAGACCAGATGGTCCGGGTCCTCTGTACCGGCCGACCTGGAGAGTCATATCCGGGTGTTTCAGGACGCTCGCCTTGTTTGTGACGAGACGTTCCTACGGGAGGTCACACTCACCGACCGGTTCCTTGTCAGCCTGCCGACTGACTACCGCCTAGAGCTATGGAGGCGATCATTCTCTTCCGCGGAGCAGGCATACGAGGTTGCGCGTCAGTACCAGAGGATGTGCAGTCGCTTCTCCGTCGCCCCATCCTCTTCGCGGCCAGCCGCCACCTCCCTGTCTCGGGGTACCACCCGAGGCCGCTCCTCGTTTGCCGGTCGTTTTCGTTGCCCGGCTCGACCTGGAGCGCCATTCGCTCGGCACTACAGTTCTCTCGAGTATGGAGAGGACACCTCAGCCGAGCTCGATCCTACCATTGGGGACACCCCCGAGGACATCGAGCTTCGAGACGTCATCCAGTACCACTTGGATGACGACACTGTCCCAATGGTTGAGCGCCTGCAGATGACCATGTCTGCCATGGGTCGTGCACGCAGTCGGGTTGGACAGGATGGCGCCCGCACACCCACAGTTCCTCAGATAGACCTCCCGCAGGGTTTTGTCCCTCCTCGCGGAGCTCTATCCCCCGAGGAGCGTGCCGCCCTCGAGGCCCGACGAGGCTGCCTTCGTTGCCGCCAGGATGGACACACCTCCTCACGGTGTCCATACCACACTCCCCTCGATCGGTACTACGCTGACATTTCTCGTCAGCGCCGATCTCAGTCCCCCCCCGGCCCCTCCCGGCCAGCCCCACCCAGCTAGCCACGGTGCAGTGTACCCCTGAGGCCTCGCACGTAGCCGGCTTCCCGACCACGAAGTTGCGGTTTGCCCCTTTGGCTACCCCACCAGAGGACCCTCAGGATACGGCAGACGCAGTTCTCTCTGCCCTGTCGCCTGTCGAGGTACTGTCTGCCTCCCCGCAAACCGCCACATCTAGCGCTTCTCCCCCGAGACTTCCGACGCGTCGCGCCTTTCGCACAGCTCGTTGTAGCACTCAGCTGGCGACTCGCGATGGCGTTGTGTCATCTCTCCTGGACTTGAGCATTCTGCAGGCTCGTCAGGAGCGACTCACGAGGCACGTCAACGTCGTGCGTCGTCTTCTCGCTCTGCTCTCTAATCCTGATTGCACCCTACCCATTATCCCTATCCGCCTAGGGACATCTACAAGGGTGTATCGCGCTTTATGGGACTCCGGCTCGCAGGGAGATTTCATTCACCCTCGAGTGGTTGAGGAAGCTCGTCTACCTACCTCTGGGTCTCGCTCTCCTATCTCCGTCACCCTCGGAGATAACAAGATGCAGCGCTTCTTCGATCAGACAGTCCCCGACCCCCACTTCTCCCTCACCCTCTAGCCACCGGATAGTACCCAGGCGCCTCGGCGCTGCCATTCCTCCGCATACCTTGATGTGCTGGAGACTGGGTACGACTTTATCCTTGACACTCCCTGGTCTCGCCGGTTCCGTAGCACAGAGGCCGAATGGGCGACCAAGACACTTGTTCTCAAAACGAAGTGTGGTCAGACCCATCGCGTCCCCTTCATTGGAACCACGGGCGATACTCCTCCCGACCTACCTCCCCGGGACCCTCGTCCCTCAGGGTCTCACCCTGACATCGCCTTCACTTCCCCTCGTCAGTTTGCTCATTTCATCCGACAGGAGGACGTCACATTCTACTCAGTGAACGTCATGGATCATCTTCGCTATGATCCACTCTGTCCCGAGGTTGAGCTCATCTCACTGGAGCCCGATCCCCCTGACCCTTCCTCCATCTTCGCGGCTCCCATCTCCACATCCACCCGTCAGCCTGCGGATACCCCCTCCACGTCCCACGCCCTTGCGCCGCCGACCGTCGAGTCCACATATACGTCTCGTGCCGATGCAGACGCTGAGGAACAACCATGGTTCACGACAGACTTAAAGCCCGCCGTTCACGACCTGATTCGAGAGTACCGTGACGTCTTTCCCCCATACTTCTCATATAACGAATTCCCCCGATGCGTGGTGTTGAGCATTCTATATAGCTCGTGCCTGACTATCGTGTTCACCATCGGGCACCGTACCGACTCTCGATTCCAGAGGCGACGGAACTCAAGCGTCAGCTTGAGGAACTCCTTCGACTGGGTTTCATTAAACCCAGTAACTCCCCTTGGGGTGCACCTGTCCTCTTTGCTCGCAAAGCGGACGGAACTCTTCGCCTCTGCATCGACTACCGCGGCCTTAACCGTTACACGGTTAAGAACAGCTATCCCATGCCCCACGCGGATGAGTTGTTTGACCGTCTGGCAGGCAACCGCTTCTTCACGAAGATCGATCTTCATAGCGGTTACCACCAAATCCGCGTTGCCACAGAGGATCAGCCGAAGACCGCCTTTCGGTCGCGCTTCGGCCACTACGAGTTCACGGTGATGCCATTCGGCCTCATCAATGCCCCCGCCACCTTCCAGACGGCGATGAACGACATCTTTAGGGACGTCCTTGAAGAATATGTTCTCGTATACCTGGATGACATCTTGGTCTACAGTCGTACCTTAGAAGACCATCTCAGACACCTCCGCGATGTCCTACAGCGCTTACGCAAGCATGGCTTCTATGCCAAGCTCAGTAAGTGCCGCTTTGCCCAGCGCAAAGTGGACTTCCTAGGACACCATGTGTCTGACCAGGGTCTCCATATGGACGACGCGAAGATCACTGTTATTGCAAAGTGGCCCGTCCCCGCATCTGCCAAGCAGCTTCGCAGTTTCCTAGGCCTCACCAGCTACTAGAGTAATTTTATCAAGGGATACGCTAGGTATTCCTACGTCCTTACCTCTACCCTCCTCCGGAAGAACCCGCCGTGGTTTTGGACACCCCTGTGCGAGGACGCCTTTCGCGCCCTCAAGAAGGCGGTGACCTGTGCGACGGTTCTTCGCCTTCCCGATTTTGATCGCCCCTTTATCGTCACCACCGATGCGTCAGATTTTGCAGTACGAGCTGTCCTTTTTCAGGTGTTTCCCTCTCCTGCAGATTCACCTTAAACCCATGTTCCTCCTTTCCCCTCCCTCCTGCTGACACTGTTTCTCGACTGACGCTTACCCTCCCACCACTTCACTCCACTGACAGTCCTCCTGTTAACTTACTCCCCGACCATTGCGGAGGATGGGACTGTCGAGGCTCGTGCTGGGGATTGCCCGATCGCTTTCTACTCCCATCAGCTACTGCCTGCCGAGATAAACTACACTGCCGATGAACGTGAGGTTCTCGCAGTAGTTTATGCTACCAGACATTAGCGTCATTATCTGCATGGGGCGCCCTTCACGGTGCGCAAGGACAACTCAGTTGTCCACGCTTTCCTCACGAAGCCTAAGCTTTCCCCTCGACAGACACGCTGGTGGCGTGACTTATCCGAGTTCAGTTTCACCACTCAGCCCATCAAGGGTGAAACGAACCGCGTCGCCGATGCCTTGTCCCGCCGTCCTGATCACAATAAGGAACCCATCCATCTTGCTGCCATCTCCATCACCACTGTTGATCAGTCGGTGATCGACGCGTATCGTACTCAGTACCGCCACTGCCCCGATTATCGCGTCATCCACGCGACACTGCGGAGTGGCAAGACCGTTCCTTCCTATTCCCTCGGGGAGAACGGCCTCGTGTACTGGCATGGCAGATTTGGTCAGCATGAACCACGTATTTGCGTTTCCTCCACCGGACAGCTCTGCGTCCAGGCTGTAGCAGAGTTCCATGACCAGGCAGCTGCCGGTCATATAGGTTTCGACAAGACGTTGGCTCGTGTTTGCCGGCTATACGTCTGACCGAAGTCCAATGACTTTGTCAAAGCCTACATCCATGAGTGTCCTACCTGCCATGAGGTGAACAGTGCGAACCACCTTCCGTATGGGTTACTTCAGCCCCTACCCATACCTGAAGGTCGTTGGCAGTCCATCTCGATGGATTTCATTGGCCCCCTCCGCCCACCTACTGAGCGCGGTCATGATGCTATCTTGGTTGTCGTCGATCGCTTCACGAAGCGTGCACGTTTTGTTCCGTGCCGCTATCGCATTAGCGCTCGTGAGGTCGCCGACATCGTCTTCGACCGAGTTGTGAGAGATCACGGCTTACCTCAGAGCATCATCTCCGACCGTGACCCGCGCTTTACGAGCACATTCTGGCGATGCCTACACGAGGTGTACGGATCCCAGCTGCGCTTCTCATCGTCTTACCACCCTCAGACGGATGGTCAGACTGAGGTCACCAATAAAACTCTCGGTAATATCCTCTGAAAGTTTGTTAGGGATGACCAGCAGTGGGACTTACATTTAGCCCACGCGGAGATTGCGTACAACCACGCTGTTTCGCCAGCCACGGGGATGTCGCCATTCTATTGCGACCTCGGCTACCACCCTCGCGTACCCGCGGATTTCCGACGACCATCGCGGTTGCGCCCAGACACTCGTTGCCCTGCGCTTGACGACTGGATCGCCCACATGGCGGCGATTATGAAGCGCGCACACGAGAGTTTAGCCGACTCCTAGACGCGCATGGCCACACGAGCGAACCGATCACGAATGGATCATCCATTCAAAGTCGGTGATGATGTGCTCGTCGAGGCACGCCACTTACAACTCGAAGCAGATACGCTTCGCAAGTTCAGGCGTCGTTTCTTCGGTCCATGCCGCATCCTTCACGCAGTCGGTTCTGATACTGCTGCTAGTCCGGCCAACTTCTGTGTGAAGCTACCTGATTATCTTCGACAGGCTCGCGTACACGATGTTTACCACGTCTCCTTGTTGCGTCCTTATCGCAGACCGTCCGAGCGCTTCGCCGGACGCCCTTATGAGCGCCCTCCACCTATCATGCACTTCAGGCATCCCTTGACAACACCACATCCCCACCCAACCCTAAAATGGGGTTGTATACATTTACGATTTTCCTCGCTTTGGAGCAAAAGTTGCGAAACCATGACTGAAACGCATTTCAAACTGAAAACCTTGAATAACAACAAAACAAGGACAGATGAAGAAGATGATAGGGAGCGGAGGAGAAGGAGAAAGGAGAGTGGGGAAAAGAGAGACATTCAGGCTTATCGCTTATGGCGAGCCTTGTGGGGATGGGGAAGTACGTAGAGGGTTGTCAGCAGCAGGGGGAAGGGGGAGGCAACGCAGAAGGATATGGTCCCGACCCTGGTCTATCACCGCCCATCATCAAAGGCAGGGGGTGGATACATCTACACCTCGAAAAGTGATACTGGCGGATGTCACCCTCGAAAGATTTGCGGTACCTCTCCAGCCTCCATGACCTCTCCTTGAAGTGAAACGGTAGGAGGTGATGTTTGACTTTCAAATTTTTCCCCGCAGTAGGCGGTTTTCCTAATATTTTTGGTCAACGGACTTGACCGCCTGCACTGTCGGAGGGGCGATTCGAACATCACAGCCCCATGTCCTGCAGCGGCTCGGCAGGTGGGTGAATTTCGCTGGGAGTTTTAGGTTAGGGTTAGTTTTGGGTGACGATCCTATCAACAGTAGGAGTAGGGTTTGACTATGTTTTGGACGGTAGAATGCCCTTGTGAGCAGGACCGCGGCGGAAATACCTGAA
>BFEA01000330.1:1086944-1097802 GCA_003427395.1 Chara braunii | reverse complement strand
GGCTGGAAGTGACGTGCGTCGACAAGAACCTCGTCGCCAACTTTGAAGGGATGGTCGATGCGAGAGCGGTTAGCGCAAGTGGCCATGCGAGTCTGGGAGTTAGCAGTGCTCTCGCGAGCCTTGCTAAGGAGCGCATCCATCTCCTTTACCCAGTCATCGAGGGCAGGGTATTTGGTGTCGGGATGGATCTGAGATGGATGAAGAAGGTCAGATGGGACACGGGGATGGTATCCCAAGTCACAGTAGTAGGGAGACATGTCAGTGGCAAGAGAAATAGCATGGTTATAAGCAATCTCTACGTGAGCAAGATACAGATCCCAATCAGAGTCATTCTCAACAAACTTCTTGAGGATACTCCCAAGAGTTTTGTTGGTGACCTCGGTCTGTCCATCTGACTGGGGGTGATAGGAGGAGGAGAGGCGGAGCTTGGAGCCATAGATCTCATGGAGTCCACGCCAGAAATGGGAAGTGAAGCAGGGATCGTGATCAGAGATAATGCTAGTGGGGAGACCGTGATGGATGACAATACGGTTGAAGTATAGGGAGGCGATGTCTTTGGCTGAACTAGCATACTTGCAAGGGAGAAAGTGAGCATGCTTAGTAAACCGACAGACAGCGATGAAGATTGCATCGTGGCCTCGTGGGGTAGGGGGACGAAGAGGACCAATGAAGTCCATGGAGACAAAAGTCCAACGCTGAGTAGGGATGGGTAAGGGCTGAAGAAGACCATAGGGGGGGTGGTTGGGAATGTTGGCCTCATGGCAAATCCTGCAGGTGCGAACGTACTCCTTAGTGAAAGGATGACGGTGCTCCCAGTAGTAATAGCGGTAGAGGCGGTCAAGTGTCTTGAAGACACCGAGATGACCGGCGGCGCCCTGGTCGTGACACTCAGCGACAGCCCGAACGCGGAGCTAGCCAGTAGAAGGCACACATAAGCAAGGAGTACGGGTACCTTAGCGACCAAGCCAGTATAGGAGTCCAGAGGGATCAAGTTGGAAGTTAGGGACGGACTTGCCAGCCTGTAGGTCAGCGTAGATGGACTGAAACTCAGGGCTCTGGGTGTATGCATGGCAATACTCATCCAGAAAGGCGAGGTGGATGGTGGGAGCTGAGATAGCAGATAGCTGACGATCCTCGCAGTGAAGATCGGGGCGGCGGGATAAGGCATCTGCAACACGATTGCTTTCGCCAGAAATCTTCTTGATGGTGAAGTCGAACTCCGAGAGGTCACACCACCAACGAGCCTGGCAAGAAGTGAGCTTAGGCTTCGTCTGGAAGGCGGCGAGGACAGAGTTGTCCGTCAAAATGGTGAAAGTACGACTGTGCAAATGATGACGCCACTTCTTAACAGCGTAGACCAGCGCAAGGACCTTACGCTCATCGACAGTGTAGTTACGCTCAACGGGATCATCTTTTTTTTTACAGTGGCAAATACTGAATATATTTTTGTCAAGGCTAGACTTCTTAGTGAGCCTGCTGATTGACCAATGAATTTAGACCTTCCAACTCTGAGGTGTTTCTAGCATATAACGAAATGACTGAGCTCTCATGTTGCCATGAGAGGGATCCATCTTGAGCCCACACAATAAATCCAAGAACTCCAATACTTTTCACAGATAGGGGTCGGGAGTTGTGTTTTTCGGCCCGAGGATGTCCCGTCAGAATAGGGTTCCTAAGAGAGGGGTCTATCTGTATCGACGACATCTCTCCCCCACCCGCAGACTAGCTTCCCCATCTCTCCCTAAGCTTACCCCCGCCCCCCACACTGGCAACCCGGACAACGCGACACTTCCTATCCCAACAACCTCACCCCAGTTTGCCCAGTTGCTGCCAGAAGACTGTGTCCCCCTCATTTCTCTAACCTCCCCAGTCCCCATCTTCCACTGACACTTGCCACATCTTCAGTTCAGGGGCCATACATAACAACCTTGTTGCTCCCCACCAATAGACGGGGGCTTCACTACAGGATTCAATTGAGGGGGCAACTCTTATTACCCCCTCGAGTGAAATCCATAACATGAAGTTCCAAACAAAAACAAAAACAAAAACAAAAACAAAAACAAAAACAAAAATAAAAACAAAAACAAAAAAACAAAAGAACAAAAAACGAGAAAAAAAAAAACAAGATTGAAGATCTTGATGGTGGCATGACCAACAAAATGTTCATTTGAATGCAAGCATCACAACTTCGGTTTCATACGTGTGAGAAACAATATAATCGATTACGTTCATTCAATCATTGACTTGGCTTATGGGGAAATCAGGCAAATGATTAAACCACCAGTACCTACCACGTTTTTAGGCATAAGGGCTACTGTGTTTTTAAGCGTTAACGCAGAGGCTGAATCGATGCGCCGCACGAGTCCATATGCATTTGTGCCAAAGGGGGCCTAAAACCCCCCGGGGTACTGGTGGTTTAAACAGGTGAAAAAGGAAGATAATATAAAGTTTTGGTTCCAACAATGAAAAGGAGACTAAAATCAAAGGAACTTTTGCCACGATTGTCCCGCTTCCAACATACCCTGTTGGAATGCGTGACGCTAAATATACTCGTTCCAATATGGAGGGCTAGGTGCTCGGCAAAAAGAGAGGAGTGTAACTCTCATTTCGTCCAACCAAAACAGGAAACAATAGAAGCAATGAGAGCTGGCATTCAAGGGAAATAACTAAGGAAATAAATTGCAGGATACTACGAATCCTCTGAACAGAAAGAGGCAATACCGAACATAAAAACATTTGTGACACTAAAGATTTGGTGACAATTACCTGGAGGGATTAGAGGGTGTGATGGACCTGCCGGAATAACGGTCCTGCCAGTCTCAAGACGACGGGGTGAGGAAGGAGGAGATGGCGATGGAGCTGGAAGGGATAGTGTAGCCCCGATGCAGATTCAACACACACGTACTCCAATATATGCAAATGGAGAATGGAGCAAGATACAAATTGCAATTGAGGTATAACCCTACTAGTTAACTCACCGGCCTGAATTGGATTTGACCAGTCTGAACACTCACACGGCCTGTGGGGTCAGGCTCACGGCCTTGTTCCACAGTCCGAATAGATAAATAGACAAATAGCTTTGGTTGTAGGCCAGGTCAAATTGAGGCACGCTGCACGATCGGATACCTCTTAGTGGATTGCAAGAGCCAAAAACACGCTTCCACAAAGCCAGCGGAACTCTGCAATAATAAAGATGAGAACTGTAAGATGCGGGGCAAGCTTCATGTGAAGTCCATGCGATGCAACTTAAGTTACATACTTGCATAAAGAAACGCAAATGTCAGATATAAATATCGTAACTGGTAGCAAGAAAATAAATATGGCGTGATGCAATGCTAAAGACATGGAGGCAACTGCCTTAGCATTGAAAGGAAAACATAGCAATATAGCAAAACATAATGTAGTGTCCTTGAACCACTAGGAGTGGGATGACCCCAGAGAGGACCCCCTCTACTTAAAAATAAAAAATTCTAGGGGTGGTCGCATGCAAAGGCGGGATAGTCATCAGGCTCGGGGCGAGGGAATGCTAGCGAAACAAAACCAATGACCCTAACATATAAACCATCAAGGCAATTAATTATCAACGAAAGGGTGACACCATGCATGATCTACCATGAAAGGGGGGTCTGGAATAGGGTGATATGCCTCAATAAAGACATGTAGTAGCTGACACTAGTGTGATGAGGGCAGTGGGTGATGGAAACATGCACACAATTCACCGACGGGGAGGGAACCAGACCTTAGAGAATGAAAGCCAAGATAATGTTACGGTCTCAATGCCTATGCGATACCAAGGGAGAACCCAACTCTGGGGGAACCAACTGAGTGAGACCCATCCTGCGGCACACAAAAGAGAATGTACAAGGTAGGGTGGTGGCGTGAAGTAGTCTCGTCCAAAGTAGTTGATGCTCATAAAGTAGTTGGATTACCGAAGTGATCGATGAAGTCGATGAAGAAGGAATCAAGTCAATGACGAAGCAGAGCCACAAAACGTTGACAACCTGAAGTAGAGTCAATGATGGCGAACATGAGGGTGTGAGTCCTTTGTAGAAATATAGGTGGTGAGAGTATTAGTCGTCGAGATGTCAACAGTGATGACGGGTGCACGATGGACGCACGAAGGTGTCCATCTGCTGCTGAGGAATGACCTCAGAGGGAGCGAGCTCGTCCTCAACAATCTCCTCAGCAGGAGAAGCAGGAAGAGGGTGAGTCGGTTGAGCAGGGGCAAATATCTCAGCACGACGAGTACAATCATATGCACACACCAACATCTTGGCGTGTTGCAAGTGCTCGAGGGGCTCCCAAGTAGCCTCCTCATAAGGATAGCCCTTCCAACACACAAAGAACTCGATGTGTGGAACGATATCATTAGAAACTCTGCGAAATACGATGTCTGAAACAATGAACTTCTTGTGACCGTCCAACATGATAGGTGAAGGGTGTTCGTAAAGGCGTTCAATGAAAAGTTCGAACAGACTGCGATAAGAACGCAACAATGAGACGTAGTAAACATCATGTACGCGAGTTTGTCGAAGATAATCAGGCAGCTTCACACGGAAGTTGACCGGATTAGTGACAATATCTAAACCGACTGCCTAAAGGATACAATATGGGGTGAAGAAGCAATGTTGGAACTTATGAAGAATGTCGCTTCGAGATACAACTGGTGGGCGTCAACAAGCACGTCATCACTGAATTCAAATTAAAATGAATGATCCCTTCATGATTGGTTAGTTCCTACAACCATGCAAGTCCAAGAGGCAGCTATACTCTAGTGTGCATTGTCGAGCGCATCGACTCCCCCCTTTTTCACGGCAAGAGCTCTCCCAGCCATATCACACAGGAGTAAACAAAACAAGAGTAGAGACAACTTGGGATGATACACAGGTCATTTCGCGAACCGTCGAGACAGACGCGGTTGCATCGTTCCTCTTTCGCTCTAGCCAGGTGTGCCAACTATACTTCTTTCGGTCCCCTACAACAAGATAGGTTCCCGCGGGCACAACTTGCCTTCCCTAAGGGGTTGTCACCACCCTTAGGTGTGCATCCCTACCGAGCTACTGACCCACGTGTGAAAGTTTTAAATGCAATTGCAGAGGTAGGTCAGTCGAGGGTGTTTGCTCGTTCGCTATAGTATAGATACGCTTGGTTAATGCCAAGTGGACCTGAGCGTTGTCCGTTCCTTATGACGCTGATATCCTAAGTACGATCGAATGTCGGTCAACTAGGACGGTCTCAACCAAACGTGAAACCCATGAAATGAACCCAGTCTCTTTACGATTCTCTCTGGAGACAAAACAAATCAAATCAATACACATCTTATCAAATCACACAAGATCGGTTTTTGGCTTGATGAGATAATCCGCCAATTTTTTTTTTCCTACCCTATATGACTGAAGAGACTTTTATAACACCGCTTTCGAGGCGGAGACTCGATATTGACGAAAGATTAGGAAAGGACAACCAAACATTTGACTTACGGGTTGATCCGTCGACACACTCGTTTTTAGTTGTTTTTTTTTTTTTTTCAATCTAATTGTGTCATCCTTGCGCAGGTGTCATTTCAAGTCCGCGTGGTTGTTTTCGGCCATGTGATCTTGCGAACCGCATAACCAAAATTGGTCGCGCTTTATTTCTGACATCCGCAGCTGCTCCATAAAAAGGAGCTAGCCCAGCATTGGGCTCGTGTAGATTTGATTGTGGTATCCTCTGGGTGAGAGTCTCATGTGCTTATCTAATGGGTTAGTTCCTACTACAGTTGTATTACAGTTGCAGTAGGAACAACTCTGTTATAAGAAGAGTTTATCCCCCCCGAAGGCTGAACATTTCGGCTTTGCAGACTACGCCTGCCCCAGCCATGGTCTGCCGCCCGTTTGCAGTAGCCACTCATTTGCTGCTCGATCACGACTTGTGCGGCCATCTTTTCCCGCCGCTTAAGCTCCGAACCGCGAGGCTGTTACTTTGGGTAGGAAAATTTTAGATTTAGCGTTCCAATGGCTGCGACGCCATTCGACCACGCCATAATAGAATTCAACCGATCGCACCGCTGGTCATCACCCATTGTTCCTGGACATCGACAAATGTCCAGACTCATATCCAATAAATATTTGGTGGACCTTTCGGTCTCACGCACAGAGGTCTCAATTAGCATTATAGGCTCTGAATCGCGCGGCTTAGCAGCTGCGCGTCCTTATGTATAAAATTATATATATATATATATTCATATATATATACAGGGTTACCTGACCGAACGTTCGGGGGGCCCCGGGCTGGCCCCCGAACGTTCGGGCGTTCGGGGTCCCGTTCGGGGGCCAAACACCTCCAGGTTCGACCTCCGCCAAAACATGTTTCGGGGCCTAAAACTAAGTTTTTTTTTCTGATTTTTTTTTGTGCGTTCTCTATGATGTAGCCTACACGCCTATAAAGTTTAAAGCCATTCTGCTAAGCCAAAAAAACATTAAAAATCGTCAAAGATGGGGGTGTCAAAACGTGCTCGCCCACTCACCATTTTGTTTTTTTTCACTTTAAACTTTTTGTTTTTACTTTATTTCGGGGCCTAAAAAAAATTATGATTTTCTTAAAACATTTTAATGAGTCATTGATTATGCAAGCTACATATCTGTAAATTTTCAGGGCATTTGTCAATGCCAAACAATAATTAAAAATCGGCAAAGATGGCGGTGTCGAAAAGGTGCTGGCACACTCACTCATTTTAATTCTCKTTTTATTTTTTCTTATTTTTATCATARKGTTTATTTTCTGTATTTGATTTTTAATTCAAATTTGGTAAAGAATTTGGATGTAGTGCCTAGACAAATGTTGTTTAGTTTGTTTATCTGCATAACATATGTGTTTTTCATAATTTTTTGAAAACTTTGTTTTTTTTTTTTTTTTTTTTTTTTTGTCCGCGTTCGGCCCGAACGGCCGAACGCCTTCCGAAGGGGTCCCGTACGTTCGGGCGTTCGGGTTCGGGCGTTCAGCCTGTCCCGAACGCCGGTAACCCTGTATATATATATATATATAATGACCTTACATCCACGCGGCCTTACCAAACATGGGGAGAGACCGGTTACGCCGTCGGTCTGCCTGTCGAGCGCATCGGGTTTCGCCTTTTTCACAAAAGGCGAGAACCCTCCCGGCCATGTTACGCAGGAGTAAACAAAACAAAAATAGAACAACACGGGACGATGCATAGATAATCCTGCGAGCCGCCGAGACAGACGGGGTTACATCGCTCCTTCGCCGCTTTAGCCGAGTGCGCCAGTTGTACATCCCACGGTCCCCTACAATAGGACATATTTTTGCAGGACACTTCTTGCTTTCCCCAATAGGCCTGTCACCACCCTTAGGGGCATATCCCTACCGAGCTACTGACCCACGTGCAAAAAATTTTAAATGCAGTTGCAGAGGTAGGTCAACCGAGGGTGTTTGCTCGTTCGCTGCAACATAGGTACGCTTGGTTAAACGCCAAAGTGAACCCGAACGTCGTCCATTCTCTAGGGCGCTGATTTCTTAGTTACGAAACGAACGTCGGTCTACTAGGACCGTCTCAACCAAACGTGAAGCCCACGTCTCAATCCTAGTCCCTTAGCAATTTTAATAAAACAATATAATTAAAATCAATACGTCTTATATCCAATCACGCAAAATCAGTTTTTGACTTGATGAGATGATCTGCCAAAATTATTATTCCCAGCCTATATGACCGAAGACCTTTATATCGCCGCTTCCGAGGCGGAGGCTCACTTTTAATTGAGGAAAAAAATAACCTAACATTTGATTTACGGGTATATCCGCTGATGCACCCACTAAATTCTGCCACGAGTAACCTCTGCAAGTAAATTTTACTGCTACTATGAAGATCAACAAGTGATCAGGTTCCTGGTCGAAGTTTGAACTCTCGGTTTGACCACATCTCTGAAGCAAATGCAACTTGTTTGGAAGAAAGTATTATCTAATGAATAAAAAATGTGTTGGTCGCTTTGACCTTCTGGGCAATAATTACTCTTTCTGTTCCTCAGATGATGAAGTATCCATCTTCATCATCAGGTTACTCAAAATACAACTGCAGCCGCTATCATTGCGCAAAGAAAACCATCACCTTCATTACTTACTCCTTACGGGCAGGAACTTCTTCTGTCTCCAACTTTTTATTTTAATAGTGGCACATAAGGTGACCATCCGCAAGGACATAATTAACCCCTACGTCGCCCTGGACTCGACGAGGGTTGACCCACATTGCGCCGCCATGCACCCATCCTTCTAGGAAGTGGTCTGTGGATACTGCTTCCTCTCGCATGAGCCCGAAGACCCAGATCTCAAAGGTTGGGTCGTCACCACCGAGTCGGCGAAGTACCACCCCCGACGAATCGAGTCCACTCAAAGTCGATAACATGGTCGACTCCGAAAGCATACGAACCCCCGCCTTGGATGCTTCCTAGAGAGAAAGGATGATCAAGCCCAACGTGGACGTTTCATCCCGCTCTCCCGCACGACTTAGAAAATTAAACAAAAGATAACAGAAAATGACGAGGGCTTAGAAAAAGAAGTGGGTAGTCGAGATAAAAATTGTCAACCCTCAAGGAAAATTAAGTTTGTTTATCTTCATTTACAAATTTTCTTTCATGGTACTTGTTGACATTATTCATTTCAAAATACAAGTACATTTAACATGCAAGCAAGCGAAAGGTAGGAGCAGGACAATCCTTTCCTTTTTCTCCAATAGGCAAAATCAATCTCATTTTCAAACATCCATTTTTACCTACCTGCACAAACCACAAAGCAGAACAAGTTCAAAGGAAACCAATGCAAACCCATCCAAGTCAGACCTTTCCATTCACATGTGAACACACATTTCTTTGCCTTTTCAACGAACATTCAATGAACAAGGTCAAGCAAGTGTGGGTTCATACAGGTGTGAAGGGAAATCTGAGTCAATCAACTGACCTTGAGTAAAGTTTGAAAATGGCTCGCTCAAGAAAGCCAAATAATTTCCTCAAAACGATTGGTCGCACAACTCACGAGTCGCGGCCGTCTACTAAAGATGGTCTGGGTCCTCTTCAAGTATCCACACGGACACAAAGCGGCCACTCACAAGGACCGAAGCGAGATAACCCTCGAGGAGAGTGTTATCACCTACAAGTCCCACGTGGTCTGACTACAGTCCCAACAGCACCTCGTCCACCAAGGATAGTTTCACCCCAATCACAAGTCCACGCGGCCTCAAATCACCACGTCCGCTCACAATAGGCACACCAACTTGTCGATCTCGTTCTCAAAATTATCCTCGCCTGGTCCCAAAATGGGCCCTAGGTGATCTCCCGTTACTCCCGCAACACCGGATAATCCCAAACTCAAAACCCGCTTGCTCCACACTCCACCAAAAAATTAAGGGTGACCCCGACTTAAAATCGTATGTGTCGTAAATCCCAATAACTACCGGTCGGTGCACTCACTCCGCACTCTCTTCATGTCGCTGGCCCACGCACCATTCTTGCACAGTCCCAACCGGGCACCAGTGCAAGCCCAACCTCTAGGCCACACAAGGATCCACCATAACCGCCGCACAAAAAAAAAAAATTAATAATAATAATAATAACAAAAATGGCGGACCACTGTTTCTCGCGCCGTCAAAACAAGAACCCTAGTCGTTCAGTAGCACCGCTGCCTATTCACAGATCACAACGGAATGACTCGTTGTGCCGCAAAAGTTTACCAACACCGCCCCTCGGAAAAAGTGTCATCGAAGTGCCGCCAATCGGACAACACCTCCCCACACAATTCAAGAATGTCAATGCCGCCACATATTTCCGGCAGCATATCCCCACTAAAAATGTAGCGGTTGTCGCGCCGCGGGGTAAATCAGGCGGCACCTCCCTTCAGAATGTCGCTCCGCCGCCAAAAAGTTTAACATCATATCCTCCTCTAGCGTACCACCGCTGTCGTGCTACCAAATGGACAACACTTCCCTCCGTATTGAAAACCAGGTGTTGTCACACAGCTAAACGGAGAACACCTTCCTGACGTGCGGCACTTACCACACAATAAGATCCCCGATGCAGCCTACCGGCCGCAGCACCAACGCAGGGGTGGGGCAGCGAGCTCCCAACCTCCTGCTATGGCTGCCCTTCTCCTCTAGTGTTCCTGCAAACCTCCTGTACCTCCACCCAGCAGGCCACCACTCCACCAGCAGCCTCTCCCCTCCAACAGCAACCAGTGAACATCCCAGTAGCACTGCCACAATTGTGAGGCTGCTGGTGGAGAGTTGACTCTTATAGCCATCTGAAGGACTGTGGGCAACACCTATCTGCAGTGGCCAAGCATTCAGCCCATGGCTAGGCACCTAACTCACACTATTCCGTGGTCGGCTCGTGCTTGGCCTTAAAGCATAATACCAAGGTCGGGCACGAGCCTTTCCTTAATTGGTCGGTCTGCGGCCTTAACGGGGCTGCGTTTTTGCTGCTCGATCCCGATTTGTGCGGCCATCTTTTCCCGCTGCCTAGGCTCTACTTTGAGTAGAATTTTTTTTGATTTAGTAGTCCAATGTGCGAGACTCCACTCGGCCACGACATAATAGAATTCAACCGGTCGCACCGCTGGTCATCATCCATTGATCCTGGACGTCGATAAACACCCAGACTCATATCCAATAAATATTTGGTTGACCTTTCGGTCTCACGCACGAAGGTCTCAATTAGCCTTATAGGCTCCGAATCACGCGGCTTAGCAGCCTCGCGTCCTTATTTTAAGTAAAATATGTATAAAATTATACATATATATATATACAGGGTTGTCAGCGTTCGGGATGGGCTGAACGCCCGAACCCGAACGCCCGAATGTACGGGACCCCTTCGGAAGG
>BFEA01000330.1:1019578-1038469 GCA_003427395.1 Chara braunii | reverse complement strand
GGGTAACGGATGGAGACAAAACCAGGGGAGGTAGGAGTGGTGAAGACAGGGGTGGTAGAGTAGTCGGAAGGTAGGTAACAGACGGCGATAAAACCAGGGGAAATAAAGGCGGTGAAGACGGGGGGGGTGAAGTCAGGGGTGGTGAAGTGGCTGAAGCAGAGACAGGGGGGGCAGTCGTAGGTGAGACCCGAAGAGGGGACTCTGCAGGTGGTAATGCAGGCATGGCCACGGATGCCATGGATGAACGCACCGAGACCAAGGGCGACACAACAAATGAGGTGGTCACTGATGCCATGGGAAGGAACGCACCGAGACCAAGGGCGACACAACAGATGCGATGGTCACGGATGCCATGGGAAGGAACGCACCGAGACCAAGGGTGACACAACGGCTCAGGAAGCCACGGATGCCATGGAGGAACACACCGAGACCAAGGGCGACACAGCAGCTGCGGGTCGAGTTGCTCCCACGGAATCAATTGTAGAAGCAACCAAGGCCGATGAGGAAGAGGCTGCGAACCGAAAAGGGGCAGCCAGGTTCACAAACGGCATGGAAGGGGTTACTAAGACTGATGAGGACGCAGGTGCGACAGACGCAGGTAATGAAGAAGAGGCTGTGATAGGTGTGACATGCACCCATAATGAAGAAGGGGTTGTGACAGACGTAGTCCGAGGACAGTGTGTAGATACCCGAGAAAGCGGGTGATGAATAGACCATCGAAGCATGTTGTGGAACCAGCTGGAGAGGCGGGTCACATGCGCAAGGTACCTGTGTTGACGTTTACGAATATAGAAAGTCCATCCTTTCGCAAGCGCTGTTGGAGAGTGTCCGCGAAAAAATCATGAGGCGTTTGAGCATCGTTGCTGCAGTTTTGAAATCATACCAGTTGTTGCAGACATACTCAAACCTAGTAAGCTGGCCTGTAAACACTCCCACCAGCTGGTGTGCAGGGACGTTAGATGTAGCACTAGGATAACGAATAACAGGGAAATTTCATTCAGCTGCTTTGTCAAAGACACTCATACGCAAGGAGCCGTCAAGGCGGACTTGGAGGCGTGCACCCAAGAATGTGCAAGAGCCATCAGGCGCTGTGGTCTCCTTCCATTCGAGGCCATAGTGCTCTGACGGTGGTGGCAGATGTCCTCATGAGAGAACACCATCGATCAAGCGGTATGTGAACGCATACCGTTGAGTTGCGAGAATATCACGCCGCTGGAGGTCATTAACAAATCGAGCCTCATCCCAATACAACGTCAAATTAGCTATCTCCGGACCAGAATTACTCCCCATCGGGATGCCAATTAACTGATGTCACAAGGTGCCGTTCGCTGCATAAAGATAAGTATTTGTGACAATGAAATGGAGATGTTCAAGAATTTGGGAAACGGTCAAGGTGTTTGGTCCGGTATCAACCATCCACTCCCCTTGACGGGGCCCTTTAACAATCATGTTAAGGGTAGGAGGATATGTGCGCCCCTGTGTGTGCTGTTGTAAGGCATATGTATAGGCTTCCTCGACCGCTTTTGAAACATTATGACAAATACGGTCATGAGGAAGATTGATATACATAGTTGTGAAATCAACAGTGCGAGGAGCATGGTCACGAAGACAAGAGGAGTTACGTTTGAGATCAAGCATCACCTCCTCAGCGCTTTGCACAATCCAGCACCGTCTTAAACCGCTTTGCTGATACAACACATTATCCTTCTCACATAGAGTTTCAATGAATCCTTGTATATATATTTATATATATATATATATATATATATATATATAGATATGTATATATATATATACAGGGTCACCAGCCCATACATACGGAGGTCCTCGGGCATACCTCCGTACGACCTCCGGACGTACGGGTGTTCGGGGTCCCGTACGGGGTCCAAGCCCGACGGCGTTCGGCGGCAAAAATTATTTTGGGGCCTAAAAATAATGATTATTTTCTGAATTTTGTTTTATGAGTTCTCTATGATGTGATGTACATGCCTGTAAAGTTTCAAGTCATTTGGCTAAGCCAAATGATAATAAAACATCGCCAACGATGGCGGTGTCAAAACGTGCTCGCCCAAGCATTTTTTCAGTTTTTACTTTTCGTTTTCACTTTAGTTCGAGATCTAAACAATTTTATTATTTTTTGAAACTTTTTTAGTGGGTTTTGTATTATGTGAAGTACACATCTGTAAATTTTCAGAGCGTTTAGTTGTGCCAAAAAAAAAAAAAAAAATCGCCAAAGATGGCGGTGTCGAAAACATGCTCTCGCACTTACTAAATTTAATTCTCTTTTTATTTTTATTTATTTTTATTATTAGTAATTATTTTTTATATTTTATTTTTATTTCAAATTTGGTAAGGAATTAGGATGTAATGCTCAGGCAGATCTTGTTTAGTTTATCATTCTTCATAACATATCTTTTATTCAGATTTTTTTGATGACTTTGTTTTCTTTTTTTTTTTTTGGTCCGCGTTCGGCCCGAACGACCAAACGCATCCCCAAGGGGTCCCATACGTTTGGGCATTCGGCCCATCCTGAGCGCCGGTTACCTTGTTCATATATATATATATATATACCGTACATCCGTGCGGCCTTACCAAACTTGGCGAGAAACCGGTTACCCAGCCGGTTCTTGCCACCACTTCCAGATGCCACAGGAGTCAGGTCTTAGGTTCGATAAGTTTTAGTATCTAAGTCGTATGTCGAGTTTGAATAAACTTTTGGTAAATGACCCATCTCATCAAGTTGTCAAGCCTGGATGACCCTTTACTAAATCGGACATCGTCCGAGATTTAAAAGCACCGGTCAAATACCCTTGTTAGGGTTTCTGCCCCGATAGCGTGCTACATTATCTTCGTTATATGTGCAACCAATCAACGGGGAAACAGTATGCAGTCCTCTCAGAAAAACACTTGTAGCTTCGTCAATTGTCTGTGATTGGACTGCTGGCAAGGGTATCCAATCACAGGATTTCATATCTTGATATATCTCGAAAATAATGAATTTTCTCAATCAAAATGTCCCATCTACGGTAGGGGGTAGCAACACATGTAACTGGCCTTCACTTAGGGCTGCACACTGCACTAACTACAGCAAGGATCAAAATAAATTCAAATAAATTAAACAACTATTCTAAGAAAAATATTTTCCCTATAGACGAGGGCGGCAATGCACACAAATAGCCTTCGCTTAGGGTTGAGTTTTCCGCCCACTTGTCTTGTGGTCCGACTATAGAGTCTGAAACCCAATCAAGGTTGGATAAGGGCAAACTAAACAACTATTTATGGCAAGTAGAATACTCAATTTTGTGGTAGAAGGCAGCGGCCTGTCTTATCATATTGCACTTAGGAAGCGCGCGCTGCCCAGTGTCGTTGTGATCAGCTTATAGAGACAAATTTAACGAAGGGGTACAACTCTGCGTCACCCATGTTCAAATGCAACACAGGGGCACAACTCTGTGTTGCCTACTTTCGAATATAGCACGGGGTGCTGCCTATACCCTATTGTTCAAATAATGAATAGGGGTACAAACTGCACATTCCCTCTTCTCTGCAATGCGTGATTCTCATTAATTTCAATAAAATAAAAATTAAAAAATATATTCGATGAGCGGGCAGCGTGGCACTTAGTCGGAGAATAGGCAAACTAGTGAGGGGCAGTGTCTGTCAAGGATGCACGACCTTCACTCAGGGTCGGTGCACTGCCACTCATTAACTCAGAAGACTGTAGTGATCATGCAGTAGTCACATGATCACATGATCATTGTGAATATTAATTAATAACAAGCAAACAATTCTTCATCCAAAGAGAAAAGGGGGGCTAAATAGAGGCAGCCATGTATGATTTGACACGACCACAGTCTCTTTTGTCGTACCTGGTCTAGATTGGCTCCCGGATGTAATTGACTACTGCAACCGAACAACGGACGGTTTGAATGGCCTTGTAACCCATTTTAGTTAATGACTGTCTTTTACCGCTAATTGGCGGTCAGATCTGATTGGCAACACTCCACTGATATGTTACCTGGCCAACTGCAGCATGGTAGCCTTTTGTTGTTCATCAGGCTCTTATAGCAGCAACCAACCACTGACTATGAACTATCACTATGCCTGCGATATGTAATGTTTTCCCTCATTCTTCTTACACCTCGCTCTTTGTTGACCCCTCCTGCCCGTCTTTTCAGGTCTCTCTGCCTCTCCGTCGCACGGCGTATGCCATGCGAGTGAGAACTGAGGGACAAGTTAAAACCCTCATCGCATTGTAGGTGCCAGGTGTCTTTTGTCAACCACATCGCATCCAAAAGTCAAACCCTGGTCGTTTTCGTGACGGTCGAGTGACCGTTTCCCTGACCTGACAGCTGGCCGTTGTGCCCATCGACACGTGGCACCTAAGCACGCACGTCCTCGTCCCTAGAAACAGGGAAGGCACTCCCTAAGTAGACCAGGTCCGGTGGTACTATCATTGGCGCTTATTGCAGGTCTGGTAGACCCACTGGTGAAGTTTGTTTCGGGACCCGGCTGCAGAAATACAGCCCCGACAGGGACCCTCTGGTCCGGATCCAGGTCTCGCCAACGTGAGTATTGACGCCATTTAGACCGGCCTCTGTTATTTTTATTATTTTTTATTTTATTTATTATCAAGGCTGATATGTGCACTAAACTCTCCTCTGTCCCACATCGCAGCCTTTTACCGTGAAGCAGATCGGACTGGACTGCGGTTCCCTTAGATTACGCTAATGGGGTACCTTTTACCCTGCGGGCTAGAACATCAACCCTGACGCTCGACATTCAATTCTCCGTTCCCCTTCCTTCTTCTTTTCTCTCTTTTTTTTTTTTCTTTTTTTTTTTTTCCCACACCCTTGCTGCAGCCTAAAGTGTTACGCTTTTATCATCACTTCCTTGTGCGAGCCCGACGGCTACCACCGCCACAGGCCGGCAGTGCTCTGCTGTATAGCAGAGCGCCGAGCCTGCGTGGACCACTGGAAAGCCCACAAGCTGCCACGCAGGATTTTGAATGATGTTTGCAATAAATAAAATAAATTAAATAAAACAAATCCCTTCTTGTTGTGTGCGTCCGGCTTCGAGCGAGACCCTTCAATTGCGGTCTTCGTCGGTCCCCGATCTTAGGAATCTTTTATTTTGATTCGGAACAGCAATGCTGATGCAAATAATAAATTAAAATTAAATACGTCAAGCATGTATCAAGTTTGTCAATTCAGAGGTTTGAGAACTGTGACAAAGATGGACAAGGACTTCAAACGAGATCACGAGGCAAGACTCAAGACAGACTTGACACGACAAGATCGATGATCATGTGAGAGAAGAGGAGAGTTCTTTATCGCATAAAGGCCACAAATGAACAGACAAATCATAGGATCATTGTCACTGTAGTTAGCTTTCTCTCTCTCCTCTTTGAAAATGATATCATACTCAAATATCAGACAATAGTTAATATAATCTGTGTGTCCGATTTTGAATTCAACGCGGGTTCCGCGTTGAAAAATTCAACGCGCGTTGAATTCGCGTTAAACTCCCGTTCAAACGCTCGTTGGACGCGAGCGATGATTTTTTTCCTGGGCTAAAACCTATCCAAAAAAAGATATATATATATGTGGTTGTAGGTTTTTTTTATGACTACAATCAAAAACATAAACAC
Organism: Chara braunii; assembly: GCA_003427395.1. NCBI lineage: Eukaryota > Viridiplantae > Streptophyta > Charophyceae > Charales > Characeae > Chara > Chara braunii. The sequence goes on along the minus strand of BFEA01000330.1, from coordinate 1,032,819 downwards.
ACAATGAAAAAAACAAAAACTAAAATAAAATGAGTGTTTTTGTTTTGGGTTTCACACAGATTTTTTAAGTGTTAAAACAAAAACAGAAAAACAAATAAAAAATATAAGGTTGTAGATCTTTCAAAGATATACAACAATTTATTTTTTATATTATTTTTTTAGAACTTTGTGTATTTTTAAAAAAATCAAAACCATAAAAAAAAAAAAAAAACACACACACACACACACACAAAATTGGGCCTTTACCAGGTTGCATGAGTCTTGCATCAGTTGGTTGAGAGAACCCCGGCCCTGGGCCGCCTGTGTGAATGTATGGAAAGCAGGCCCTGGGCTGGATACGGGTACTAGGCCAAACACAGGCCAAAGGCAGTTGGGGGCATGCAACCACCTCAGGCGCAAGTCCCGTTCTCGTTCGTGCTGGGCCTCAGGCTACCAGGGGCTACTGTAAGCTTCCTGGGACTGAACACAGGCAGGTCACTTCGATATAGCAAAGGGCCAGCCTCCACATTGGGCATTCGGGTGTTGGCTGCATGTTGCGTAAGCGCTGCCGCACTGTAGCTCGTTGGCACTCACGCGCTCACGGGCGAGCAGGAAGGAGCAAGCAGCCATAGCTGAGCTGCGCTGCTGTAAGCTGGGTGTGACACAGGGTGGTCCTTGGGTGCAAGTGGCATCTGTGTGTTGGGGAATGAGGTTGTGAGTAAGGCAAGAGACATACCTGGTGCTGGAAGCGTGCGACATTGGTCGTTGTATGCTCGTACTTCGGGAAAGTTGTTGACGTCATCTTCGACATTGTAGTCTAGGCAAGATAGGATATGCCATCTGTAGTCTGGGTGCCGAGCGCCAAATACCCTGTTTCTAGGCACTTAGCGTGTGACGACGATACGCTACAGATTCTTCTGAGGGTGAGTATCTGTGATCCCACCGGAGCGAGTACGAAGCTCGAGGTCTATATCGATATAGTGGTAGCTCGCTCTCTGTCATGACAAGGTAACTTGACTCATATCCTACTCCTAGTTTTCACTACCGTCTCGTCAAAGAACAATTTCACTCGTAGGTATCCGACCGACCATACCATCACTTCGTACGTTATCTTGGTCTAGAAAGTCACGCATGCGAGGACTCTTGGTCTGTACTCCCGAATGAATTATCTGGCTTGTAGAAAACACTCCCGCTCTGTCAGGTCCTTGTTTATGTGCGCTCTGAGTAAGACAGTCACCGTGAAACCTTCGTTCACTAATTGCATGCTTACATTAATTCCCATAGTCGTCCGACCTGGCATGCCTCCTCTCGCTGGTCCTCGAACAGATACCTCAGGACCTCCAAGCCAAGGTACCTGTCCTCTACACGTCTACGGCAATAGTAGATCAGATCAACAAGCCTCAGACAATCTATCCAGCAGGTAGCGTTGACCAGTTCTCTCAACGTCTCCTTGTCTGGGGGTCCCCACCTCACGCAGATCGCGTAGTACACCTCTCTAAATCGAGGCGTTAGTCCTAACCAGAGCATGTACAGCGTGTGGTTTACTGCTCTAGCAGTCTAATAGTATGCTCTCATAAGTTTGTTCCACGACAACCGTAGGAAGGGTTAACCTCCAGCTCTCTACCGGATGGTAGACTGAGCGCGAAGGCCCAATTACGACTTGGACGGTGTAGGGTCTGTCTCCTGCAAAACTCGTCAGTCACCGTCTCACTATCGACTCCGCTAAGACTTCGTACCTCCACCAACCTCTGTTAACACCGGCAAGCGTCATCTCTATCTCTATATCTTGTGTTTTGTCAAACACAAGATGCCTTATTCCCTCCAGTCGTCGGGGAATATCGAATCCTCTATCCTCTGTAATCACCTTCCACAAGAAAACCCCCTCAGCCAACCAAGTACCAAAGTGCCGAACCGGCACGCTCGCTATCTCCTCTAAGCATACCGGAAGAGAAATGTCGTATCCCACGACCGTCTTTCTCGGCCCCGCCAACTTCCTCACTCTATAAGAATCTGAATCGCGGATACATCCGAGTCATCCCACATCACGTCATCCGCCTCACCGATGCAATCCCTGGTCTCTGATCCGTGTGACTAACTCTACCATCTCATACCATTCATACCTAGACAAGTTTTTCCCTATGACTGGGGAACTCGGAATCCCCTGGAACACTCTGATCCCGGTATCGAAACTAACTACCTTCCTTCCTTATTTTAATCGCACCACCTCTCCTGCTACCAATCCAGCAGCGGTCTTCTAAGCCTTCACACTCAGCTCTCGTCTTGCCCGGTTCGCAGAAATGTAATTCCGTACGTCGTACTTGTCCAGGTTAATGAAGTGATACGTGAGAACATACACTCGCAAAGGATCTACACCTACTCCCTGGATATAATCGTATGCGACGAGCTCGTACGGGAGAACCTCTCTCCTCGTCTTCTCGTTCAGAGGTCGTATGACTTCGTTTATTTCCTCTCTTGTAGGGTCTCGCCCCTCGGTGAGAAGCTGGTCCCAATAAACTCGTCTAAAGGATATCACATGCCTGCCCATCTATAATCCCCACCATCTTCTCGACCTCTCTCCTTCCAACTCGGGTACGCGCACGGAACTCGATCAATAATCCCTGCCCGCGTCCATCATGTCTACGTCTCCATCCTCATTTATCTCCCGACCCCAAAGGATAGCCTCCTGTCCCTAACCCTGAGGAAGGTATCCCCAACCGTCCTCCAGCTGCGCCTCTCCACCTGCACGGTCCTCCGCCACAGCCTGTCGCACGGCTCCCTGATCATCCAACACCAAATCTCCCAAGCCCCAGTCCTAATCCCCCCAAGGCTCTATATCGACGAAGGCCTCTCTATCATCGGCGTACCACCCAAGGTCCTCTCTCTCTCTGGGTATATCCGCTAATAGTGCTCCTCAACCTCCCAGATCGAAACGAGCGGGGTAGGCCTATCCTCGGGTGTCTCACTCGCGAGTCGGCCTACGCCCTCCAGATAATCTGCAGGTCTCTGGACCTCTCTCTCCTGGGTTAACCAGAACTCCGGAGGCTGGTAGGGGAAAAACGACTCAGGGTCTCTTGCGGGTGCCAAGAGACCCTCTCTCTCCAGTAAAAGGTCCCGCGATAAACTGGGCGTAACTAATCCGATCTCTATGTGCTAGCCCTCTCCTCAATCCGTCTAACTCAAGGCTGACATGATAAGTCTCGGAAATACGGGCCAGACCCCAGAGCTCCTCTGCAACAAACGTCGACCCTCACTCGCAGTCGCACACTGGGAAATGGAAAGGCCCCTCCGATCCGGAGGGTCGTCCTCACCGCCCTAACTGGGCCATACAAGTCCTCAACCTCTCTACGAACGCCCACAGCAGCCTCCGACAGGATGGTCCTCGCTCCCTGCTCGCCTCGCCAGTGATAATGGACTAGCCCCTCATAATGGACCGCCGCCTCTGCCGCGCGCGAGTAATAAATATGCCCTATGGCCTCTATGCTCATCGTACAAGACACTCGCCACCGCTGGCTGTCCGACTCGAAGGTCTCAATCACATAGGACCACAAATGCATGCCCGATCCCAACAGCGTCGATCTCCACCGGCTCTGAACCCCAGAACCTCGTCCAACTACACTCCTGGCTGGTGGATCGAACTCTAGTATGTTGGACGCCACGGTCCCAGGAGGTCTAGGCCATCTAGCGCTGCTGATCTGAAGCTCGACCCTGTCCACCTGCTCTATCATCGGATCACCTCTCTGGTAATTGGCCTAATATCTGAAAGTGCTCAATCACCACTCCTCGCTCGAACTATCGTCGGGCTAGCCCTCCCAACAACAGCTCTCGTATCCAAAATGCCTCCTCGCGCATGCCTCTACCCCCCGTCTTCTAGGCCCGGACGGCGACTCCTATCCTGGGAAAGTGTGCGTCGGTGACATCGATCTCCTCCCCCGACTCGGTATCCTCGCTCTTGGAGTCAATCCAGTTAGGCTCCCAGGCCTCCTCCTCGTCCTCTGTAATCCACCCGTCTTCGTCCGCCTCGTCCTCTATGCGGTACGGAGGGAACCATATCGTATGATAATATCGTAACAGTTGGTAATCATATATAAGAGGCCCAGCGTCCTCACTCCACCAGCCGCCCCTGTCCTCCGAGAAAAGCCTGCCTATATAAGTGAAGTACTCAGGCCCAGCTCAAAGCCCCTGATCCAATACGTCCCACACGTACGAGGGCGGCGGCACTCCCCTTTGGTACTCGTCCCCTAAAGAGCGGATCAGCTGTATCAGTTGAACCCTCTCGTCTCCCCAGGGAAGCCCTACAGTCGTGAGGGAGTAGTATATGTAGCAAGCATCGAGGCTCCCTCTGACAAAGAGCTCAATCTCTTTAAATGCGAGGTGAGCCTCAACTAAACCTCCTATCTCTCCGAAGACTGTGTCTACCACGAAACTGGCGAGAACCGCTCTCAAACTGATCCCTGAATGTGGGAAGAAGGCGGCCCGTGCTATCAAGAGATCGTCCGTGATAGCAAGCGGAGGTCGCCCGTGAAACAAGGTCAACGGGTCCTGCTCTTCGTCTGTCCGAAAAGCATCAACCTCCTCCTGCAAGTACCGTAGGGCTCTACCGATAATCGAACTGATCCCCAAGGTCACGAGACTCAAGGCAGCCTCTCTGGCCGCCTCCTCCCCTAAATACAGGTAGGCCCTCACTAGTCCGCCTGTCAGACCTCCTCTCTCTCCCCTCAGGTGCTCTCTGTGTGTCCACAGCCAAGCATCAAAGGATAAGAAGACAGACCTCCACTGGGACTGCCCGTCGTGCCATTCAGTGGGCCGTCCGGGAAGTGTAAACTCTACTAAGCCCCCCTTTACGAGCTCTGGGGGCTCTATCCCCCATGCACGATCAACCTCGTACACCTCAATGACCCCGGGATTGCAACATCCGATCTAGGTACTTATGCGTATAGAAGGGCCTAAGAGTGGGAACAAAAGAAATTTTAAAACCCTAGGAAAATTTCGGCAGCGCTTCGCCTCCCCCCGTAGGGATGGGGGTTGGGAGGCGATCCCTGAATAAACGTTGTCTTCCTATGTCTTAGACGAGTCCTTCCTCGAGTAACCTAGACGACCGAAACGCAGAATTCCGAACTCGAATTGGGCTAACAAGCCCTATATTCGGGCCCCCTCGAATATAAGGCACATGCACAATTCGAGGGAACTTTGCCTGCTGCTCCTCGGACGCCCTCTCGGCCAGCAGACCCTGCCTATTAGCTGCGGGCAAAAGAAAACGAGTTGCACACGCTCTCTGCTCGATTTCTAAGCCATTTTGTTAATTTTTAAGAATTTAATTAATTTAAATTAATAAAAAAATAGCTTTCTATCAAGAAGCATTCAATGGCGCGCGCTCAACGCATTGGGATACGCGAGGTAAACCCTAGCGAGTGACGTGGTAAGTGCGTACCTCTTTTCAGCTTTCACTTTTTGTTTGTTTCTAATTTATATCAAATAAATTAAAAATATATATTTTTAATTATCGAAAATTCTTCTTTTCAGTCTCAGATCCTCGAGGAAGGCCCAGTAGGTTCGTCTGAACCCTTGTCACCCCATCTTCTATTCATCTTCCTCCTCTAGGGAATTTTCTGGTACTTTCCTATTTTAATTTGAAGAAAATGTATTTAATTAGGATAAAATCAATTTTCTTATTTATGCGTATTAGGGTCTAACATATCTATAAGTTCGCTGAGTTTGAAAACTTTTAGGGGTAAGAACTAAATTTTGGGAATTTATCCAAATTTCAGTAGCATTTCGCCTCCCCCCGTTGGGATGGGGTTCGGGCAAAGCCCACAATAAACGCTGTCAGAAGGGGAAAAAAAAAAGGAATAATGAAAAAATGGCAAACCGATTTTTACTGGACTTTAAATTATTTTTGTCAATTAATTAGCAAAAAATTAGATAAAATAGGAATTTTAAAAAATTTTGGCAGCAGGTCCCCTCCTGCCGTGGGGATGGGGTTTGGGATAATTGTCCCTTAATCCGTTGCCAAAAAGAATCTACGGAGCAATTTTAAACAATTAAAATTATAAAAAATATTATTTTAAATATTTTTTACTAAATTTCAATCAATAAAATAAATAAAAATACTGAAGTGTACAAAATTTAAGGTATTTTGCGAGCACCTTCTAAATTCTGGTTTTACTATAATATTAGGGGTTGCTCTCGTTTCCTAAGGCCCTAATTAGGGTTTTGCCTAATTAGGATTTCCCCTAATTAGGGTTTTCCTAATTAGGGTTTTAGGATCTTGCGTGCGCTCGCACGCTCACCACAAACCCCGTATCAACGTGCGAAATTTTCTGCTAGATTCTACAAGGTTTATAGTAAAATCCTATCGGACTACTTTTCTTTATTTCTTTCCCTTTTAATTTCAATAAAATCACAAAGAAATTCAAATTTCCCCTTTATTTTCTTTTCTTTTTCTTATCTGTTGGAGTTCGCCGTTTCTACAAACGCGCCCGTTTTCCCCGACTTAAAACATAATGGACAACTTTAGTCCAAGGGGTTTTCCCCAGATTCCGTTCCTATTTTTCATAACACATAAAAAAAAAAAACGGGGAATTTTGAATTGATAATTCTAAAATTAGAGAAAATTAATTTTCCGAAAATTTAGCCGTCAGAATTTACTGAAAAGGGTCTCAAAATATTCGTCTCTTCGAGGAGACGAACTTTGACCCCAGTGTCGTTCGAGCAAAAACGCGCGGATCAGAAGATATTTCAAAAAAATAAAAAGAAATATATATTATCAAAAATAAAAATTAATCAAGATATAAGCTAATTAGCGTTTAACTAATCAGCTCGTGCACCCCCGTTGGTTGGAGAAGGTCGCGGCCTTGGGGGTGCAATTCCCTCCCCGTCAACGGCGCCAAAGTTGTGAGGAAACCTGGGGAGGGGCTGCCTACCGTCGCTGAAGCCAGGGGCAACGACGCCTGTCACTCGCCACGCCCGCTTCCGAGGTCTTCGGCGACCAACAAGGGTGCCCTTTTCAGCGTAGCCTCTCTTGGCCCTTACTCACAGGCGATCTCATGATCTTTTCATTTAGGAGAATTTTAAAGTAATTTTGGTAGAAATTGATCCTTCCCTGTCCCGCAGGGGTGCTTAGTTCTCTGTTCGTTCTCCTGGAGACTATTTGCTCCCTCCCATTCAAAAAAGCGGTGAAGCAGCTGAAGGGGGACGTTAGCTTTCACTTGTCCCAGGACAAGGGATGGAGTAGATTGCAGTTTTCCATTAAGCTCTGTGCTGCATGCACGTTCTCTTGAACATAGAAAATGAAAAGATCGCATTATAAATACAATACGCGAAATGCCACTAGACAGAGTAACGACAATGGGTGTAGTGGGGTTTGCGTCCCCCACGTCGCATTGCCAGGGGCAAAGCTCAGGGAGCGCCCGTGTAATAGTCAGAAATAAAAAAAAGGACAATTTGAACAATGGCAATAATTGAATTTGCGTTCCCTCGCTCGGTGTTTCTCATCATTTCGCAAGCATGTTCCCCTTCTCTAGCTTGCGCACGGTCTGCCTCCCCACGATCTTGTTGACTCGTTCACACTCACATTCACCCACACACACACACGCATGCGGGTACTTTCCCTTGCTCTTTGCCCCAAGCGCACAAGGAGCGCGTGCAGCCGTTTCCCCTGGAACTCTCTCACACCAAGACTCACGGCGGAGCAGGGTTCTGTCTTGTTTTTCCTCTCTCCTGCACTTCTTACACGCTCACTTCCCCCATGATTACCTGAGAATGGACGGTAGGCCAGCGCCAGGGGTCGACGCAACGAGCCAATCCAAAAGCTCCTTCCAGTGATAGAGTGATTCGCGACTTAGTCCGCAGGGCCAGACCAGCGAGCCGATCAGAGCTCTTCTCGTTGATTACTCGAAGGAGATTTGCACGCCAGCTCACGGGGCTCAGAGCAGCGAGGCATTCAGGGCTCTTTTCAATATTTTCTCAAAAAAAATGATTTGCAAGTCAATTCACAGGTACTAAGAGCAGCGAGCCAATCAGGGCTCTTTTCAATAATTTCTCGAAAACGATTTGCAAGTCAGTTCACAGGTGCTCAGTGCAGCAAGCCAATCACCCAGACCTACTGACAACTTGTGTTCGTCCTTTGGGGTACCGGCAGCCCAACTGACTGGTTCGATTGTCAGGGAGGGTGAGCGAGAGCGAGCGAACTTGTCTTCGGGAGAGCGGCGAGCCAGAGGATATTACCTGATCAAGGACCCGGCGGACCATCTTACGTGTCGGAATCTCCTCTCTCCCTCCCCCTCAGTTTCCATCTGTCACTCTCACGCCCTCTCCCTATTCTCTCACTGTCAGTTCCGCCTCTCTCCAACCCTTCACTCCCCGATGTTCTCCCTCTCTCCCTCTCTCTCTCCAGTCGAGCACCGTATTGGCTCGTCGGCACTAGACTGAGGATGACCAAGTTTTTCTCCCGCTTGAATGAACCTGGCGCGCGGCACCGGTCAGAACCATTCGTTTCCTTCGTCTGTCAGCAACATTATTCTCTTTTGCGGATCTGCTGATCTTGTGATATTCTGAAAAACAAATTAATTAATAAATCTCTCTTTTTTTTTTAGAAGGTTTTCAACCACCCAGCGAAGCAGAAAACTGCCGCTTTCACACTCATGGGGCTGCGTAGTCGACACCCACCACGTTTGACCGATTGTACCGGCACTAGGAACTTACTGTGGTGTCGCTGCCTTCCTGCCAGTAGGTTGCTGGGACTTCAAATTGAGCATAAGTGATCAACAGACCTTGTCGACAGTAATCTATTCATCATCCACTCGTCGTGGTTTAGGTTATTTGTCCCTCGAGTTCATGAATCGAGTCTTCCAACGCTGGCCGAGACTCTCGTTTGTTGCATACACTTGGTGCGCCCTCATCCCCACGAGTACAATCAACGCTCGTCCCTCATCCGTGTGCTAACTAGGCGCTGCCTACCATGTCCAAGGTCCCGCCGCCTATGACCTCCCAACTGGGCTGTATGTGAGAGTGGGCCGCGAACTCCAGGCACGCGCTCAATCTCCCTCCGTCTGAATCAAGCCATCCCTCAACAAGTGCACACGCCGAGAACGCCGTGCACGCTCCCCTAGGCAACAATTCCCTTTTTCCTCGTTGCAGTCCGAGCGCTTACGCCTAGACAAGTTTGCACGCTCCCAGCGCGTTGAACCTACCTGCATCGAATGGCGATGTGGGTTGGGTACGCCTTGCTCATTTTCGGGAATGCTTCTCCCCACACACCGTCTCAACTGTCAACTGGCCCTCCCTATATGCGAGTTGTTGCACTGGGCATGGGCCTCAGCGGACCAGAGGCTTACGAGAACACAAGTACACAGGCCAATATCGTGGAAATTTCAAAGGTACCAGCATCGTGGAGCCCATGTGAAAACAGCGGTACCAACCGGAGATGCAGCAATAATACCAGCAAGTAATAACAGGTCCTCGTCGTTGTTCCAGTGTCAAACTAGAGACTGCCCAATCCAACAAGGACCACTCCGAACTTGTGATGACCTGAGGCATTAAAACCCGGTAGCGGTGTCAAGAGCTCCAGGCTCGTTACCAAACCAGAGGCCCGACATAATTTTAATTAAATAAGTCACTCCATAGCCTGTTGTACCAGTTCCGCACCATTGACCGAACCCAAGAAATAAAAACCGCCGCAAAATACCGCCCTCGTACCATCATGAGTGTCACCTACGACCGTACCGAAATATCCAACCCAGAGAACAGTATGTTGTTCCAGTGTCGAAGCTGAGCCGAATCAGCATACCGAGAACCGTATCAGATCAGTGCAGTACCAATGTCAAGAATGTCTGCCCTGTAGTCAGGCCAACCTTGTGACACCATGCAAGTCCCGAACCTGAAGTAATCTTTCGAAGCTGCGGCTACCCGTACCGTTTCAAATCGAACCTGAAATAATCCTTCGAGGTTGTACCAATGCCAATCCAAAACCTAACCTGAGACAACCGTATCTAACTCGAGTGACTTGTACCATGCCGATGCCGGTCCAATACCTAACCTGAAAACAATGCAGTGGCGCGTACCACACCAATGTCGAATCAATACCAAACATGTGGCGCATACCACATCAATGCCACACCGATGCAGAATCAATACCGAACCTGGAACATGTCGAGCGTCGAGTCGATACCGAGCCTGAAATAAGTCGAAGTCGTAGAATGTCGCAATCCCGTAATAGTACCGAAACTCCCCGAACCCCGTGCCCGAACCGAACCTGCAGCCACACCGAAGCAACGAAGACAAGCGGCGCAACCGAAGTAACACAGCGGCAACACTACGGCAACCATCTGATCCCACACTCATAACACATAGGTCGCGGTGAAGCTAGGAATCGGGGAAATCGGAAAAGTCATGCAAGCAACCTCAATCGTCGGAAAATAGAGAGGATCGTCAGAAATAGAGTAAATAAACAATCACGGGTTAGATCCGATAGCGAATAATTTAAGCAAACATTGGTCAATCATTTAATGATTGTGAGTTTCCTTCCTTTTTATCATTTTTAATTATTTTTCTTATCTCTTAAATCTATTATGAGAAATAATAAAAATAAAGGCAACTTCATCAGAAATAAATTCAGATGGGATTTAATCCAACTGCAAAAACCCTATGTTTTCTCTTCCTTTCATAGTTTTGATTCTTTTTCCTATTTTTGATTCAATTACCGGAAATAACAAATAATGAGGGCGACTCCATTAAAATTAAATATTAAGGAAATTTAATGAAATAAAGAATATCCTCTTTTTCTCCTCCCTTCTACTGTTTTTAATTTTTTTTTCCATTTTTAATATTAATATTAAAATTAATGATACCTGAAGCCCCATTTCCTTGCCAATTGCGCAATGTAAAAGGAACACACCAAGGTCTACTCTCAAGTTACCGTTTCGCGGCCAGCCATTCCGGAGATAGGCTTGGAACGGGCGGAAATGAGGTAGACGTTAGTGTGGTAGGAGAGGTAGTCCCCCTCGTCAAATTTGAAGGCTAGTCTCAGCAGTCGTCACATCCAATTTTCAGGGTGTTCGAGGTACCCCTAATTTTCCCCGCCAGTGCGGACGAAAGTTCCAGCAAATCCGCCTTCAGGCAGTTAATCTAGGGGTCAATCTGTTGAAATTAGGGTGGCGGACTGACCCTCGGTCGCCCGACACCGGTCCCCTTTGTTGTCATCGTTCTCTCACCACAGCCAAATCTCGTAGACAAGTGTTATAAAGACATGGTGTCTCAAACATTAAACGTGTGTCGTCAATCATGAAGACGAGTTTGTTACGTTTTTGGTTATGAAGCTAATTGAGTGAAGTTGTGGGGAAAGTAAACATACAAGGGCAAACAAGGACGCTGCAGAGAAAACACAAAAAAACAAAAAAAAATGGTGGGGGGAGCGGTCTTTGGTTGTGAAGCAAATAACGAGGCTGCATTCAAAGCATGCATAAAATAGACAAATTGTTATCGTCAGAAGTTTCCATATGGTATACACGGTGTGAGGAAGAAGTTTATTCAATTGGCAACACGTAGCAATAAACCCCCGTAAATTTCATGCTCTGACACATTCGTTGATAACATTAAAAATCCCCAGCCCATACTGTTGTGTCTAACTGTTGGTCAACATATTTTTTACAAGATTTGAACATGTGTCAAACACATGGTCCAACATAAGAACACACCCAGTCGTGTTCATCACATATTAGACAAACCATGATTTCCTCCAATTTGTTGGATCATATAATATGTTAGTATACAATATATTAACACAATTTGAATAATTTGTCTCATGACGTTGCATACTATAAAAAAAAGGTTACATTTTTTTATGTTGATCTTTCTCCTTCCCGTTACTTCCTTCCTTCTCCCAACACATCTGGTCAACACCTCGGCCAAGTTCGTGCATTCTTAGTGACACTTGCAGAAAGGAGATTGTCGTTGTGGCAATGGTGAGGGGCACTCCGACCTAGCTGCGTTTAGGCTGGGACCACGAGCATGATCGTGATAACGAGCTCGAACAATCACACAACTAGCACAACCAGCAGACACCATCTTAAATGATTAGCATGACGGATACAACCCCATGGCAGTGATGACGAGATAGTCGCACCCTGCTGCATGAAAACAAAGGACCCGAACAGAGAAGACGGTGATGATGACGAGCAAAACGATGAGCCGCTTAATACGATCATGCAGATGTGTCACCCAATCTTGAAGACCGTGATGGCGAACACTCTCGTGTTCAAGATGACAATCGCTGCATTGAGTGAGCTTGTGCAACTAGTGGGTTTCACCCCACTACTCACTAAATGTGCAAAATGAGAATAAACCTTCCATATAGATAGAAAGATACATCCCAGTATGCACGACGCCATACCTACTGTCTGTCTCTCTTTGCCTCAGACCTTCCTTCATGTCATCCCCAATCTATGCCTCATCAAAACTATACCCCCAACGCACAATCCCGCACTACTATTTGACTCACAGTACTTCATAACCCCCCCAAATGCATATTTCCTCGCCCAATTCCGTCAAGAATCGAACGAGTTAATAGTTTCCCCCTCGTCATATCCACCTTCTACTTCGACTATCGCCTACCTCCATTAATTATAGTATATGAAAATGAATGTTTGTTAGAACATGGTCAGGTGAACCCTCATATTTTTCTTGTCATCACTTCGTCTATCGCGTCTACTATAAATGCAATTTCAGACAATTTTTTCGCTTAAACAATGATTTTGTCAAAACAGACAGTTTATATTTTTTTAACGAAATCGAAATTGTCATTTTCACAATGATTTTGGTGACTTATTATGTTTTGTTAAGTCAATTTTTGGGAGGTAACCCACATTTGTTTGTATTTTTTTATCCTGTTAACCACAAATTTTACATAGCTTTCTCATAAAATTTACGGGGTGTTACTTTATGTGAATCGGAAGCTATAGAGGTCTTTATGATGGTTTCTATTATATTTTTCAAACATATCGATTATTATTTACTATCTTTTCTAATATTAACTCATGAAACTTTCTATTTTTTTCCCGGTTAATGCATTAAGTTTAGAGAAACATGTTGAATAGTATGAATATCATAAAACACATATGAATGGCAGTACGCATGGAGGATGTTTCTATATTGCATTGGTTTGTTTGTTATTCTTAGGTTTGTTTACATATATTTAATTCTTACTAAAATTTTGTGTTGGGCCGAAAATGCTTTCCCCTTTGCCCCTCTCCCCTTGCCCCCCTCCCCCC
>BFEA01000330.1:935135-955236 GCA_003427395.1 Chara braunii | reverse complement strand
CGGAAACATAAAGTAAAAAGGGAACTCCCCCTAAGATTAAATGTAGTGAAAAATGAAGAAAATAAGGAATATTGTATTTTTCTCTGCTCCCCTCCTGGTCTTAATCTTTTTTTTTATTTTTAATTATGGTACTAAAATAGACAAAATTTTGAGGCCTCATTTCGGCCCCGGTCGTCTGCCGCCAAAATGTTGCGGCGAGGTCAGTTTCCCCGATCCCTTTCCGCGGCAGGCCAATCCGAATCTAACCCTCTGGACGGCCAGAATTGACTGTCCCTAGATGCGTCGGGGGTGGCCATCCATCTCGCCATCTTTGAGGGTTACTCTTAAGATCCAGTGCGCCCAAAATCAGGGACACCCTGAGTTCTCATAATTTCTGCTGCCCGGTCAGACCAAAGTACCGTAAAAACACGGACTCGCCCTTGAGCCTAAGTCCCAAAACCGCCATTTTTAGGCGGCGCACTACTTGTGGCCGCCTGACAGCTGTTCCTGGCCATGGGGTCAACAATCACTATTGAGGACGCGACCTTCGTAGCGACCCGCTTACTTTTGCACGTAGCCATCGTGTGCCCATATTGGTCACAGTTCAGGAAAGCGCCTAGTGCAACACGGTCTCGCCACAACTCGTACTCTAGACGAAGCTTCACCCATATGGGTGGTCTTTGGTCACTTTGACCCTTGAGCCGGCCTACCTTCTGTTTCTTGGCACCCTTAGCCTTTTCCCTAATAGGAGCGACTACTCCACCATCTGAAGTCTCTATACTCCCATCTAACTCTGTTTCTTCCCGAAGGTCAGAGAAGTCATCAATCTCAGTCGCTTGACCATCACGGTCAACGAACATAAGATTGCCTTTCTTTGTCCAATCTTGAGGGAGCTTTTTTTTCCTCCCATCTATCGGTCCCTGTTGGGTACTCCCAAGCCTAGCCTCAATGTCTATGGTCTTCTTGCTGAAAGAAGCAAAGTTATGTACATCGATGGAGGCCTCATCAACCAACTTATTTTTGACATATGTAGGCAAATAAGTTGTCAAGAGTACTTGTGGTTCGTACTGCAGGCCAGGAACAATGATCAACTGCTCTACGGCGTCTGTTACCTCGTGAACCGTCTGATATCTATTCGATCCTGGACTGGCTAGTGAGTTGGTGGCCTTCTGAGCCCCCTGAGGATCATGCCACCTATTGTAAACCATCCGTACGAACTCCTCCAATGTCCGGGCCTGTGTCTAGCCATTGAAGTTATGACCGTATCCTTGTTGCTGGACTACTCCATTTAACCATCTGGCTGCAGATCCTTCTAAAAAGGATGCAGCGACTATAACCTCTTCCTCCCTCCTTGTGAGCTTATGCCTCACATACGTGGGCACGGTCCTCACCCAGGTATCAAGGTTATCTTCCTTCTTCTTGTCGCTAGAGAAGGGTTTAGGACTCAACAAGGGTATCTTGGGGGTCCACTGCATAGGTTGTGCAACACCCTGTGCCTGCTGCATAGTTGAGTAACTGATGGAACAAGTTGCTGCAACGACACTTGTTCCCGCTATTGTCGCTGCTGCTACGACTGACTCTACTACAAGGGTTGTTGCACTTATGGATGCCATGTAGCGGCAACCACCGATTGGGGAAATGAAGAAGTTTGTACAAGAATCTGCCCACTACTACCTACTACTAGAGCGCCAAAATGGGGGTATGCCAAACTGAGGGGTAAAGGGTTGCCCTGTCGGCGGCAGCGTCATCACTGGACCTGCAGCCGTAGAGGCAGATACAACAAACTATGGTTGCCTGACCATAGGTCGCGGCGCCTGCAATGCGGTCAGAATCTGGTTTTGACTAGCTATCAGTGCAGCAAACATCTCCTGCTGGACAGCTGGCACTTCGGCTACACTCAGCAAGGAGTTCTGAAGTCACAGTGCCACAAGATCAAGAGTCGACTCGTCTATAGCTTCTAACTTGTCTAGTTCCTCTACCCTTGAACCTAGCCTAGCTTTTATAATTCTAGCTCTCTCTTCTCTCTTCTACATCCTGCAACTGGCGTTGTAACTCATTGCAGAGAGCATCCGCTTGTTGGATCTCATAATCCTCATCTGACATGGGTTGTTGTTGGCTGACCTGCAAGCCAACAAACTGACTAACGAAATTATGAGTCATACCCAGACTGACACCCGACGAAGAGGCCGGAGACGAGGCATGTGATATGGTAGAGGCGGTAGCCATGACTGCCTCGGTGTCGGCTCTAGCTTCTGCCATTATAGCCGCTGCTAGTGCCCTCTCAGCGTTAGCTGCCGCTTCCCTAACCAATTAAAAATAAAAAGAAAATCATTTGTTGGTGTGCATGTAGAGTGGAATTTTTACAATAATAAATAATCGAACTAAATTACTGGTATCTTCCTTCCCCCTGTATCCTTCTCAAGTAGTCACTTTTGTCAACGTCTTGAAGCTATGGTTCAGCGGCGTGTCTGAAGGTGTGCATTCGGCCCACCCCTGTGCCCAGGAAACCACTTGTGACCAGTTCTGCCCGGTATTTATCCTCGCGTGCAACGAGCCTTCCGTCCGACTGATCTGGCTGATCAAGAGGCAGTGTAAGGACAGCCCCCAAGGTCCTCAGGAATTATTTAACGTCGCTGACGGGACGAGGATCACAACCAGCATTCAAATTAGGTCCTGCCAGAAATCATTCATAGACGGTCTGGTAGTCGTCTCGCATAGGACTGGTCAGTCCACGTTTCTTCTATAGAGCAGCAAACAGACCAAAGGACGAGCGACAAAGCATGCATGTACTAGTCCCAGCGGGTTGGCATGGTGACCGTGACCCAAGTGCTTTGTTCGGAGCCCTTCAGAGGCAACACCCGTCTCCCACCAGATTACTTCCCAAGAAGAATGTCGACTCTCAAGGTTGAGCGCTTGCAACACCTCACAATGAGAGGACTCGCAAGACAAAACTCACTTCCTCACAGTAAGAAGTAACAAAGAGGGTAGATAAGGTAAGGCGCAACGTCAGCAACAACAACCAAAGTGCATGAAGATGTCGACCTTGTAGAGCATCGCCAAGACCAGGTACGTGCCCTCACATCATCATCCTCATCTCTCTCACTCTCTCCCTCGTCTTCTCTTACCGACGACTTCCCTCTTTCGCACGAAGACTACCACCACCTCCACTGGCTATGTCCAAGTCGAGCCCCGGCTATGTGGGGCTGGCTACTGCCCTCAGCAGCGCCCTACACCATGCACGTCCGCGCGTGCGCGCAGCACTTGCGCTAGCGCAACAGGCAGCCCGTGAGGTAATTTACAGATCGAACCCCTACAACTACACAGACCTACGACAAGCAGCAATCGACTCCTAAAACACAGGTCATGGGTTCAAACACATAGAGGTACTGTACACTGGTGAGGTGAGGTGTAGGGATCGATCCTTGTGATCTGCATCTGTTACTGCCAAGGTGAAAACTGTTTCACTCCCGCCGGCCTAATTTCGAGGTCCTCCGAGAATACTTCAGTCCAAGGTAGGATTTTTACCTTTCTTATCTCTTTCGTAGGCTCGGACTATATCGGGAGCTGTCTCTAGAAGCTCTGTTCGGGTGAACCAGCGGTCGTCTTCTGGTTTTTGATAGGCAAATCTAACTTTGTACTGTTTTTGTGGACGACCCCTACCTCCGGTTCTGAAGGTATCTTCTCCTACGATGCCTTCAGTGTCGTACCTTCCATCCACGTCCGGAGGGATCATGGACCTCCGTGATGGAAACTGTTGACTTGTGGTACAAGGCAGCAACTTTGAGGCATGGAAAACTGGGTAGGTGTGGAGGTGCGCCATAATCTTTATTGTGTAGGACGGTCCATCCTCTTCGCCCTTAACTTCTAGAACTGGCCACGGTCTTTTGTAAGCAGGAGTTTTTGTGAGATGTTCTCCTTAGGAATAAACTCTTTTGACTTGACCCAGACTAAGTCGCCTACTTGGAACTGTGATATGCGACGGTGCTTATTGGCTTCCTCTATCATTCTATGTTGGGCCTTCCTGAGGTTCTCTACTACGGTAGCAATCTCTTTCTCACGGTGTACCGCGAACTCCCTAGTTCTGTGCAGCAACCTCTCAATCTGATCCCGGTTGAGTCCCTCAAACGGTCTACGCGGTTTAAAGGACTTATGTAACTCGTTGGGAGTGCGACAAGTCGCTAAGTGCACGTTGTTATTGTATGCGCTGGCTACCTTTGGAAGCATCTCATCCCAGTTAAGTTGATCAGGTCTAATATACATTCTGAGAACTTGTTGCAAGATTTTGTTCATTTGTTAAGTCTGGTCGTTAGTCTCAAGATGACGGGCAGATGGCATCAACAATCTACAGCCATAGACTCTCATCAACTGCTGCCAGTTCTGCCTAGTGAACCGGGTATCTCACTGGCCCAATGATCGAAAAAATTTTGTATTACTAAATATGTACGTGCCTTTGAAGGCAAGGGAACAAAAATTGCATACTTGCTAAATCTATCCACTATAACCATGGCTTGGCTCTTGCCATGCCTACTCTTGACCCCTGCATCCATAAAGTCGATGGACACAGAATCTCCGGGTCCATCGGGAATAGGCAAGGGGCTGAGAAGACCAAAAGGGGCTCGTGCAGTGCTCTTATTTCGCTGGCACACCTTACAATTGCGTACTACTCTATGCAGTTAGCCTTCATACCAGGCCACGTATACGCACGCATAAGGTTGGCTAATGTCTTCTGCCAACCGAAGTGTCCCTCTGTATCGTGACATTCCCCTAGGATCAAACTACGAATTTCCTCGCTGTTGGGGACACATAGACGATCAACTACGTTAGTCTTCTCGAATAGTAACCCATCTGTAGTGCGGTAATCAGGCTCAGACTCTGGAGACTCCTTAACTCTCTTGAGGATATCACTATAAATAGGGTCCTGCGCATATGCCTCTTTGACTTTCTGTTGCAGGTCTCTCCCTATAGCCAGATAGTGTACTATCGCTCCAAAGTAATCAGCTCTTCTGCTTAGAGCGTCCGCAACTACATTATACTTCCCTTTAACCGGCTTGAGGTCAAAGTCAAATTGATCTATTTTTGCGGCCCACCTAGTAAGCTTAGGTATCATATTGGTCTGTGTCTTCAACCACCTCAGTGTCTCTTGGTCTAAATACACTTTGAAGTGTCTCCCAAGCAAGTAGTGCTTCCAATGGTCTAGTGCTTGCCTAAGAGCGTAGAGCCCTCTCATAGGTTGATGTCGCTACCTTCTCTGAAGGCATCCGAGCCGACATGAACTTTGCGGGTCTATATCCATTGCCATCGTCTTGCTGTAAAACCGCGCCTACGCCATACTGACTTGCGTCAGTTATAACAACGAAAGGCAGGGATGGATCGGCTACCGTGAGGACTGGGTACTCTATCAAAGCCCGCTTCAACTTCTTCAGGGATGATAATGTACAATCTTTGTCCCACTTCCAGATCCCCTCTTTCTTTAGCAATCTGCGAAGAGCTGCGACGATAGTAGAAGAGTTCCTAACGAACTTTTTATAGTAATTTTCCAACCCTAGGAACGACCGCAATTCAGTTAGCGTGCGAGGAGTCGGCCAGTCTCTAATCGTTGCTTTTTTACTGTCCTCAGGCTTTATGCCATCTCCATCTGAGACGTGGCCCAAGTACAAGACTTGTGTTTTGGCCCACTCGCACTTCTTCGCGTTGATTTTGAACTTAGCTTCCCTTAGCTTCTCCAAGACCTGCCTCAGATGGCCCTCTTGCTTTGGAGGGTCTTACTAAAGACTAAAATGTCATCTAGATATACGACTACGAACCTATCTAACCAAGGCCTAAATAAATCATTCATACAATGTTGAAAGGTAGTTGGGGCATTGGTTAGTCCAAAAGGCATTACTATAAACTCGTGGTGCCCATATCTAGTTTTAAACGCTGTCTTGTGTTGATCATCAGGATGGACCTCTGTCTGATGATAGCCTGACTTCAAGTCTATCTTTGAGAAGTATTTGCAGCCCTGCACCCGATCTAGCAGATCATTTATACGGGGCAGTTGTTCAACATTCTTCACTATGATGGTGTTAAGACCTCTATAGTCAATGCACATACGAAGCTCTCCCTCCTTTTTGGGGACAAACAGAACAGGTGCTCCACATGGAGATGAACTGGGCCTAATCCAACCCTTTTCGAGGAGCTCATCTAACTGCTTGTGCAGCTCCTCTAACTCCCGTGGGGACATTCTATAAACGGCTCCCTTAGGAGTTCTACTGCCAGGCTCTATCTCGATGCGATGCTGGATTGGGCGCGACACTACACCTGTAGACGGCTCATACAAGTCTGCGTACTCTTCCAGCAACTTGGCAATAGTTGGGTTAGTGGGTTCCTCTTCCTTAGGCTCAGTAGCAGGCCGTACATAGGCTACAAAGACTTGTTCCTCTAGTTGCTCCTTCTTCACCAATCGTGTGAATGCGGGAGCACTGAGGCAGCAATGTGCCAGAGAGTTATCTACTCCTGACACATGGAACAGGCGGGTCGTCTTCTCTTCGCCTGATGGACTAGGGAGCCTACACTCATGCTCTCTTAAATGGAGTGTGGCCCCTGCTGCCTCTCCCCAATCCATTCCCAAAACTATGTCGAATGGGAGACTGCCTTCTACGAGGAGAGTAACGGAATGGAGGACTTTCTCTACCTTCCCATCCTTCTCTAGGCGAAAGTACACTTGGACTCCCTCGACATAGTCCTCGATTTGCATAGTGCGATTGTCTGCGAGAATGCTAACTATAGGGTCTGCTAACTTTTGGACTTTCAAATTAAGCTTCAGCTTCTGCAGCGCCTTCTTGCTAATATAGCTGCGGGTGGCCCCACTGTCTATAAGGGCCCTTACTCTACCTTCAAAAATCTCTACATCTACCAAAACTAGTTGTCCCTTCGCATCTTTGTTCATTTTGGCCCAGGCAGGCATTCTCTCCTTCAACTCTTTTGCCACGCCTGTGAGGGAAGTGCCTAGAGAGACTCTAACGCAAGCAGTCTTTCGACAGCTGTCTAGACACTGGCCAGCAACCTCTGCCATAGACACATGTGGTTTGGGAGTTGCTCTGTGGTGCGTCCACTCTTCTCCACATGGTCTAGGGGTAGGGGCAGTTGCAACCCCTATCGGCGGTTGCCTTTTGCTGCCTGTGCAGCAAACCGGGCTTCTCTATATTTAGGGCAATATTTTAGGATGTGCCAGGATCACCGCAATAGATGCATTGATGCTGGTCGATTCGCCTCTGCCACACTGTCTGTTCCAAGCCCAGTGATTTCCAGGGCCGGCCCTTAGGCCGACCAGGGTGCCATCCACCCGACTTGGGAGGTGACTGACTAGAGCGACGACGGTTTGACGGGGGACCTTGACCCCTTTCTCCCGCTTGGCGGTTTCAACCCCTTGGCCGCTTTGCCCTCGATCACCAGAGGTCTCGCCCCTTTGACCCTGACCTGTTCCTCTCACTTGCGGCCTCCCTCCGGCTGCGAAAGCAGCATAGGACCTCCCCTGGCCAGTGTTGCTGTCCTCCTCATCGATGCCCCACTCAATCTTGCTATACGGGACCTCTTCTAGACCACCCTTATCTAATGTAAGAATAAGGTTGTCTTTAGCCTTGACCTGACTGGTGATGGTGTGGCCTTTCCACTTTTTCCCTTTAACGAGGTCCTTATGCCAGAAAGTGGTAACTGACATGGACTGAGCCTCGAAGGCAACAACCTTCCTACTCAACGTATCGTACGTCATGTTGGGTTGCTGCTTCCTATCAAAGAAATGCCCATGCAACTTCTCGGGCATAGGGCGGTAGAACAATTGGGAGTGTTAGCCGTTCTTACTTCTGCTGAAGTGGTTACTTTACCTTCTCCATTTCAGACGATGGCCAAGGCTATTGACCCCATTATCGCCCCGCAGACAGATCTAGACCAATCGATGCTATGTTCGATGGGTATATCTGAGTCCTTAGAGGAGTTAGAAACTAAGTGGTTAGAAAAAGACCCAAGGGATGTTAAACAAAGTTCCAAAGGGTGAACATTCATGGTAGAAGTCGATGTTGGTCCCCAATGTGCAGCCTATGATTAATCGTGCTTGTGTGGATAGGATGCACATTGGGGACCAATAGTAGTAGCTTAGCAGAACTGTATCTACCTTAGCCAACAGGCACTCCATGATAGTAAAGGACTATGTCAAGGACGTATTCTGCACCTTCTCCTATGGAGGAGGGGAACTGAGACATAAAATCTCGTTCCTTGTTAGCGACGAGCTGCCATTCGACATGTTGCTAGGCATGTACTACCTTGAGGTTGCTAAGCCTCGGTTTGATTGGGATATGAAGGTGATGATCCACCAATTGCCAGATGGAAAGACCGTTAGGCTGCAAAAGTTTAAGGCTAGTAGACTAGTGAAGAACTATGATTACATGTGCGCATCGTCTTTCTATAACTACTATAGACGGGGACCCACGTTACAGGAAGGAGAATGGATTGGTTTTATAGGGGACCCAACTAGGATTGACCGGATTCACATGGTCAGAGTCTCAGATGTGTTGGCATAGTAGTACATGATCGGCCCGAGGAATACGCTGAAAGGATCTCGAAACCCCATGGATTGGAGGGATAAAACCGAGGTCTTTCGGGTGCGGGTGTTGGGGGAAGGAGATGACAATATGGTTTTCCTGCCCCATACCCCCATTTAGGAGCTTGCCTTCTACCCCCAAGAATGGCAATCGAAGATTGGCTGAAGAATGGCGCGGGAAGCCAACAAAAGAATCCACCTACACAGCCTATCGGTCAAATCCACATACAGAATGGGCCGCCCCAAACGACCGATGCAAGACATGAAAATGATTGGTGGGGCCAGACACCTCAATGTAGACCGCTCCCTCATCGCACCGATCCGATGGTTCGCCAACAGCAAGGTCAGCCCGACCAAGGTCACATCCTTGCAGTGGCAGATCGCTCACCGCTGCCTCCCAACTAACGCCTGACTCGTCGATCACACAAGCCTAGAACTAAAGGGGGTTGCATTACCATGGTGCCAACGATGCCTGATAACCCTCCCCCCACGCAAATGGAATGAGACCATCGAGCATGTCTTCATGCAATGCCCAGTGGCGCTGCTGACATGGCGGTGGTGGGATCGTATATGGCGTAAAATGCTGCCAGATACTCCCTGGCCATGGTTCTGGCAGGCGATACTGCATTCACGGAAAATATGTATGAACTAGGCAGATGATCGGTCCTCTGGGCCCTCCGGTGGCAGCTTTGCCTTCTGGCGGTGGAAGGGGTTAGGGCAGAAGGGGTGGAATTGGCAGAACGGATCAAAGAGCAGATACAGCTGGATATCTTCCACAGCAGTCAGGACATCAAGCGAGCGCTCACGAGCTTTTGCACAGAGTGGCTCGGAGGGGACCGGGGGGAATGGATTGCTCAAATACAGTGGGGGGGGAACCGAGACAGCGTGCCAGAACAAAAGCCCTGCAGGGATTATCGGCTCGTCTTTAATAACTGGACTAATGTTGAACCCTCCTTTCCCATGAGACCACCTCTGATTTCATGGATCCTGTCCAACCTCACCCTCTCTCTTTGGTTGGAACCCTCATCTGATATTTATGGGCCGAAATCCGCCCCCGGTTTGAAAATCCTGAATTTTAAGGATGCAGCGGGCCTTCATCTGCCCTGGCCCACAACCAGGGCCTATTTGGTTATTTGCCAGTCCGACCTGTGGGACCAGGCCGTGGCCTGACCCCACAGGCCGTGCGGTCATTCAGTCCAGTCCAGTCTTGCCCGGTACCATTGTCGGTACCAGTCCAGTCCAGTCCAGTCTAGTCCAGTCCAGTCCAGTCCAGTCCAGTCTAGTCCAGTCCAGTCCAGTCCAGTCAGTCCGCTGGGGGTATACCCCAGCTGCAGTCTGTTTTGTGGCATTCTTCATTTTGCACAGATTGGAGTACGTGCGTGTTGAGTCTGCGTTGGAGCTGCGCTGTCCCTTCCAGCTCCATCTCCATCTCCCCCATCCTCATCCCTTCGTCTTGATCCTGACGGACCGCCATCCCGGCGGGTCCGTCACAAAGGACTAGTCCTAAGGGACGGGACACAAAAAAGCGCTTTGGAAAAGTCTGGAAATGTTGGAAAGCCCAAATTGTCGCCTACGGGAACGGGGAAGAGGAAACGGACCCACTGCCAAATCAATTTTTGGGACATTCCTTGTTTCCTGTTACTGGATCAGGAAAACTTGCCCGAAAGGGCAAGTCGACTTGCGCTTTTACAACACTCTATCCAATCCCAGTGCCTCCCTTCCAGACGGGATGGCTCAACGAAGAGAGTAAGGTACTGATCCCACAACTGCTAGTGGAGGTACTTTTCGATGTAAACTGGGATCCCATACTCTACCCGTAGATGTGGGGTCGGAAATATTTTTTCACCTTTTTCTACTACTCCCCTCCTGCGTTTCAGCAGTGGATTGACCACCGCCGCGTTGGGCGATTAGTTTTGCAAGCGGCCAATCGCCTAGCCTTCCTGCAAAAAGTTGGCGCTTTTCCAATGTTCCTTCTTTTCCCTTTGTGCACACTGCTCTGCGATTCGTTGACACCCCGAAGTCCCGGTCTCCCCCAGGCCTTTTCGGCATACACGCTGCAAAAGCCCCTGAACCGATGGGCCTGTGGGCTACACAAAAAAAATTGCGGACCGTTGGGTTTGGCCCCGACTTTGAAGGACTTTTCCGAGTTCGGGGGGCCACTCTTTTTGTTGAGCCATCCCATGCGGAAAGGAGGCACTGGGATTGGATGGAATGCCTAGAAAGCGAAGGGAAAAAAGACCCCCCAAAAAAGGAAGAGTAGAAGCAACAGCCCAATAGTTTGCCCAAATTTCCCATGCGCAGTGCAGTCTCAAAAAAACTCTTCCAAAACTTTCCCCCCGGCAGTGGGGTCCTTCCTAAGTTTCTTAGGACTGCTGAGGAGTATCTAACAACACCCTATTCCTAAAAATACTAGTGAAGATGCTCTAAGGACAAGTCCCAAAAACTTAAGGATTCCTCTGCCTGTTCCAATTTGTAAAGAAGCTCGCGAGGTTCTTTACAATTGTCAGGATCAAGGCGTCAGAGTGGAGAGGGCAACCTCCGAATTAGAATTGTGGCGGGGCCCTATTGGCTGCAAGCCTGAAGCATGACTTTTGTTCTGTTTTTTTGTTGTAAAGGTGAAATTTCTCTAAGGACTGGTCCTAAGAAGTGTTTTTTTTCAAACCACCAGTACATGGCCCCAGCCAAGTTGCGGCCTAGCTCCGTTGGTCAGCACGCAAGTGCCATTCAGGAGGTTGTGGGTTTGAGCCCGGCGACAGTCTGCGGCGCACTTACTGCCAACCGACTGCGATAGTCCGCTTGATACCCCTGATCGGTATTAGTAGGGTGTTTGTATTAGTAGGATCTATGACCAACACGGGTGTGAGTATGAGAGTGAGTGGGTTGTGTGTGGTGTGTGGTCATAGCCACTGCCGCTGATTGATGGGGGGAGAGAAAAGTCGATGGGAGGCGCAGCTACTGGCAAAATGCTTGCATCCCCTTAATTGTGAGGTACCTGCTTGCAGGGGTCCCCTGTATAGGCTCAGGCGTAGTGGTAGGTAGAAAGTGAAAGGTGAAATTGAGAGAAGAATGTAATTTAGTTTAAATTAAAAAAATAGAAATAACGGCGGACGCGGCATGTTTTGAAACACTAAAGGCAAAAAAAACTCGTGCCGGCAAAGAAACCACGTGCTGGGCATTTTCTTTTTTTTGTTTTGTTTTCCCCTCTGACACCACGGCCGACCCCTGTAAATATGACACCCGGTCTGACACCACGGCAGGCGGTACTTCTGTTGCTTTTTTGAACTCGGCGCAGTTTTCTTTGTCGACGCGTGTTTTTTTTGCCCATTCCATACTCGAAAGGTGACATGAACGTACTTACCCCTAAAAAATAAAGAAATGAAAAATGGCCTCTCCTAAAGGTTCGGAGACTCGGGACAGGGTGTCCGAAGGGCCAGTAGAAAAGAAAATTGTAACATGCCGTGCGGTGGCACTAGGCCCAGCCTTGAACAAAAAAGAAAATATTGCCAGTCCCCAGGCGGGCCCTGTCCCGAGTTCCCCAAGAGGCTCATTCCAATTCTCCAGATGTAGGGCCTCACTCCACTCTAGAGTCGAGACTGACGAAGAATTTCGTTAGTGCTTCTGGAGCTGTCAGAGTTTAAAACTCTTGAAAAAGGAGACCTCTCTCCACTTACTCTAGACTCACCAACTCTAAAACTCTCATGAGCGCTTCAAGAGCACTACAAGACAGTGCCTGCCTGTACACCCTCCCACCCTTACTCATCATCACGATCCCCGGCGCATCCCTACTCCCAAGGTCCTACCTGAGTATACCCAGGATCATCACCCACTGGCATTCTAGTGATCTTTGACCGGACAGCGGTTATAGGCATCAGGGCTAAGCAGGTTCTCACCTCCCTCCCCTGCCCTGATTGAAGCACTATTGAACAAGGCACGTCGTACCGGGCACTTCGAGCACTAGGGGTAAGCATGCCACTACAAGTCCCATCGGCGAACCCTAGTTTTTTCCTGTTTTTCAGAGAGATCCTGGCCTTATCATCATCCGATCCCCCTGGTTATTCTTTGAATTCTTGTGGAGGTTATTCGAACCTAGAGCATCTCCAGTTTCCGTCCTCAGTAGGGTTACTGCCACCATCCGCTCCCCATACCTCTATCGGCAACTGGATGTCTAGGCATTTTATTAGCATCCCCCAGAGTAGCTCCAGTGTCCGTCATCAGCGGGTTCACGGCCACCATCCACTCCCCCGACCTCTATCATCAACGGGAGGTACTCTGGGCTATTCTGATCTGACAGTATTCTCCATGCAGGCAACAGACCGACCTTCACCCCCTAAGACAGCCTGTAATGCAGCCTGTTCTGACGGTCGGGACTTGAGGTGCACTTGTCAAAAAAAAGAGGCCGCAGAGGGGGTAGGAGGGAGGACACTAGAAAACCATCACGTTGCAGGCTGTGAACTCCAGACTCGTCAGGAGTGCCGTTCGAGAGTGGCATGCCACAGAGGTATTTTGGAAAGTTGGATTGGTACCTGGTAGGGGTATATTCCAGAGATGGTCGGTCCAGCGGACGTGATGGGTATTCTGCAAAGACTTTTAATTGTCAGAAGGGTATTCCGCTCTACCCACATCTGTTAGGAGCATTTTGGCATATATCTCAACTTTGAGGGCTATAACACAAATCCCCCCCCCCAAAAAAAAAAGAAGAAGAAATGGCCGTCTTTGTGAATGTATATAGTCCCCTTTATGGCACGGTGCGGACATGATGATGGTGCACCGTCTACCTGACCAGAAAAACAAAATGGAACGCCAGAAGTTCCTGTGTCAGCCCTATTGTCATAGATGTCAGGTCTCCTGAGCACAATGGACTCTCAGAGTCTCAGGGCCTACTCATGCTTTGACTTTTTCTACTAAGCTCGGGACATGGCTGCAGTCAGATTCATCCACGTGGGTAACTCCGAGCAGGTACATTTATGCCCTCATTAGGGGTTGCGGTCCACCGCGCAGCATATGCATAAAAGCCAAGAGTCATGGCCGTGAATCGTTCCATGTTCTGTCGAAAGATTCATTATTTTTAGCAAAAGCAAAAAAAGACTGAAGCAGAAGGGAGGTCCACAATGGGCCCTTGGGAAGTGCGTTACAATTGGAATGATTCCTAGAAGATTAGGGCATATTCACACCAGGACTTTTCAGTTAGATCTTGGACAGAACTGCGGTCAGATGTGGTCTGATACATAGGTAGAGTGAGGATGCCCTTAGCAGGGCCCCTGCGCAGGGATGACCCACATAAATCGAGAGGACAAAGAATTGGCAACGGGACTGTCAGAAGTACCCCTTTGTGGACATTCACGTGATGCAGCGCTCAGACACAGATTTGTCGGGACTGCTGCTGAGCGTGGTCCCAATTTTCTCTCCTTTCTAAAGTAGCATTTTTATCAGGGGAGGGGCGGGGTGTAGTACCGCACCCCGCCCTCACCGTTTTTTCTTCCCACCCCTGTTTTTCACCATGCGCTGCATCACGTACTGCAGGTGTGCACGCGGTGCGCACGTCATTTGCCGCAAGTATCAATCTGAGCAACCTGACAAAGCAAACCTAAAAAGAAAAGGAGAACTGAAAAGAACCTGCGGAAAAGATAAAGGGGAATATCTATGGTGCCGCCAATAATTCCACAGAAGTGATATCCCCTGTACGGCCGTCATTCATTACTAATTTCGGAGAAGCAGCCCAATGTCTCTGGAACCAACGAACTCCTGGGGCCAAGTCCCCCTAGCACTGTTGAGTTTCCTCCACGACCGAATCTGGGTGTGTTTGTGGAGATGTGCGGTTGAGGAAACTCAATGAGATTTTCTGCACATCTCCGTAAACACTTCCAGATTCAACTCAACGCTGCTGGTGGGACTTGGGCCCAGATCTTATGGAGCTGCTGCGGTTGGGGTTAACCATTCCTAAAGGTGGCTTGTGTCTCTAAGGATTGTCTGACGAGACCCATAGTATTGAAGATCTGCAACATGTGCTGGTCAATTGCGCAAAGGTGGCTAGCAGTTCTGGACTTGGTGGAGACATCAGGCCCAAAGCCACCTTTTTTTTTTTTTTTTTTTTTTTGAGTCCAGGGTGGTTTAGAGGCCAGTCATTGAGTGCACAGTGATCACCTGGAGCTGTGAGCCGCGGGTGTCCTGGAATATGAGACGACCTCCCATCCGATCCTCACGTCAATTCTCCTAGCGCACCCCCTATCCCACTATCCAACCTCAGTGTGACCAGCACTCAGGACCATCGCCCTACCAATGGGCAGGCAACTTGGACCAGACAGTGATAGGCACCAGGGCTGATAGGTTGCCCAGCCCTGGTGGAAGCAGAATCGGACGAGCCCTGTCGATCGGGAACTTCGGACGCCAGGCCCATACAATCTACTACAGGCCCCAAGAGACTATGGACCCTAGGTTCAGACAGGGTAGCACCCACTGAAGCACTCTTACCGTCCCTTCCCTAGCTTACCCAAGGCCAGGTGGAACTTGGACTGGCCTGTGCGACTTATATCCCTACCTTTACCCTAGGGTCTAAGCCTTATATATAGCCACCAGACAGTTCTATCCGAATGTCAGTAGGAACCACACCCAATGGCACCCTATCCAACCTACCTGAACCAACTGCAGATACTAGACCCCACCCAGTGACTAGACCCCCCCCAGCCTGATATTATAGTTGTATGCATTTACACACCCGGAAACTTGTGTCTGTAGCCCGTAGGCGATGTGTAGTTCGCAAGCTATGTGTATACCTGAAGGCTGTGTATGCTCTGTGAATCTATGTATCGAGATGTACTGACAGCATCATGTGTGGGAACTTGTGTATGTAGCCAGTAGTCGATGTGCCCGAAGGCTGTGTGTGCTCTGTGAATCTATGTATCGAGATGTACAGACAGCATCATGTATGTATATCGAGGCGAGAACGGGGCAAGCTGGACAAGGGCCCCCCCCAAGGTCCGAACCATCATGCATGTATATCGAGGCGAGAACGGGGCAAGCTGGACAAGTACCCCCAAGCTCGAACCCGTGACCTTGTAACATGTAATCAAAGACTCTACCATATGAAAAACTATCAGAAATGGCACGAATGTGTGATATGCCAGACTGGGGAGATCATCTTCCCATCAGAACACCCAAGACCAACAACCCCAAGCAACCCCTGCGGAACCCAGAACCAACATACAACACCATGGACTACCCTTGGGTGGTGCGCAGGCAGTGTCTGTAATAGTACCATGCATCAGCCCAAGGGGGTGTGTGTCCAGCCGTGCATCAATCTAACACCCTGCCGGTGTATATGCGCAAGGCTGCGGGGTTTTGAACCTGCAACCTTATACCACAATGTGCATTTCCAACCGGTCCTCTAACCACTGAGCTACATCAACTGGACAGGCCCAAAGCCACCTTTGCGCAATTGACCAGCAAATGTTGCAGATCTTCAATACTGTGGGTCTCGTCAGACAATCCTTATGAGACTCGTAGTATTGAAGATCTGCAACATTTGCTGGTCAATTGCGCAAAGGTGGCTAGCAGTTCTGGACTTTGTGGAGACAGCAGGCCCAAATCCTCCCAGATTGGGGACACTTGTGGCCAATCGATGCAATTCGGTTGGGAACAGTATTCCTAGATCTTCTCGTTTACCGAACATATGTCTGAGAAACAGTTTTTCTTCTTCTTTTTTTTTCTGAGTTTCCTTGCCACCAGTACTTCCTTCTTCCTTCTTTTATATTATTATTATTATTATTATTATTATTATTATTATTATTATTATTATTTTAAAGCCCAGGTTGTTGAGAGGCGGGATACCAGACAGATGGCAGCCACCCACAGTACTCGGCCACTCGGTTGTCCAGATAAACCCCTCTGAAGAACCCACCCACCCTTCCTCTCATCTTTTTGCCCTGGCGCACCCCCACCCCCCCTGTCCTACCCTAGTGTTAACCACCCAGGACGGTCACCCATCACCATCTTGGCGGGGTGACCTGACCAGACAGCGGTTGCAGGCACCCGGGCTAAGCAGTGACCCCTACCCCCTGCTCAGCTCCGGTTGAAGCAGACGCCCTGCAAGCCGCATTGCATGGGGACTTCGGGAGCTAGGTATGAACTTGCTACTACAGGTCTTCATGAGGGTGCACAATGACTCCCATCTAGCACTGTTGTGTGGTGATGATGGAGAGCTGGGAATCCTCCGTTCCCTTGTGTGTCCCTGGAGCCCATTCCGGCCCCGCGGTAAGGTGCAGTATCTCCTGACACCCTCGACATCCCGTACTAAGGAACTGCTATGCCAGCCAACCACAGGTACTTCCTAAAGTCGTGCCCGTTAACAAGCCACAATTTTAGCAAATGTACGGGCCCCTACAGGAGCGCCCAAATTCATCTGACTAGAAATGTTTCTACTCTATTTTTTTTCCACGGCTGATAGCTGGGCCAAGTACTGGTGGTTTAATATCTGATCCGTTTCTCGGCCTTTTCGCTAAGATCAAGTGTAGTTTCTGTTCTGGTGAGTTTAATATCTGATCCGTGGTCCATCGGACCACAAAAAAAAAAAAAAAAAAGTCACACCTCACATTCGGAATGGGCAAATAAAAAGGCCGCTTCAAATCCGGTGTCAGGCGGAAATGAAAGCACTGCGGCCGTGACAGAGCCATAGGTGTCATAAATACATGGGCGGGCCGTGGTGTCAGAGGGGCGGACCAACGGAGCCATGTTGACTAAGGGCCTCGTTCGACACCACTACAAAACCCTTACATGTAACTTGATGTAAGGTTTTCATCGTTCCACCCCTCCCTAATCACGAAGAAAAAGAAGTCGAACTTGTTTTCACATTCGCGGCCGTAAGGGCGGGCCCTACAAAAGTAAGGACTCCCCAGCCACGACGGACCAGGTGATTTGAAAGTAGGGGACGGCACCCTTACATCCATGAAAAAACCATTGTTGTTTTTTATTTTTTTTAACGTCAGGTGTGTCTTTGGCATTCCTGGTCCAACGGCGGTGTTGTCCGGTAGACCGCAGGACAACAGTCCCATGGCAACCTCCAACGGCCGTGCGGTTCCCCGCCTGTGCCCTCGCAGTCCCTCCGGTTCACCGTTTCGGCTGGCGTTTGGAGGCGGCCATTGCGGGGGTCGGTGTGGAGGCGGTTGAGATGGCCGTTGGCGGTCTTAGGTTCGAATTCGAATGCAGCTTGTCCACGACGCCCTCCGGCACTGCCGCCCCTCCGCTGTTGTACTTTCTGGTGATCTTGTATATTGCACTCCTCTGCCTTCCATGCTTTGTCCTGATCGAAAGTTGACAGCTCTGTTCCTTGTCCTTGCTTGAGGAGAGCATGGCTGAAATGATGAGGAAGACAGCTCTGTCTCCATGTGCTGACAGACCGCGAGGACGGCACTGGCGACCATTGTCTTCTCACGGGGTGACAGTCTTCTCATCACCGCCTCATCCCTTCCGTCGCCGTCCATAGCTGAACTCCCGTGCGAAAACACGCCACATGGTAGTCAAGGGAAGCCACGTGCGGTGCTGCAACGGTAGAGTATTGGCGCATGCAACAGCGAAAACGCTCACGCAAGGACTCTAGAATGCAAGGTGTGCGAAGCAAACTGGTGGCACAAAATTTGAATTTGAATGATGGATGTCCCCGCGAGCGTTCTCCTAATCGGTGGATGACATCGCGCGCCCATGTGACGGCCCTGCCTGGCTTTGTGATGAGGCCGGACCAGGTGTCCCAGGGGCCCAAAGGTGGCGGACACAATTTTGTCCGACGCAACTGTGGGTCGGACATTCGGATTCCTCTTTCGGCTGCTTAGAAGGCAACCTGAGGCACCTGAAACGCAAGTTCGCCTAAGTGTAGGGTTTTTGTAAGTGGTTGTGGAACGAAAAATGAGGTAAGGGAAAATTAATCACTTTTTCGCCGTAAGGGCGCCTTTACAAAGTTAGGGTTTTGTACTGGTGTCGAACGAGGCCCTAAATTGCGCGTCTCAAACTCGCGCCATGACAACAGTGCCATCTAAGATATTGGGGCTCGTTCGACACTCCTTGGGGACGTGAAATCCACAAGGACGCGCTCGTTCCACCTGTCCTTGGGGACGAAATTGAAAAAGAAATGTGAAAACGCCACAAGGAAAATTCCTTGTGGCATCCTTGTGGCCCCAGCCATTCTTCCTTGTGCCCAAGGGGCCTCGCGAGGTCCCTTGGGCACAAGGAATCCGCGTTTCACGGAGAGGAGAGGGCACACGGGTAGATAGACGTTACAGCTGAGAATCTGGATCGTGGCGGCACCCTATTGGCTGAAGGCCTGAAGCACAACTGTTTTTTTTTTTTTTTTCATTTTTTTTTCTGACATCAGTCTTAGGAAATGTCCTTGGGCGACGTCCCCAAGGACAGGTGGAATGAAGAGCCCAAATTCCCTTATGAGCCACAAGGAAAATTCCTTGTGGCGCAAGGAACTCGTAAGGAGTGTCTAACGAGGCCCATTCTTGCCTATTTACTTTTTTTTTTTTTTTTTTTTTCAAAAAAACCGCTCCATCTATTGGTGGGGAGCATCACCTGCTGGAAACCGGGTCCAGCATCCCTTGAATACATCAAAAAACTTGTATAACAACATTTTTAGAACACTTGGGACCCTGCCAGCATTGATTGCCCGGGGTAACAGGGGATTTACTGTGCAGGGTGCATCTCCTTAAGAAAAAAACACTGCGGTTGTTAGTCTGGGAAGAAAGAATCAAGTTGCCATCTTGGGCCCGGGGGGCACCGGGTCCCATGGCTGTCTCCTCACCTCCGATCAACAAAATTGACGATAGTTGTAGAATCTATACCAGAAGTATACTCAGGAGCAGCTGCTAAGCAAGTGAAACGGTAGAATAGATGAATATAGATGAGTATAGATAAGTATAGATGATCAGCCACCGTCTCCTAGACGTTCCTCCAGGGCCAGCGGATGGGGGGGGAAGGGATCAGTGAATTCCTGAGCAGGTCGTAAAGGTTCCCTGGGGTCCACCCTTGTCCATTCCTGGAAAGGCAAGTGTGACGTGGCCACAGTTTCCTTACAAAACATTTAAGTATGCATTTCACGGAGTGGAGAGGGCATGCTTAAGATCTGGACAATGGCGGCACCCTAGGCTGAAGCACTTCTTTTTTGGGAAACTACGCGGGAGTCACAAAAACGAGTTATAATTGCACTATGGGCTAAGATACAGTTTCAAATTGCAGTTTGGGCAATGTATACAACCCACCTTTCTGGCCAGAGAGGGTGCCTGGAATGCAATTGCAAACTGTATCTTGCACCCTAGTGCAATTATAACTCGTTTTTGTGACTCTACTGAAGTTACCCCTTCTTTCCCTTAAACCAATAGTACCTTTTGCGCATGCGAAAATAGCGGGCCTCTGGTGGGCCTCCGACCTTTTCGGAGGACGAAACGAAACGACAGCCGCCGATCAGATTTATCAATGGCAGCCGTCGTCGGGCCCGGCCTCTGAAGGAGTTTGGGAAAACGTCCACTTTTCCCTATTTTCCCACGCGCCAAAGGTACTAGTGGT
>BFEA01000330.1:889389-915651 GCA_003427395.1 Chara braunii | reverse complement strand
GGCAGCCATAGCTGCCATAGTTGTAGTTAGTAGTGAGTGTGTGTGTGTGCTCGAGTGTTAGAGTGATGCGTGTGGGATATCCAGGGTGATCCAGTGTATGTGAACAGTGAGATGTTTGGGCGCTGAAGTCGCCATAGCCATTTGAGAGTGAACTCGTATCTGAAGCCATATCTCTGAGTTTTGAGTGGGCGCATGTCGCCAGTGTGCTGCGTTACTGTATACATGTGTGAAAAGTGTGTTTGAAAACGAATCTGATTGCACACCATTGAGCAGAATAATAATGGTGTCAAAGTTTGTCTGCTGCTGTTGGCTCTCTGTTGATTTTTATCATTTTTTTATTTGCGTGTCGCATCCTTGCGCGGCAGGAGCATGCTATTTAATAATCGTCTCTTCATCATGGGATGTTGTGTTGTGATTTCAGGTCATTTGGGCATTTCTCAAGCTAATGTACCTGTACTTGGGCATTTCTCTCGACGACAAGAAGGTTCCGAAGGCTGTAGAGAATCAAAAGATCCATCTCTCCTTTCCCTTAACTCTGTTTTACCCCAAAGAGGTGGGGTTAAGCTCATCGATGCTCCTCACGCTGGAGTCTTGTACCATGCAGTTTGTAATCTTGAGACCCATCTTAGCCATCGCTGTCATCGTGCTCGAGCTCATGGGATGGTACAACGGAATCATCTCTGCGATTTTCTCAATCGTCCTCAACATCTCAGTTTCGCTGGCGCTGTACGTCCTCGTGCTCTTCTACCACGTTTTCGTCTCCGAATTAGAGCCCCATAAACCCCTTCCGAAATTCTTATGCGTCAAGGGCGTCGTCTTCTTCGCGTTCTGGCAGGGTACGCACGTTCTCTCTCTAGACCCATACGTCAAAACCCCTGTTCGCGACACCCTTTCTGTACTGTACTGTCTACCTCTCTCCATCACACTGTCTACCTCTTGCTCTCCATCACTCGCCTGCTATCCCTGTTGCTTCAAGTCCATGTCCGTTCGATGATCGGATCCGGGGCAGACCCCTGATCGCCATCGATGACCAACTGACCAATCATGGATTACCTTCCAAATGCAAGAGAATATATGGAGAACTACAAACATGGGAAATGGTACTGAACCCCTGATCGCCGTCGATGACCAACTGACCAATCATGGATTACCTCCCAAATTCAAGAGAATTATGGAGAACTACAAACACGGGAAATGGTACTGAAACACCCACAGGGCCTCAGCGCACCACTCACAAAATGTGAAAAAGACAAAAATATGGTAGGTGCATTCTTGCCAAATCGCAGGGGAAGATACATTCCCCATTTACACATTTGGCGATCCATGCCTGATCGGCAATGCAGGTCCAAAGGTCACCAATGTGAGGAAGAGATGTAAACTGACAGAGTGGAAAGACTCAAACCAAATAGGACAGAATGATGACTATGCGGCAAAATATGACTTTCTGGCGCAGATCGGATCTCTCTCATATCCGAGGATGGGTCCATGCATAGAAGAAAAGAGGGAGAAGAAGAAGAAGAAGAAGAAGAAGATATGCATGGAAGAAAAGTGGGTCCATGCATGGAAGTCTCTCTCTCTCTCTCTCTCTCTCTCTCTCTCTCTCTCTCTCTCACACACACACACACACACGCACACACACACACACACACACACACACACACACACACACACACACACACACACAATCTGATATGACCGGTGAAGGGCAGAGCCTTGAGGCGCTGATGCACTGCTGGTGTCTCGAACGAGATAAAAACCAGCTGTGGCTGGTCGCAGACCTCCAGGATATGGCCAGGTGAGTGGACTCCTCTACCTCACCTCTGTCTCTTTCCCTTCGCTCCTACAGCGCTAAACTCTAGCTACTCTACTAGCTCTACTGGCTCTCGACTGCTCAAATGGGCAGTCTGGTGGCACAGGAAGGAAGCGAACACAGGAAGGAAGCGAGAACCTATCTGAAACAATTGGGCCGGTCTCTCCAAAATAGTGCTGGGCCGGCTGCCAACTCAAGTCGGCCTCCATCGATCTGAATAGGAACAAGCGGTTCACGTGTGAGCCGTGTGGCCCAGAAATACAGGCCCAGGCGCAGAAACTTGTGCCTTGGGCCCATAACTCAGTTCCAGGCCTTACCATGCTGCTTCAGCAGCAGGGCCTGGAAGAAAAACGGCCCAACTCCAGAATAGGATCCATGCCGAGCCTGTCCTTCACGACATCTGTTAAAATTGGAATGACACAGAGAAGATTTGCGTGGCCCCCGCACACAAGGATGGCATGAATAAACCGGGAACTGTTCCCAACAAAAAAAAAAAGCAAAAAAAAAAAAAAAAAGGGATCCATGCCCAGCCTTCAAACCGAGCTGGGCCTGGAAACGCGCGCTGCTGGCCTGAGAACAGACAAAAGCTCCTGTGTCTGGAGTCTGGACTCAGGGCATACTCGCACAAGGCCCTCAAAATCGCAAAATCGCAAAATGAGTGGCCAGATTGAGTTCTTGTAAACGAAGGACTCGATCTGGCCGCTCATTTAGCGATTCTGTGATTTTGAGAGCCTAGTGTGAGTATGCCCTCAGAACCCACAAAAACACCTTGCTGGGATGAAATCAAAGCAGAGCAAACTGGGCTGAGTACAGACAAAATCACATGCTCCTGGACCAGAACAGACAAAACACTCACATGCCTGTCTGAAATCAAAAGCAAAGCAAGCTGGACGCCAACGGGGCTAGCTCAATTGGTACACCCCCCCCCTGAACTGTTGAAACACAGACTCAAGTTCGAATCCAGATACGGTACCTTCAGATGAAGAGAATAAAACCATTCTGAATAAAATCATTCTGAATTGCCTGGGGCCGGTCAGTTCAATGATGATATCTAAAGGTCATCGCCCTTTGAAGAAGAAGAAGAAGAAGAAGAAGAAGAAGAAGAAACAGATGAGAGGACAAACGCGCCTGCACTCAGAACAGACAAAAGTACTCACACGCCTGCTACGATCAAATCAAATCAAATTGGACTGAGAGCAGACACACATGACCAAACTCAGAAAGACAAAAATCGCTCACGCCTCCCTGATATCAAAGTGTGTCCCCTCCTACTGAGTCGGGCATAAGGGGCACCGTGTTGAAGTGTTATGAACTTGGTTGTCTGACGAATTTTATCGCTACTCACGCACAGACAGTCTCATACATGCCCATACATGCATAAGAGAAGCGGAGAGGGGAGACAGAGTCCAAGCTGCACACAGGGGAAATAGGCAGCGGAAGACAGTCATGCACAGATGGGGAGAAGACACAGTGTTTCTCACTCTCTGACGAAACTCCCAACAACCAATCACAAGAAAGAACCTACGAGCTCCCAACAATCAATCACAAGAAAGAACCTGCGAGGATAACAATTGAAATTGCACTGATGATGAGCCAACTCAAACAATTATCGTAACAGAGTTTGTTCCAGTATCTCGCCACTCCCAGAACTCACACCCCACTCGCTATCCTACACCCAGTTAGTATCGCCACACCAGAATAGCGTCCCAGAGGCCAGCGCCAACCACCCTGATGAAGAACAGGTCCGGCGATGAAGTCTTCAGTGCCGATGGACAACTCTGACGAAGGAACAGGCAGCTATGGCTGCCACCACCCACGAGGACACAGTGTAGAGCCTCGATGTAGCCCGGCCAGACGCAGATACCCCAGGGGTAGATGCGCTGAGGATGCCCCAGCTATGGAAGGCTCAGACTGGGCCGGCTATGGCTGCTGTCAACAGCGAGGTCTCAGGATGCCGCCTGCAGACCGTCACCGCCACCAACTTGCTTGGCTTCTCCCATGCTGCTTCGCGAGAAATGAACTGCCAAAAAGTCCTGAACCGATGGGCCTAACCTATCTATAGACTACACTAGACCTAGACCGGACTGACTGACCGAGCGGTACCGTTTCTGTTTCAGCCTCTCGGCCTCTAGCGGACCCGGCTATAGGCTATAGGACCGTCTATCAGTATAGGCCAGTTAGGGCCTGTCTGTCCTAGGGGTAGCCCGAGCCTGCTATTCACAGCTACGGTAGTAGTAGGAAATTCCATTAGTGTTAGGGCTGTATTTTCCCAAATTGCAGATATGTCCCTCACGAATTTCCTCACAGGTAGGTTTCTCGGTTACTTGGTTCATCACCTCAGCCTGACCATTGGCTTTAGGATGATGACCAGAAGTCATGTCCAATCGTGAGTGCAGGTAATCCTTACAATAGGACTGCCACTCATCGCTGCAAAATCTGGGGTCTCTATCACTGACTATAGAAGTGGGCGGTCCATGGTGAGTGACCCACCTCTCAGAAAAGGTTGTTCTCACAGTCGGGACCCTAGCTACTTCTGGCAAGGGGATGAACTCTGAGTATTTGGAGAACCTGTCCACGCAGACCATAACCTGACGCATGCCACGAGGGGTGGTCTTGCCTAGATCTGTGAAGTCAATCGCCACAGATTGGGCAGGGCCATCAGGTATAGGTAAGGGTTTGAGCAGTCCCAAAGGAGGTCTACGTTGGACCTTATTGCTTTGGCAGAGCTCACAGGTGTCCACATAGCGCAGCATATCACTCCGCATCTCCTTCCAGAAGAAGCGCTGCGACAGGGCTGCATAAGACTTTAGGAACCCAAAATGTCCACGGGCATCATGACACTCTGACATCAGCAGTGTCCTGAGCCGCTGGTCCTGGGGAATGCACAAGCGCTCCTCACCTCTGCTGTAAGTGTACAACAAGTCTGAACTCAGAGCATAGTCTGGTTCAGAGTTAGGATCTGCTTGCAGATTCCTGACCATGGGTCCGAAAGTCTCATCCTGAGGCAGTAGACGAGCAAGGGTCTGACGGGTCTCCTCTCCAAAGGAGTGAGTAGAGGAGATCAGCGCAAAAGAGTCAGGCCTACGAGAGAGGGCATCGGCTACCTTGTTGTAGCAGCCCTTCTTGTGCTTTAGTTCAAAGTCAAACATGTCAATGAATTGAATCTACCGTGCCAACTTATCATTCAACTCTCCCTGGGACTTCATCCACTGAAGGGTGGAGTGATCTGAGAAGATCTTGAAGTGTCTTCCCAGGAGAAAGTGTTTCCAGTGTTTCAGGGCACAGACAAGAGCATATAGCTCTTTCTTGTAGGTGGAGTCCTGGAGCTTTTGAGTCTTGGTCTTCTTACTCATAAACTCTACATGCCGTAGACCATTCCCATCATCCTGCTGAAGAACTGCCCCAATGCCATACTGACTGGCGTCAGTGGTCATGATAAATGGCAAAGTGGGGTCAGGTAACTTCAGCACAGGCGCACGAGTCAAGGCCTTCTTGAGTCGTGTGAAGGCCAACCGACAGGGAAGGGACCAAAGAAAGGGAGTATCTTTCTTTGTTAGGTTGGTCAGGGGTGCAGCCACTGCAAAAAAGTTCCTGACAAACTTTCTGTAGTATGAGGCTAAACCCATGAAGGACCTGACATCCCTCACTGTCTGTGGCTGAGGCCACTCCTGAATAGCAGCAATCTTGGCTGCTTCAGGAGCCAGGCCATCTCCAGAGATTACGTGATCCAGGTAGATGACAGAGGGAACTCCAAAAGAGGACTTCTCTTTGTTGATCTTGTACTGGCTGCCACGTAATGACTGAAGGACAAGAGCCAAGTGCTTCGCATATTCCCTGACAGTTCGACTGAATACCAGGATGTCATCCAGGTAGACCACCATGAACTTGTCCAGGTAAGGCTTGAAGATGCGGTGCATCTCTGTCTGGAAGGTGCCTGGGGCGTTGCAAAGTCCGAATGGCATGACCAGGAACTCATAAGTCCCATACCTGGTCTTGAAGGCTGTCTTGTAGACATCCTCCTCTGCCATCTCAATCTGGTGGTAGCCAGATTTGAGGTCGACTTTGCTGAACATTGTGCAGCCCTGCACCATGTCCAGGAGGTCGTCGATCCTAGGAAGTGGCTCAGTACTCTTCCTAGTGATCTTGTTGAGACCCTTGCAGTCAATACACATTCTGAACTCGCCGTTCCCCTTGGGCACAAAGAGAACAGGTGCACCGAATTCAGAAGTGCTGGGTCTGATCCAGCCCTTGCTGGTCAGGGTCTCAAGCTGCTTTCTGACCTCCTCTAGCTCAGCAGGGGACATCCTGTAGATGCGGCCCTTGGGAGGGACCGCTCCAGGCAGCAGCTCAATGTGATGCTTGGTTGGTCGGTTGGGTAGTCCAAAGGGCTCTTGCATCAAATCAGCATACTTGTCCACCATCTGCTGTATCTCAGGAGGACAGGAAATAGGGGGAGCATCTGTTTGCTTGACCAAAGCAATGAACAAACACTCATGGTCGTACTGGCGTGAGAGAGAGTACAACTCTCTCACTCTCAGGCAGTAGCAAAAGGTCTTAGGGTGATGATCAGCAGCAATCATGCATAGCTGATACACCCCCTGGCTATTAGGTAGCGCAACCTTTGGGATCTGGCAGTCGATCCTTGGGTTGACTGCCTTCAGCCACTGCATGGAGAACTCCAAGTCAAAGGGTAGCTCAGGGAAAATGTCGAAGTTCAGACTGTGTCTGACTTCTCCAGCACTGTCGAAGGTCACAGGGATACCCTTGACCTTCTCCCTGATGCTGAGCACTGTAGAGTCATCAATCCTCACCAGCAGCGGTTGCTGCAGCTGCTGAACTTTCATGCCCGGATGCAGCTTTTTAACTGCATTGGGAGACATGAAGTTCCTGGTGGCTCCACAGTCTAATAGCCAGTGATCCTGGTACGGATGATCAGGGGCCGAAGCATGATGAGATCAGACTTGCACTTCTTCTGTTCCTTCAGGTGAAGGAAGAAGGCTGCAAGTGACTGAAGCTCATCCTGCCCCGGGTCCTGATCCGCGTCAGGATCCTCATAGCAAAAGGATGCTGCCTGCGCAGTCCCCAAACAAACATTGTCACCTACAGTCTCAACTGAAACAGCTGCAGATTCACCTATCTGAGTAGATGAAGGTGCACCACTGGGGGGAACTGTTGTCCCCAGGGTCTGTTTCAGTTTTTTGACTGTTCTGGGCCTGGCATGTACGGGAAGTCCCTTAGGAAATGTTGTCCCTCACATCTCAGGCAGACCCCTCGCTCCTTCCTTCTTCCCAGACTGCCTCCTCGATCTTGAGGTCATGCCAGGGGAGTGTGGAGGGATTGAGAGGTTCAGCTGGCATGCGGACGTCTTTGGGCAAGTTAGGGAGCTGGGAAGAGGAAGGCCGACGTCCCTTTTCCTTCCCCTTTGCACTGACTGAGGTTGTGGTGGGGGAAAATTTCTTCTGTTGCTGCAGAACTCCCAAAACAGCCTGAGTCAGGGCTGCTGCAACATCTGTCTCAGGAGCAGATCCAGTCCCAGCTGAAGGTGCATGAGCCTGGGAATCTGAATTTGAACTTGATGCAGATCCCGCATGAGTAAAGGCTGCCTTTCCCTTTCTGCCACCTCTAGGGATTGCACCTTTCCTCCTGTCAGAGGATGGGGCCTGGACGTGAAGCTTTGCCTCCATGTCCAGGGCTGCACGGCCAAAGGACCTCCAGTCCTTGTGCCCAGCGCTATACAAGGCAACAACAAACTTCTCAGGCGCAGCCCTGCAGAAGTTGGTCAGCAAATCATCAGTTGACATGACCAACCCAGGGGTGGAGGTCAGCTGCTCGAACTCAGCAAACAAGGCCTGCAGGGTACCGCTGTATCGCTGCTGGCCCAGGCGAGCAATCCTGTCAGCAGCCTTGCGGGCCCGCTCCTTGTCTGCGAATCGGTTCTCCAGGGCCTGCAGAAGTTTGTCCACCCCAAGCCCAAAAGCCCAGTCCTCCATGGACTGCTGCAGACTGTTGGAGGTTGAGGTAGCCCACTTCAGCGCGGGCCCCTCCAGCAGTCCCAGAACAGTCGCCACCTTGGTCTGTTCTGCACAGACAAAGCCCCTCAAGTAGGCTTTGGTCCCAACAGCCCAGTCCCCAACATCGGTCTTGGGGTCATCACCCCTGAACTTGTTGGGTGCAGGGATCTTGGGACCTCTTTGATCCCCTGCAGTAACAGCAGCATAGGTGGCTTTGCCTGGGGTCTTTTGGGAATGAGATGGTGACCGGGAAGAATGCACCGAACCATGGGGAGATTAAGGAGGGGTAGAAGAAGGTGAAGGTTTGGGTTTAATCAGAGGGAGCTGAGGGGCAATCAACTTGGCGGCTGACAGAAGAGCAGTCAAGTTCTGAATCGCATCCAGAATGTTGGACTGCTGAGCTGCCAGGTCGTTAACCCGACACTCCAAACGAACAAAACGATCAACCCAGTTCGTGAAATAGGAATTGGTGATCTTGTGCTGCAGGATGATCGTCTCTGCCAGGTGTTTAGTCACTTGTGCACAGCGGTCAGCTGAGAGCACCTTGTCCAACTGCTGCAACAGATAGTCCCTTATGGAATTATCTGTTGCAACCTCTAGCTCAACTGCCTCCTGACGTTCCAATTCTGCAAGACGGTCCTGTTGCCGCCGCAGCTGTTCTTGCAGCTCCTTCTTTTCCTGCTGAGTAGCAGTCAGAGGTGGAGAAGGAGGAGTGGAGGTGGAGGGTTGTTGACCTTCCACCTTCATCACAACTTCCACCTGTGGCTGCTGCTGAGCCCCATGGTCAGACATTTTCCTTTTTCCAAAATAAAATCAAAATAAAAACAGCAGTCTGAGTATGCAGCGATAATCAGATTCCTTCAGACACCCTGGAATCGCTGCAAAACTCAGACACTGGAATAGGTGGGTGTATGGGCAATCAGCGGTTTGGGGTTGGAAGGGTGTCTCTGGGGTCAGGTGTCAGACAGACTGTAAGTCCAGCAAAATCATGCACACGATTTCCTTTAACTGACCTTGCACCACACTGGAGTTAGTAGAGTCACTCACTACTCTTCCAGAGACACACTAGATTTCCAGAGCCCACTAGAAAACGAGGGTGATCGGTGGGAATGATAGAACATGGTTAGTACAGACAAGAGAGGTCAACCAACTCAAGCGATTCAGACAGACACCCTATATCCTGACACAGACTCCAATTTAGACCTTGATGACTCTGGCGGCCATACCCTAGGGTATGGCGAAGTACAGTTTTCACTGTATCCAGTGAAATACTGTAAATCCAACTCGGCGATTCTGCAGTATTGTCTATTTTTGGATTGCGATTCACTGGGGATTGACAGATTTTAATTCTGACGGACAAAATTGAAGTTATGACTGACCCTAACTAGCAAAGGCTATAAATAGACTCAGCTCAAAACTGCAATTCACAGTATCACTACCTTTCCAGTGCAGAATTCACAATTTGAGTATCCCAGAATAATCGCAATGAGTATCCCAGAATAATCGCAATGCAGTAAAGCAGTCACAAAACAATTTTGGATCAGAAAGAGTCAACAGAGGATGAGAAATGAGCAGAGAGAGGTAGGGGAGAGATGGCTATGGCTGTCATGGAGTCTGCGATTTTCACATCCAGTCACTGACAGACAGATAGACCATTATAATTCACTAATCTAATCCTATCTGAATCGCTATGCAGGTAGGTGCATGGAACGGACTCACTTTCAGAGAATCTTGCAGGTGTTGATGAAGATCTGGCTATGGCAGATGATAACCCTTATCTCGCCAATTCCTTCCAGATATTCCTCCTGATAGTCCCACGCACAAAACTGCTCCAAACTTGTTGATCCTCCTCAGGATCTTGTAGCGCTACACTCCCTTAACCCAGATACACTGGATCTGGTCCTGTGGCGCCCAGTATGCCAACACCAAAATATCTCGCCACAGTGCCTAGTAGCCACTGGTGCTAAAAATAGCCCAGATGTGGTTATTTCTTCAGGAGATTGATATAGTGTGTCAATCTCCCTCAGCGCTACCTAGGGATGATGCCGCTCAAGGTTCCCTGATGTCTTCAGGGGTAATTCGCCACTCTGGGGTACTTCGCACTACTACCCTCAGCGTTGGCTATGGCGAATTAGCCCTGTACGGGCCACTTCCTGACAAGCGCCCTGACAGGCTCAGTGCGCTTGCTCAGTGCAACCACTGAACACTTGAATCCACCGCTGAAAGTCTTCTTCCCTGCTGACTCGGTACTGGGGAAGATGAATCGCCATGAAACTCTCGCGAGTAGATCGCCAGATGAAGAAGATGCATCAGTGCGCTCAACCCTCAGTGTCCCAATTCCAATCCCAGCTCCGATACCAACTGTTATGAACTTGGTTGTCTGACGAATTTTATCGCCACTTACGCACAGACAGTCTCATACATGCCCATACATGCATAAGAGAAGGGGAGTGAGGAGACAGAGTCCAAGCTGCACACAGGGGAAATAGGCAGCGGAAGACAGTCATGCACAGATGGGGAGAAGACACACAGTGTTTCTCACTCTCTGACGAAACTCCCAGCAACCAATCACAAGAAAGAACCTGCGAGGATAACAATTGAAATTGCACTGATGATGAGCCAACTCAAACAATTATCGTAACAGAGTTTGTTCTAGTATCTCGCCACTCGCAGAACTCACACCCCACTTGCTATCCTACACCCAGTTAGTAGCGCCACACCAGAATAGCCTCCCAGAGGCCAGCGCCAACCACCCTGATGAAGAACAGGTCCGGAGATGAAGTCTTCAGTGCCGATGGACAACTCTAACGAAGGAACAGGCAGCTATGGCTGCCACCACCCACGAGTACACAGTGTAGAGCCTCGATGTAGCCCGGCCAGACGCAGATACCCCAGGGGTAGATGCACTGAGGATGCCCCAGCTATGGAAGGCTCAGACTGGGCCGGCTAGGGCTGCTGTCAACAGCGAGGTCTCAGGATGCCGCCTGCAGACCGTCATCGCCACCAACTTGCTTGGCTTCTCCCATGCTGCTTCGCGAGAAATGAACTGCCAAAAAGTCCTGAACCGATGGGACTAACCTGTCTATAGACTACACTAGACCTAGACCGGACTGACTGACCGACCGGTACCGTTTCTGTTTCGGCCTCTCGGCCTCTACTGGACCCGGCTATAGGCTATAGGACCGTCTATCAGTATAGGCCAGTTAGGGCGTGTCTGTCCTAGGGGTAGCCCGGGCCTGCTATTCGCAGCTACGGTAGTAGTAGGAAATTCCGTTAGTGTTAGGGCTGTATTTTCCCAAATTGCAGATATGTCCGTCACGAATTTCCTCACAGGTAGGTCTCTCGGTTAGCCCTCAGCCAAACAAAATTATGAATCTAACCCTACCGGTTAGTGTACAGCCTCGCAGTCAATCTCGGCAGTCAGAATCAGCAAGTCATTGCAGAAGGCTCTAGGCATGCTACATTTGGTGAGCGGTGCGCCAAAGCCCACAAGCAGGAGAGTAAAATGTGAGTCTATAAACTAACCTAATCGAGAACATGATCAGTATGCA
Source organism: Chara braunii (assembly GCA_003427395.1). NCBI lineage: Eukaryota > Viridiplantae > Streptophyta > Charophyceae > Charales > Characeae > Chara > Chara braunii. The sequence continues at coordinate 904,279 of BFEA01000330.1, read as the reverse complement.
CACGTGGTACACCCGTGCAACTGTTAGTAAAGTTGAAGTAAACATATCACTAGTGCAAATCCTGATGGAATCATATGAATACACAATTCAATACAGTCATGCTAGGAGCTACGCCCTTCAAAAGAAAAAGAAAAAGTGCTTGCGAGCATCATCAGCATGCAAAAGAATTCGCACAGCGGACAGTCAACGCAAAGGAAGATGGTACACGCATGCAACCATGGTAGGTGGTGTTCGGCCGGGGCCGAACGGACAAACCCGAACGCCCGAACGTTCGGGGCCCCCTGCCAAACGCCGACCGGTCAGCTGGTCGGCACCCTGCACAAATAAAAAAAAAGAAATAGAAAAAAGGGTCCAGAAGCCCTAATAACCCCACCAACACCGCTGTGATGTGTGAAAACTCGCGCGCGCGCACAAGAGAGAGAGAGAGAGAGAGAGAGAGAGAGAGAGAGAGAGAGAGAGAGAGAGAGAGAGAGAGAGAGAGAACAAATAACCCTTTAACATTCATTAGAAAAACCCGACGGGTAATCGTAGAGGCCCCTGCACATAATTAGCAAGAACCTCCTTTCCACGACAGTGGCACTTCTCAAACAGATAGCACGCCAGCTATATATGGTGTAGGTTCGCATTAAGGTCCGTGTTTCAGCAGTTATGGGAGCACGGAGCACATGATTATTTGGGCAGTAGCAGGCCAACTCACCACGTGATTTTCAGGGCTTCCCTCCGCTACCCACCAAATGTGCAAAACTAGGATGAATCTTGTGCTAGAACATGGAATCATACGCCGCCATATGTTTTGTCTTTTGTGCAAGTGGTGACGAGTGGAGCCAGGCCCTTAGGGCCACTGCTCGTAGGAAAAGGAAAACAAAAGAAGGAACGAGAGAGCTACCGCAGTAAGTAGTTGTACCCCATAACTTTTGGAACACAGACCTGAATTTGGATCGAGAAGATATATTGCTGGCCTGCTCCTTACTCATCCGAAACTCGTCGTGTGTCTCCGCTGAGATATAGGAGCCCTGCAGATTCTCTGCTGGGGGCCCTTCAGAAAGAAAGCTATACGCAATGAGGAATACGGGACCCTAATTTTTTTTCTCTGCACTTAAAATCTGTAGAAGGGAGGGGCACGTCTGGCTACCCCAGCCACCCCCAATACTCCGATGCACCCCCTCAACACCTCCAAATCGCCCCCCAACACGCTCATTACCCCCCCCAATACCCCTTATAACCCCCTTATACCCCCCCTATACCCCCCCCGACCGCCCCCTACCTCCTGGCATCCCAAAAGTTTCTCAGCGGATTTGGGCTGTACTCGGCAAGCGCAGTACAGCCCCTAACACATTTGAAAAAAAATCAGTGGATGGCTGTTTTCTGATTGGTCGGCAGACCGCCGACCGGTAGGCCCTATTGGTCGGCTGCAAAACGGTTGGCGGTCGGGGTCGGCGGTCGGCAGGCATGCAACCCTGATGCAGAAAAATAAACTGAACAACATTTTATTATTATTATTATTATTTAGAAGAAAGATATGTTTCTTTATAAAAGCCGGGAAACGGGCCCGGTGTCCCTTACAAAATCAGATGGGGCCCTCAGTGGGCGAGGCATCATCGGCCAAGCACATCGTGGGCACCACTAGATTACACCCCACAGCCAACTCCACAACCGACTCCACAGCCCTAACTACTAATGTGAGTAACGTGTCCTCTGGGGGCCCCTAGACAACATGCATATGTTCTGACTGAGGCCCCCAGCAAGCCTCTTGCCTGCCCTAAGTGAGGGTGGGCCTGATTATCCATGAGAGGCCCTTATCTCAGCATTTTTTCAATGCGGGTCTCAGACAGTTGCTGCACGATAGTTCGTCGAAGTACAACCTCGGCCTCACCCTGGGCTCTTCCAGAAGAAGCATTTGCACCAGGCAGTTGAGCCCAGGACGCAGGTGGTTGCGCCCTGGGCACACGCAGTGTGAGGCCGAGACATCACGAAGCGGCCACGGGCCAACGAGAAAGTAGCATTGTCATCGTCTCTACCCTGTGGACCAGTGCAAAGGCAGCAAACATTCGGAGCGTGGAAAATTCTGAGTGTGCCTAACTGCAACGGGCCCAGGCCCTCAACTGTAGACATGGGCCTGGGTGCAGACACTGGGTCCCGACCGGAAGCTACTGGAAACTTCCACGGCCAGGCCCAGGCAGTCCAGCAGCAGGAATCTCTCCCATATAGGGAGGAGGCCAGCCAGGCTTTGGCATTCTGGCCTTGGCAGGCAATGCAGACACGCTGCTGCGCTCGCACACAAGTGTATATGCATTGCGCATCTGCTGGTCGGGGCACGCGGGGGCGCTGAGAGGTGAGGGGCGCTGCTGGGCAGCGGGGCGCTAGCGCCCATAGGCGGGCTGCAGGGCGCGAAGGCAGAGGACGGTGACAGGGGTCTTCGGAAGGAGGCACAAAAGTGGGTGGACAGGGGGTGGTGAGGGAGACGAGAGTACATACCTGGTGTATGTGGGAGGTCGGCATTGGTGTTGACGACATGTAAATTGGTGTTCGACGTCGAAGTGAGCCTGTTGCATGAACGTAGGTAGGCTAGGTAGGACAAGTAGAGTAGGCTGGGCACTGAGCGCGAGGCAGAGAGGAGCGACATTGAATACTGCGTCGGTGTGGCTTGAAGGCTTGAACATTGGTTCACGAGTTCATTGTATTGCTCTTATTTGGACGGAATGTTGGTGCATTTCAGCTCTCTGCTTGTTACATGACTGTCTGGACTTCTGCCTGATTTTGCAACTTGGTTTTTTGTATATCGCTCTCATTCATATTCATTGCAATTTGGTATCGGGGCTGGTTCGAGATTGCCTATGTGCAGTCGGCAACATTGTTACTTGGTGCGCTGACGATGCTTCTGTGCGGTGAGGATACATTGGCGTTTCCCTGACTATGCGACACCCGGGTAGAGGGGTGCGTCACAAGAAGGTTGTGACGACACCGTGGGAGTTGTGGCAATAGCGGATGTATGTGTGATGATGAGAGCATGCTGATGTGGCATTTTGGCTGAAGTGGCACTACATTGCATTGTGGGTGGTACTGAAGCTACGACCGGTCATCAAAATGCACATTGGCTCAATTGGTGAGAAATTTGTGGTTGGGGGCAGCTATCTCCAGGTATGTTGTTCCCTTACCTTATCTTCCCTCTCAATCTCTTCTTACCGTGAGGAAGTGAGTCCAACCTTGAGTGTCCTCTCTTCAGTGAGGAGTCGTGAGCGCTCTATCTCGAGAGACAACATTCTTCCCTTTGGCGCATCTGGCAGGAGAGGGCGGTGCCTCTGAAGGGCCCCGGTCGAAGCACGGGTCACGGTCACCATGCCAACCCATGGGAGTAGTACACGCAGGCTATGCTACTTTGTCCTCTAAGGCTCTTTGCTGCGTTGATAGAGGGAGTGCGGACTGACTAGGCCTATGCAGACGCTTACCAGACCATCTATAAACATTTATGGCAGGGATCTGAACGGTCAATGCAGGTCAAGGCTATGGCGGACTACTGAGGCTTCAGCCTCCTGTCCAAAGGACAATCCAAAGCAGACATGTCATTGCCGCTTCAAGCAGCTATGCGGCTGCGCACTGAACCGCCATGCCTGACTCTACCCTGGGCTTCCTTGGTGCGGCACTACCCCAACGGGGACCTTCCAGATGCAGCGCCCAACAAGGTGATGAAGATGGTGTCCACGATAGCCAGGTAGGTACCTCGCCACTCTCCCCCTTGGTCCCCTTCTCCCTCCTCCTCCTACCGGCCGAGCTCCACCATAGCCGAGGTGGAAGCTCCCGACTTCTTCCTCCCAGCAGCGTTGTAGCAGCCAGCGCTTTTCCAACCAGCGCTCCAACAGCGTGACGCCCAACTCGCACACTGAAGAATGAGGCCGAGCTCTTGCCTCGGCCACTAGATATAGCGGCCTGCTTGCCTCCTGGGCGGTGACTTCAGCCGCTCGGCCTCCCAAGCAACCGGCACCTCCTCCCTTTCGGAGGGAAACATCATTGCAAACTCTGATATTGCCCTTACAGGCTCTGAACTCAGATTGGATGGACTGGTACGGGCCTAGACCTGGCCTACCGCTACTGGGCCTCTAAAAATGCCAACTTTGTCTTCTTCTGCTCGGCCTCGAGTACCCGGCACATCTACTGCTACTGTGCGGTACTGGCCTACCTGCTACTTGAGGGTTTTCCCGCTGCTCTAAGCACCGCGGGCCCCTGGCTCCGCTACTCGAGTGTTTTTCCCTGCTGCAACCCTCAATGCCACGACCACAGGTAAGTACCGGCCCTACGGGCCTACCAAACAAGCAAGTACCCTTGCGGGTCACACACACACTCATGCCGACAAGCACTCAGACAGGCACGCAAGTCAACAAGCACGCACACATACAGACTTAGAAAACACAACAAAATGCGGGAATCTCAATAAGGCATCCATTCCGCCGGTAGAACTTCATAAATCAGCAGTGTTCTCAGTCTGTGTTATGGCGGGTCATTACACTATCTCCCCCCTCAAGAGCGAGGTCCCTTCGGGCGAGTAACTCAATCAGAGTTGTGGCATAATGCATCATAAGCGTAAATAGCAAAGAGAGATCGGGTATGTTCCGTAGGAGTGAGGGTAGATGTGAATCGTTCATATGCGTTGACGACTTGCGGGGCACTCTGCAGCAAGTCTTTCTTAGCGATCCAGTAAAAGTCATCCAAAGGGTGGTACAGAAAATGGACTTTGTACTGTCTGTGTCTTCCCTTTCCACTGTGCTTGACAATTCTATCCACCTCGTGACCGCCATTGATTGCGCGGGGAATCATTGATTCTCAATACGGAAAAGTTTCAGGTGGTTCATACGGAAACAACTTTGACGCATGAAAGACTGGGTACGTGCGCAAATGAGTAGGCACGTCGATCGTGTAAGGACCAAAGGAATCATTTCCTACTCGTTTCAGCACCTTCCACGGACCGTAGTACTGAGGAAGAAGCTTCCGTTGTCGGGGCAAATACCCTGACAAGGGTATTTGCCGGCGTTTTTCAATGTCGGACACTGTCCGACTTTTTCGTTGAATTGAAGGACTTGATGAGGTCGACGCTTGCTGAAAGTTTATTCAGACCTAGCCTTTGATCGAGAGACTAAAACTTTTAGAACCCTAGTCCGGACGTCTGCAGCATCTGAGAATAATGGCAGTAACCGACAATGCTTCGCTTTTGTTGAAGCCGCAGCGGCGTGCGGACATGGGAACGTTGAAGTTAGACTTATTCTACCTAAAATAACGACGCGCGGCTGCTAAGCCGCTCGATTCAGGGCCTAGGTAGGCTGAAAAGAACGGCGCGTCGAGTACGGGGCCTTAACGCGGGAGGAATAGAAAGTTTTTTTTTTTCTATTTCCGGGACCCGCGGGTTTTTCGAGTCAGGGGGCCGACAGGCCGGTGCTGAGGCCTAGCCATGGACGGGCTGCCATCTATGGGAATGCGGCGGCAAGGCCTAATGCCTCAGGCAGGCGAAGTGTGCTGAGCCACAAACTGCATGCGACCTGCTGGGCGCAACCCTTCAAGTGGAAGGGTTGTTGTTCTAGCTCCAGTGATAAGAGCTAGCCCAGCAGGCACCGCATCGGATTTTCAACCAGCAGATGCTGGGATCGAGCTGGCGATAAGCAGTCTGGGCTAGCTCCTTTTCTTTTGGAGCTGCCCACTACACGGCCATTCTCGGCCGCGAGATCATCAAATCTCACGGCCGGGAATGGCTGCGTGGCTGCAGCATGGCCCCTGCGCAAGGATGACACGCATAAATCAAGAAAAGGGCCCAATTTTTTTTTTTCGATGTCCCTAAGGGAATAGAACCCGGGTCTGTAAATCGGTGGGGCATGGGGGAATGCCAGCCAGGCTGGCGCAGTCTACAGTGGTTGCAGTCATAAAAAAAAAAAAAAAAAAAAAAAAAAAGAGCGGAGAGATAGGTGTCGTTGCTGAAGCAACGACCACCACTCCAAAGGCTGCACGAGGCAAACAATGCCTCTGCTGTCGAAGAAAACAGTCTCTTTAGACTGTGTGGGAGCACGCTAGCTCCCACCTCATGGTGGCACAGATTTTTGTAGCCACGAGATCTAAGATCTTGCGGCTCATATCGCACACGGGAGAGAAAAAGGAAAGAAAAGGGAGGATGAGAGAGAGGACCTGCTCCTCCCGACCTGCCAGCTGCCTCCCCGTTGTCAGGGGGGTAAGAAGAAAAATAAAAGAAAAGAAAAGAAGAAAAAGAAAAGAAAAGAAAAGAAGAAAAAGAAAAGAAAAGAAAAGAAGAAAAAGAAAAGAAGAAGAAAATGAAAAACGGGATCTGAGTTTTTTTTAAAAGTTGTATTTTTCGGTTTGCGCCACTATTTGTTTGGTGGCGTAAAACAATTTTTTTGGCCTTGAATTGTTTTCTGTAGGTAGGCAGGCACCTAGGCCATGTGCATGAATTTTTTTACATTTTTTTATTTATCGAATATTTTTCTAAAATTCATCAAAGTCGGGGTTACTTTTTGCACCCCGCTCTGAGCCTGTCAGGATTTGAACTCGTGCATTTTCACGAGTTCTTTTCCTTAGCTCTCCCAATCTGACAACTGCCATCCCCGTTTCCAGGGAAGGGCAGGGGAGAAGAGAGGAAAGGTAGAAAGGGGAGAGAAAGGAACAGTCACGGCTGCGAACGTGGTCACGGCCATGCACCAAGTTCAAGCAATATTGGCCTGAATGCAGTCATTCAGGCCAGAGCTGTGAACTGCAGGGTCAGTGAGGGGAACTTGGTTGGAAACAGCCATTTTCCCGCTGAACTTGCACTCAGCGTAGGGCTGAGTGAAGGAAAAAGGGAGAAAAAGAGGGGGGCAGTTGAGTACAACTGCCACCCTAAGTGTGTGGCTGAGGTGAGACAGCCTCAGTCCGTTGATCTAGCTCAGATCAACGGCCCCAGGCAAGTGACAAATTTTGCCTGGGGGCAGCTGAGGCTGCTGCTGCCCTCCTCAGCCACTACAAAAGAGGCAGCTGTCCCCCAGCTGCCTCACACTTGCCTCCAGTTGCCAGTGTGCGACAACACACTTGCCTCATCGCTGGAGTGTTGGAGAGGAGGCAGGAGTGCTGTCGGCGAAGCTGGAGGACTGCGGAGGAGCGCGACGAAGGAGGAGACAGCCACAGCCTTGGCTGGAGCACTCTGCTCCACCTTGGCAGGCTGGTCTCTAGGGAAACTCTGCGGCAGCGTGGTGAGGAGCGGCAGCGGCACGTGGCAAGAAGCGACGGGGAGCACGACGAGTGGTGGAGGTGTGCCGACCGATATTTTCGGCAACCATAACCCATTTTTGTGGGGTTATGCTGCCGAAATACCGCGGCGACGGCACGACATCTTTATTCTGAGGGGTGACGCTGCCGTTTTCACGGCACATCGACAACACTTTGTTTTGAAGAGTGGCGCTGCCGTCTTTTGCGGTGGTACGGCATGGCGAAGCGCTGCCGGTTTTTTTTTTGCGGTGATACGGCACAGCGAAGCGCCGTCGTCTTTTTGCTGTGGTACGACACGGCGAAGCGCTGCCGTTTTTTTTATGGTGGTATGACACGGCGAAGCGCTGCCATTTTTTTTTACGGTGGTACGGCACGGCGAAGCGCCTCCGTCTTTTTGCGGTGGTACGGCACGGCGAAGCGCCGCCGTCTTTTTACGGTGGTACGGTACGGCGGAGCGCTGCTGTTTTCTTTTTTTTACGGGGCACGGCGCGACGACGTGCTGCCATTTTTCGACGAGAGGTCGGCACGGCAGTGGAATTGCGGCACGACGGTGGGACGTGCAGCACGGCAGTGGAGGTTTTTTTTTAACGCTGAAAGGTTTTTTGTTGTGGTGAGGCGTCTGCTTTTCTTGGTGAAGGTCTGCTACCATTGGTGTGTATGGCAGCAGCAGCGTGACATGGTGGCGGTTGACGGCATGCGACGGTACGAAATCTAAGCGTGACAGGAGGGTTTATTTTTTTTATGCGGCATATGAGATAAATGTTTTGTAGTTGGGACTACCCAACACTTGCGGCAGTGGGACTGGAGTACTTTGGACTGCCTGGATTCAGTTGGGACTGACGTGGGACGCGGGCAGTCATTTGCGGCGGTCACGACGCAGACGGTTTTGAGATTCGGCACCGGTTTTTTTTTTCTTTGAGAAGTGTGGCGGAAACGGTTTTCGACTCAATAGTCATTCGACGAAGTGTTTGACAGCATGGGACCACCTAGAACCGCATGGGACCATCTAGGACCGCTTGGAACCAATTGGGACTGACGTAGTACCAGACTGAGTGTTATTCTGGGACGTGTGTGGCTCGTCATTTTCACGCTTGGGTTACCGCGGATGAGGCGTGCGAGTGAGAGGTGGTTTGAACAAGATTTTCCTTGAGACTACAGCTTTCGGCGGCACACACGGCTTGTTGGTTGACTTTCTTTTATGAGCCAGGGCGCTCCTTCGGCACCACTCCACTCAAGGTCAGTTGAATGATTTAGATATCCCTTCACACCTGTGTGAACCCACACTTTGCTTGACCCTGTTCGTTTGAACATTCGAAAGAAAAGGTAGAGAAAGTTGTGCGAATCATGCATGTGAGTGAGAAGATCTGACGTGAGTCTGGGATTGTACTGTTTTCTTTTGAATTTGTTTTCCATGCATGTTGTGCAGGTAGGTAGAAGGATGCTTGCAAAGGAGATTGATTATGCCTATTTCAGAAAATGGAAAAGGAGTGTCTTCTTTTGACTTCTCACCTGCGTGAATGCCAAGAAGGGTTGGTTGTTTTGAAAATGTCAATTTTGTGCGCACTGTAAAATGAATTCGATTGAAATGAAGCAGATAAGGTCAAATGGACTTAGTCTTTTCCTGAGAATTACCCATTCTATCCCGAACGACCTTATCTGCCTATACATGTCCAAATGATTATCATTCTTTATCCCTTTTGATTTCCCTTTGCTTAAGTTACCCTGAACTTAGGAAAAATTGGAACAATTGAAAATTACTTGTAGTGGACACATGTTTTCTCTCCAGGAAGCATATGGGGCGGGGGTTCGTTGCTTCAGGAGCCGGCCCTGTTATCGACCCAGAGTGGACCGTTCCACGGGGGGGTACTTCGCCGATTCGGTGGAGACGATCCGACTTCTGAGATCCGAGTTTTGTGCTCGGGCGAGGAGGAGTACCCCAGACCACTTCCTAAAGGGAGAGGCATGCAACACTTCAAGCAATGCCCCTGATCAAGTAGCCTGTCATGCAATAAGATTGAGAAAGTATGGAGACAGGTGTGAGCGTGTCGAATTTTGAGTCGGCGGTAGGTGAAATGAATGACTTTGGCAACGCGTCTCATCAAGTCAAAACTAAGGCAGCCGATTACCTTGTCGGCGGCATCTATGTTATTGTCGAAAAAACAACCTCTCGTTGGTGGTTGTATGATTGTTTTGTGGAGTTCGATCTGAGGCGGTCGGATTATTTTTTTTATCTTGCGACATTGGATGTATCAAATGAAGATTTTGTTTCTTTTAATTATTATTTTAGATTGGACATATCGTTATATCGACTACAGTCGATTCCTTTCGATGTAACTATGCATGATTGTTATAACTTTTTTTTGATTGTATGTTAAAAGGACTAGGATTAAAGTTGAGGGTTTCACGCTTGGTTGAGACAGTCCTAGTCGACCGACGACCGCTTCGTACCTAGAAGATCAGCGCCCTAGAAACGGACGACGATCGGGTCCACTTGGCGTTAACCAAGCGTATCTATACTACGGCGAACGAGCAAACACCCTCGGCTGACCTACCTCTGCAATTGCATCTAAAAGCTTTCGCACGTGGGTCAGTAGCTCGGTAGGGATACGCCTCTAAGGGTGGTGACAACCCCTTAGGGAAGCAAAGCTCATGCCCCGCGGGAACCTATCCTGTCTTAGGGGACCGCGGGATGTACAGCTGGCGCACCCGGCTAGAGCGGTGAAGGAGCGATGCAACCACGTCCGTCTCGGCAGTTCGCGCAAATGTTATGCGTCGATCGCAAGTTGTTTCTTGACTGAATGTTTTAGTTTAAAAACTCCTCCATGACATGGCCGGGAGGGCCCTCGCTCGCGCGGGGGCCGATGCTCTCGACCTCGTGATACACCTTCTTCTTCCTTCTTCTTCAGAAAACTCGGACATCTTAACCAGACATAACTTCCCACTGTGAAAGGGTTTGGTTGGCGCTTTTTGTTTGCATGCTTAATTATGGCACTGCGTAGCCTTTCCATAGTTGCGACAACAACTTTGAGCAAACGATCAAACTTAGTGTTGTAGCCTGGCTGGCCAGGTGTCAGGCCAGGTGGCTGTTCAGGAAACAGATAGGATAGAGGATTGTGAATTTTCCACCCCAGGTGCAACCGTTTAGGTGTCATCCCGGTGGAGGAGTGTATGGAGTTGTTGTACAACCCCTGCACAATCGACAACTCCTCATCCCAAGAGTTCTGATCAGGCACAATTCGAGCTCGGAGAAGTTGGAGCACATTTTGGTTGATCTCCTCGGCGAGCCCTTGGCTTCGGAATGTCGACCAGACGTCATCTTGAGTTTCATGTCATAGATCTGGGAGGTGAAGTCCTTCCAATTTGCACTTATGAACCTAGTGTCCCGGTCACTCACGAAAGTTTTTGGGGGCCCACACTGCAGAATGTACTTCTTATGAAACTCTTTGATCACAAGGTCAGTTGGGGCGTGAGGTGGTAATGGGATCAGATTCAGAAATTTTGAAAAGCGGTCAATGATCACCATTACTTACGAATATCCATTCCTACTCTTTTTCCCCATGTCCGTGAAGTCGATGGAAAGAGACTCACCCGGGCCATCAGGAATAGGAAGAGGATGCAGCAGCCCATAGGGCTTTTGTCGAGACGGTTTGATGCGTTGACAGACTTCACACTCAGCCACAAACTTTCGTGCCATTCCTTTCATTCCAGGCCATACAAACTTTTGCAGCAGACTTTCGTATGTCTTCTMAAAACCGAAGTGTCCACTCCGGCCATGAGTCAAGTCCAAGAAGTGAGTAAGGATCGGCTCATGGTTGGGTACACACAGTCGGTCGTGCTTCCCGTAACGTCGAAAAAGTAAGCCCTTACTCTCATGGAAATCAGACTGATTGCTAGGGTCAGCTTGAATCTGCTCAAGGATGGGACTGAGTTCCGGGTCCTTGGCAGTATGCTCAACGAGTTCCTCCTTCAGATTCTTACGGAGGTCATAGGAACCCACAAGACAAGTCATGTACTCAGGGTGGCGAGACAAAGCATCCGCAACGCGATTGTAACAACCTTTCTTGTGCCCAAGTTCGAAATCATACACAGCAATCTCATGCAGCGAGCGGGTCAGTGTAGTTGAGGGATTGGTTTATGTCTGAATCCATTTCAAGGTCTGCTAGTTTGAGAACACTTTGAAATGGCGACCTAAGAGATAGTGTTTCCAATGATCTAGCGTCTCTCTCAAGGCATAGAGCTCTCGCATGTAAGTGGAGGCAGCTACCTTGTGACTGGGCATACGTTTGCTGTAGAATTCGAGCGGACGTAAGTCGTCGCCATCATCTTGCTGCAGCACTGCACCAATCCCATACAAACGGGCATCCGTAGTTACTACTAATGTAAGTTTGGGATCTGCAATGCGGAGCACCGGATGACTTGCCAAAGCCTCCTTCAATGCTTGGAAGGTTGTTGTGCATTCCCCATTCCATGCATAGGATACATTCTTGCTTGCCGATCTAAATAGCAGTCGGGCAATGATAGAGAAGTTGGGTACAAACTTACAGTAGTATGACGCAAGACCAAGAAAAGAACGCAACTCACGAACATTCGCCGGTTGAGGTAATTTGCGTATGACCTCAACTTTGGTTGCCTCGGGCTCTAGGCCTGCAGCAGACAACCAATGTCCAAGGTAGATGACATTGTCCCTCCCATACTCAAATTTCTCCAAGTTGAGATGGAGTTGCGCATCCTTGAGGATCTGCAACACTTCCTCAAGATGTTTCATGTGCTCCTCCATCGACTTGCTGAAGATCAGTATGTCATCCAAATACACAACAACAAATCGGTTGATTTGAGTGCGGAACACCTTGTCCATGAGACTTTGAAAGGTGGCCGCTGCATTCATGAGACGGAAGGGCATGATGGTGAACTCGTACAGCCCATCGCGGGTTTTGAATGCAGTTTTGTGTTGGTCTGCAGGGTCGACTTCAATCTGGTGGTAGCTAGACTTGAGATCGATCTTGCTGAAGACCTTGCACCCACCTGCAGCATCAAGCAGATCATCAATACGTGGCAAAGGATACACATTCTTTCCTGTGGTTCTATTCAGTCCACGGTAATCGATACACATCCGTAGTTTGCCTCCTTTCTTCGGGACAAACAGAACCGACGCACCGAATTCGGATTTGCTTGGCTTGATCCATCCCTTCCCAATCATGTCCTCGATCTGTCTCCGCAACTCCTCCAATTCGCCTGAGCCCATTCGATAGACACAACCTTTTGGAGGAGTGCTACCTTCTATCAACTCGATCTTGTGTCGAACCGGATGCACGGGAACTCCATGCGGTTCGGCCATACTTCAGGAAACCGGTTGAGAAGGTTGTGGATTTCTTATGGGACTTTCGGAGGTGGATCATCACTCTCAGGTGCAAGCATACCGGATTGCATAGGTGCAACCAAAACAACAGAATTGGAAGCAGAGTCGTTTGAACTAGAAGTAGATTCAGTAGAGGTAGAGGTAGTTGCATTAGAAGTAGAAACAACATGCAAAGTAGAATCATTATGTACAGCAAAAGTAGAAGGCACATGAGCATGCCTAACAACGGCTGTATACATTTGCTCATCAACTTTGTGCCTATGCCACTTTTTGCAGAATTGCATTGCATTGAGAAAAGTTACTTGGGACCCGTGCGGCTCATCCAAGAGGATTGAAAACTCGATTCCCATGGCATCTTTGACCATGAAGTGTGAGTCCTTCCCCGTGGTTCTTTCACATCGGGCCTGCAACCAGCCCAAGCCAATAACCGTGTCGAAGGGGCACTGATCAAGAACATAGAAGTTCAATTCATGTGTGATTGTGAGGTCTGCGTCAAAGGTAGTGCGCACACCTTTGATTGCACGCATAGATGTGACAACCTCTTGGTTGCCCACTTGGGTCCGACAAGGATTCTGCAAAGTCACTTGCTTCATTCCCAAACGTGCCTTACGAATGTCGTGCGGTGAGAAGTAGTTGGCGGTTGCGCCACAGTCAGCCAACGCACGGATATAACGGTCATTAATGCGGGGTTTGAAGAAGATAAACTTCATTTTCCCTTGCACGCGTTCTTGCTTCATGTGAGCCCAGCGCGACAAGAGAGAATGAAAGTCAATTTCTTCCGACTCCACCCAAGGCTCCTTGTATAGGATGTGCAGTTTCTCAGCCTTGGAATCAGCATCAGATGGGGTGTCAAGAGAGGTTTGTTGAGTAGGATCAGAATCCGGTGAAGGATYTGCACTTACATGTTCAGCCTCTCCGTYYGTAGAGTGTGYTGATGATGTCTCTACCCCCGTTGCTGGTTTCCMTGCTGCAATCTGAAGCAATGTTGGACTGAATGTCCCGGTTTGGTGCAATGCAGRCAAMCCCCCTTCTTCACCCTSTGTTTCCACTCACTTTCACTGATCCGGAGATCTACCCATGGTTTTGTGGCAGGATCTTCCGGTTTGGGTGGAATCTTCGCCCCCTTGGGAAGGAGAATGGTGTTAGTATTGTTCTTCATTGTGGTCCTCGGTCCCTTACTTTTGAAGGCAGTCTTCTTGAAGGCATTCATGTATTACCCCAAAAACTTCCAGTAACTAGAGTGAAGAAGGTGAACAAAGCGCCTATTTTGGCACTAATCTTTGAAAATAAGTGAAAAATGGGATGTCTAGTAACAAGAAACAACACACTACTAGTAGCCATTCCAATATAAATAAGTAAACTCATCCAAGTTGCAGGCACATGTACATAGATGATAAGATAATTTTCACGTCATTTACATACTCAGACTCATGAGTTGACGAAGAGCAAGATGCCTCGCAGCCTTGCTCTTGATCGTCATCAAGAGAAGGATCCTCTGCGAAGGTCTCCTCGTCATCCTCAAGTAGATCGTGCGCTGAAAAACGGTTGCGAGCTGGAAACCGTTTACGGCCAGTGGCCTTTTTGCCACCCGATCCACCTGGGAGGTCTTGTGCCTCCAGCTTGACTAAGTCCCGCATGAGGGTAAGCCAATCTGTATACGCAATGAGTCCGAGGCCCAGGCGATGTGTTATAGTAGAGGGGACCGTACCTTTAATCACATCCGAGCAAGATTGCGCAGTCATCTTCAAATCAGGAGTAGCAAAAATTTTACTAACGTACCACCGCAGACTATGCATGGTGCCGGTCCACTTGCTGTGCTTGAGCTTGTCAAGCTTAAGTCTAGCTTTGGCGGCAGCATGTTGATCAGCATACCGTTTGATCAAGAGTTCCTCGAGTGTGGCTACAGGCGTAGCCTTCAACCATTTTTTTAGGTCGATTCTTTTATAGCGTGCTTGTACAGCTTGGATTTCTAAGAAACCCCTTACGACGGGTTCCACATTGGTCCCGAGGACTGACGACTGACTAACCGGGAGTGTCCCCAACACATCAAAGTAGGATCGCATAAAGCTGATCCAGGATTCTATGTCGTCCTTTCCATCGTATTCAGACGGAATCTGTGCCACCTTTCTATCCATGTAAGGAAGGCTGCAGCTAGGACCAGTGGTTGCTAGGTCCGAATTTGGGGCTGCAACAGTTCCAGAATGCCCTGCGTTGGGCCCGTTTCCCAGCAGGTGACGCTCCCCACCAATAGATGGAGCCTCTCCCTGGGTGTTAGTGGTGCCTGCTCTTATCAGCACCACT
>BFEA01000330.1:867577-889259 GCA_003427395.1 Chara braunii | reverse complement strand
AAAAAAAAAAAAAAAAAAAAAAACCTTGCACTGCCACTTGCCGCTGCAGCAGCAGCAACAACGACAACGGGGTCTGGACCTGCTGCAGATCCGGGTAGGCTGTTGGCAACACTCAAAGAAGAGGAAGAAGAAGAAGAAGACACAGTTAGAGGGGCAAGAACGGACTGACACGCAGCACTAGAAGCAGGGTAAGCACGCGGAAGGACACCTTGGGCCGGCTGCAAGTTAACAAACTGATGCAGCTGGTCACAGTGCTACTGCGCCATCAGGGCCATATCCTTGCGCAGCTTCTTGAGTTCGTCGAACACCTTTGCGAGTTGGCCAGTATGGTCTTCAACAGCCCGGACTTCTACTAAGGCCCTGAGGAGAGCATCAATTAAGGCGGGCACGGTACTGAAGACGGCTTCATGAGCCTTTACTTTGTTTTCCCTCTCCTTCTCCTTCTCTTCCTCTTCCCTCTTCAATGCTTTCTCATAGAAGAATAGGTACTGCGCTTTTTCTGCCTCAAGGGCAGCGTCCATTTGCAGCTTCCATTCTGCTGCAGATGCCATAATGGAGGATGAGGGTGTTAACAAGTCTCTCTGGAGGGGCCCATACTTCCTCACACTTTTGGGATGAACACTCCTCTTCCCTCTCCTCACTCCCTCAAGAGCAACACTCAGAAGCTTCTCTCTTCTCTCTCTCTCTCTCTCGTTTGCGATCGTGTAGATGCAGGCATTTAACGAACCTAATGAAAGAAACAACTTGAAATCAATCAGAAGAGAAGGTAAAACTCCTAGCCGGAGCGGCAATTCATTTGGACTGGAGAGCAATCAAAAAAAAAAAAAAAAAAAAAAAAAGATCAGAGAGATCTGATTCCGCCACACAGTTTGATCCGATTATGTATGAGGTCCTCTCAAGCCTAGCCGGACTCAGCTCTGTGAAGACAGAGCAAATCAAATTCAAAGTGTAGTGGTGTCCAAGGTGCGAGTCAGGCGGCGGATCGTGCGGTAAAGTTTGATAAAACGTCTCAGCTGAGATCCCCTCAGCAGTGAGTGTCCTGGTCCGAAAGCATGAACTTCGAGTCCCAATCAGATAGAGCGAGGTAACTGACGTCAACAAATTTGGGCCTGAGGGGCCCTTCTTGTTTGGGCCGGATCCCACTGAGTTCCAAATGGTCCCAGTGGAGTCAGAAACGGGTCCCAACCAACAAGAGTTCCACAGAGACCTACTTTCTGCCCCTACTAAATTGAAAAACCAAATTTAGCCCCAGAAAGAACCTACAGACTACAGCCGTTCAGAATGAAATAAACAAAGCACTGTAGAGAGATATAGCATGACAAGCAAGATACTCCATTCATTCACTCGTCAGGTGAGTAAGCAGTTCACACACCTCACACACAATCAAGACTATGGAGGATGGAAGAAGAACCCAGAAAACCCCTACAGGCAGTCAATTCCATGCACACACACATGGGCACCCTGGCGGCACGACACTTACCTGAGTGGCCGGGCTCTTGAGATGAAAGAACTCACCCGCCTCTCACATAGTCCTCCTGACCCAATTAGCATCCTCTACACTAGTGTGCTATCATCTAGGAGGGTCAAC
This sequence comes from Chara braunii, assembly GCA_003427395.1. Classification (NCBI taxonomy): domain Eukaryota; kingdom Viridiplantae; phylum Streptophyta; class Charophyceae; order Charales; family Characeae; genus Chara; species Chara braunii. Next base: position 887,671 of record BFEA01000330.1, on the reverse strand, counting down.
ATCTACCCGAAAGTACAATGCCGGATCCCCCGTCGATGTTGAGGATCAAAGCAGCAGCTTGCAGTCCGTAGGTGCAGATATGGCTACCACCCTCAAGCTCGCCTAACTTGAGGGGAGCCCTAAGTCCAGATTCAAGTTGTAGGTGCCCTTCACTGTCGCCTCTCTCAAGTTGCATCACGAAGTCCCACCTTGTGTCTCACCACCACAAACATGCACTCGAGCAACCTGGGCGGGTCTAGTGTCGACCCTACACGGCCCTGCCAGGTGGGGGCAGCTTCCCTTTACCACGCTTGCCCACTTAACCCTAACTTCCGCCCTAACCTTAAGTGGTTAGCCCTTACCACTAGGGTTAGGGTTATGGCAGCAAAGTCAACTCTCGCCAGCAAGTAGAATCCGCTCTGATACCAATGTTACGATCCTGACCCATTCCGAAGTATACATTCATCAGAAAGTACAATGCCGTCCAGTTGCAAAAAGAAATGAATGAACTTGAGAGGAGAGAGAGGGAAAGAAGCAGAAGAAGAAGAAGAAGAAAGCAGAAGAAGATGATGTACTCCAGCATAGACCAATGACAAGGCTCTTCTTCTTCGCCAACCAATCTCCTCCTCCTTATCTCCTCCCCTCTTATTCAAACAAGAAATAACAATAATAATGTTGAATGGCTGAACCAGAATCAATGTCCGAATCCCACTTCTACTGCAGGCACAACATGAGGTCCACCATAGCCATGGCCACCCTTCTCCTTCCTCGTCATTGCAGGTCGAGGCTATGGCGGACTACTGAGGCTTCAGCCTCCTGTCCAAAGGACAACCCAAAGCAGCTATGTCGCTGCTCACTGAACCGCCATGCCTGACTCTACCCCAGGCTTCCTTGGTGCGGCACTACCCCAACGGGGGCCTTCCAGATGCAGCGCCTAACAAGGTGATGAAGATGGTGTCCACCATAGCCAGGTAGGTACCTCGCCACTCTCCCCTTGGTCCCCTTCTCCCTCCTCCTCCTACCGGCCGAGCTCCGGCTTCTTCCTCCCAGCAGCGCTGTAGCAGCCAGCGCTCTTCCAACCAGCGCTCCAACAGCGTGACGCCCAACTCGCACACTGAAGAATGAGGCCAAGCTCTTGCCTCGGCCTCTTGATATAGCGGCCTGCTTGCCTCCTGGGCGGTGACTTCCAGGCCGCTCGGCCTCCCAAGCAACCGGTACCTCCTCCCTTTCGGAGGGAAACATCATTGCAGACTCTGATATTGCCCATACAGGCTTTAGACTCAGACTGGATGGACTGGTACCGGCCTAGACCTGGCCTACCACTACTGGGCCTCTAAAAATGCCAACTTTGTCTTCTTCTGCTCGGCCTCGAGTACCCGGCACATCTACTGCTACTGGGTGCGGTACCGGCCTACCTGCTACTTGAGTGTTTTTCCGCTGCTCTAAGCACAGCGGGCCCCTGACTCCGCTACTCGAGTGTTTTTCCCTGCTGCAACCCTCAATGCCACGGCCACATGTAAGTACCGGCCCTACGGGCCTACCAAACAAGCAAGTACCCTTGCGGGTCACACACACACTCACGCCGACAAGCACTCAGACAGGCACGCAAGTCAACAGGCACGCACACATACGGACTTAGAAAACACAGCAGAATGCGGGAATCTCAGCAAGGCATCCATTCCATCGGCAGAACTTCAGAAATCAGCAGTGTTCTCAGTCTGTGTGATGGCGGGTCATTACACTAGTGCAAATCTGGTACAGCGATTTTGGTGGCCTGGTATGCTAGACGAAGCCAAAAAGTACGTTCAGACTTGTCAAGTCTGTCAGCGGGATAAGCCTCAAACTCAAGCTCGGCTTGGGTTGCTCAAGCCTTTACCCATTCCTGCTGGTCCGGGACAGAGTGTCTCCATGGATTTCATGGATACCCTCATGACCAGCAAGAGTGGCAAGAGGCATGTCTTCGTCATAGTTGATAGGCTTACTAAGTACGTTAGACGGATTGCCATGTCGGAGACCGAGTCTTCTGGAGAGAGCTGCGAACGAGGTTCTCAAGCATGGACTTGGCTGCGTGTCTTAGCATGTTACACCACCTGAAGCCCTTACACACGAACCAACCCATACCCGGGAACCTGCAACCGGGCACAGGTACAGCGAGACAATTCACCAGATTAGTATTGGTCCGAAAATCTTACTTAAATACAGTCTCAGCAAGCCTCTACCAAAAGTAGGCTACGAGAGGCTCCTCTAATGAAGTCCGCAGTAGCTGCAAGATTGAAGAGTTGCAAGTCTCAAGTGTTCAGATTGAGAGTCGAAACTGGAAGGTCTCAGCGATTGCTGGCGCTGCAAACCGTCAGGACCTGGTGACAACAATGCATTTCGGGCTCAGCGCGGATACCAAAAATCGGACCCGGCAAAGATGTGCATAGTCAAAACCAGCAGCAATCTGCACTCAGTACATAGATGGCAGTAATCTCAGTGAAAAGGAGACTCGGACTAAGCAGACTGAAGCTATGCCCAACAGATTTCCAACAGCAGCCACAGCGAAAGGGGGGCGGACTTAGACTATAAGCAGATAGCGGTCGTGCTCTGCAGACAGCAGACCACAGTTCCAACAAATAGTGGACTTGGAACCAGAGCAGTGCTGCATCCACAGATCGCAGTCTCGGACAGACAGCGAGAAGCTGTGGATTTAGAATCCAGAATGCAGCGAGAACCTGTCGGGCTCAGCGGCGAACAGAAAAAACAAGCTCGACAACGGTTGAACCAGATTCCACAGACTTAGCAGTGAGTCAGGTCAGGTCTTCTCTCTTAAACCACTAGTACCTTTGTTGTTTCGGAAAATAGAGAGGGGGCCTCCGACCATTCAGGAGGAGGAGGACAAAAAGAAACGAAACGACGACCGCCGATTAGATTTATCAATGGCAGCCGTCGTCGGGCCCGGGCTCCAAATTCTTCGGGAACTGGTTTTCCCTCATTTCTGAAGCGGCAAAAGTACTACCGTCTTCACCCAAATAAAACGCCCGGTCATTATAGCCGTATTTGGCACAGCTTTCGGTCCAGATGCAGCGGTAATGCCCTGGCATTCTATTTGGGTGAAGACTGTAGTGGTTTAAGACCCGAGACAACACTTTGGGGGATGGGATAAGGCAAAAGACCAGTGGCCTATGTGAGTGATGATTGCACAACCCATAATTATTTATTTGAATTTTGAACAAAAGTTACAAAACAACTGAACAGTGAATTCTCATTTTGTTCCCCTCGCACGGTTAGTTTTCCTTCTTTGATACTGGTGGGGGTGTTTTTTTTTTTTTGTTTTTTTTTTTAAGTTGTCCTTCTTTGACACTTGTGCTATACTCAAGCAGATAAAAAGTGAAAAACGAAAGAGGCATCGTGGTTGAGCCCCTCCAGTGGGTGACAGTCGTTGGCGGCACAGGGGTTTAAAGTCTAAACTTTTAAAGTTTAAACACAGGGGTGCTCGGACCACTTCTCCCGCTCGACAACGGTGGTCAAACGTGGGGAACCATACCGGTCGTGATATCCACCTCACCCCACCCCACCCCTGCAAGGCTGTAAATTGCCTGTAATGTCCAAACTCGACACAAGACCACACTCAACTCCGCATGGACAACACACGGACACATCGGCAATTCTCGCACACTGAGCTCTAACTGAGTAGGTATCATTTGCTCCAATCAGTACACACCCTTCACCGGTACTTAGCCCTCTCATTACTCCAGGCTCTTTAAGCTACCCGACAGTTCATGCGAGCCTTCACAGTTGGTTGTATGGATCACGGGGTCTCGTGAAGAGGTGCGTCAAAGAGTTATAAAAAACAAAAAAAAAGCCACGGCCACTGCTCTTCGTTGCAAGAGGTGGAGCAGTCGATGAGTGAGGGTGGCCCAAAGCCTGACCAACCCCACGGAAACTCCGAATCCCTTGCAACTGAGCATCGGGCAGACAGACTTTGGGTGCGAAGATCCAATGGCAAAAGGGCGACAGACCAGATCGTACGCTAAGGTCCTAGAGCAATCCCTTAGTGGGGGAAAGGAAGGAAGTGATCGAGCAATTACAACCAGGGGCAAGGTCCCACTTGCGCAAATTAGGAGATTTGGGCCGTTGATCTTTGCTATCGACGGTCAGTATCTCTGAATTGGTCTAGAGAGGGGTCTCGTGAAGAATTGGTCTAGAGAGGGGTCTCGTGACTGTATTTACGTTGATCTTTGCTATCGACGGTCAGTATCTCTGAAGTGGGACCTAGCCCCAGGAGGTGGACTTGGAAGCAGCCATCCTGTGAAAGAAAGCGCAATAGCCTACTGGTCTAGAGAGGGGTCTCGTGAAGAAATGCGTCAAAAAAAAAAAGAAAAAAAAGGGTGTGACCCCTGTGCAACGATGACACGCGCAAATCGAGAATAGAAAAAGGGGAAAAGGGGGAAAGTGGAAAAAGTTTGAAAACAAAAATCCAAGTACTAAATTACTGTCATTTTACTGATTGATTGACAATTGTTTTTTTTTTTTTGCATTTTCTTGTGTCTGACTCTGACGAGGAACGACTGTTGCAACTTGCAGGTGTTGTGCTCGAGGGCCTTGTGTGGGCTGGCATTGTGCACGAGGGCCATTGGTTCTACTCTGTCGAGCAGGTGGAGTTGGCGATCCAAAACTTTCTAGTTTGCGTAGAGATGCTCTTTTTTGCCATGGCGCATTCTTGGGCCTTTGACGTGGTACCGTATCGGAAAAAGGCAGTTGAGAAGAAGGAGACAGTCGACAGCAAAACGCAGAAAGAGTCGCTAAGACAGGATAGTGAAGAAGTGAAAAGCAAGACAGACGAAGGATTGCGGAAGCGTAAAGACACACAAACAACAAGAGAAGGCGATGATGCTGCAGCCGTCCCACAGGAACAGGAAGGAAAGAAGGACAATTGACTGCTGTCGAGGTGAGGTCGCTGGTTTGTAATTGGAAAAAAAAAAAAAGAGGTGACGCCGTATCACGAAAAGGCGGTTGGGATAAAGACGAGAGTGGACGGATAAAAGGGCAAAAAGTTTCCATGAGACGATAGTGAAGAAGCGAAAGGCAAGATCGGTGAAGACCTGCGCAAGCGGATCAACGGCGGAGAATGGCGAGGACCCTGCGGATGTCCAAGACGAACAGAAAATGAAGATGAACAATTGACTCTCTTGTGCGAGTCAGGTTGTTGTTGTTGTTTTTGTGCTAGATAATTGACACCCGTGTGCAAGAGAACTTAGAGGACTTCGAGAAGTGAATCAAGTTCAGATGCGTTGACGACGTCGGCAAAATTTGCCGAACCCTCGGCCTTTCTAGCGGACTCGCTTACACAATGGAGTTTTTGTTTTTTCTTTTCGTGTTTTCCTTCTTTATTTTTTTTAATTATCCAATGAAGTTATCGTTGGCGTACGGCCGCGTACCTTGGTTCTTCATTTGGGTTCGGCGGAGGGGGACAGGGAGCTACTTGATCTTCAATGCACATTGAGAATCTGAGATTCTTCAGTGCTGTGCTGAGGGGGGATAAACCACCAGCTTTTCGTCGATTTTGATTGATGTACACTGAGGGGATGAAGCACAGACTGCAAGATCGACAGACTTGCAGACAGGCAGACAGAGCTAAGGGGGGTGGAAAGGAAAAAAGGACTGAGCTCGCGAGTCAACTAATAACTTCATACAAGTAGTAATAAGTACTAATAATAAGTTAATAACATTGTTTCGTTATTTTTTTTGTCATTCAGAAAATGAAAGAGGTTTGGTGGGCTAAGCCCAGTCTATTGGTGGGAAGCAGCACCTGTGGGAAAACGGGTTCAGCATTTTTAGTCAGAAAAAAAATGAAAGAGGTTTGGTAGGGTCTGGTAGCGCAGGGCAGGTGGTAGTAATGGATTATTTAATCCGCGCACGTTTACATATATTATATGTGTTATTTTTGTACCGGAAAATAATAAGAAAACAGGCCTGTCGAAATCAGATGAATACAACTTCATCAACGCAGGCTTGGCGGTGGTCGTTTTGGGGTCCCTTTTTAGATCCTTACTGAGCGGATCAGAGTTGTTGGAACATACTAGTGCACACCTGACCCATGTGGATGAACAAAAGGTTATGGGTTCGGTTTGCGATGGAATCTGATGAATACAACTTAGTGGGGTTTTGTTTACCCCCCATGCGTAGCTATCGAAGCAGGCTTGGTGCTTTGCCCTTTAGGTCGCTCTTTCTGTTTTCCATGGAACTGTATTCGGAGCAAGGAATCGGAGTCGGGCGCCTGACAGGGAGAATTATGTGGCTGCGGATAAAGGAAGGATTCAGGTTAAAAAAATAAAAAATAAAAAGGGATCATTCATCCGGAACGTGCGGATTCAAGTTGGAAGTGTGTATGTCCTTTGTGAAGGCCTCGTGTTAGATGTGTGGACGTATCTTGTGTTGCTTGGTTTTCCTTGGATTTTTTGTGGCTTTTTGGGAGTGCAGTTACCTTTTGATACTCATCATGGGTTTCTCACCAGTAGTAGGGGCAAATATTAGACCCTCCCCCTTCGCCTATCTGTCAGGCGATCCTCGGAGGTGAGAAAAAATGCACATACATAACGATCGTATGGGAAGCATAGAACCCGTACGATCAACGACACCGGAGAGGAAGACGATGATCTTGCTGGTGAGACGTCGTGGTCGGACTTTATTCAGATGTTCTCTTCAAGAATAACCTTGTTACTCGACATTGCTAAGGTCATCTGAAATGTTTGTCGTATTGACACACCTGAGGAAATGTACTAGAAAAGTTGTGCTTTCTTGCTTATACTAGAAAAGTTGCGCTTTCTTGTTGTCAAGTGAGAAAACGCAAATTTTCTAGTATATTTTCTCAGAGAGACGTTGTTCCAAGTCTCAAATATGGCAAATGTATTGGGACTTCTCTCGTATATTTCTCGCCTGTCTTGTACGGATCGAACATGTCGCTGCGTGCACGATATGACCATTTTTACTTTTAAGGGATGCTATGACATTTTTCATCTTTACCTTTCGCCACTACTGACAAAGGCCATGATGATAGGGATGATCCAGGCGGATGCAGTAACCCCTTTTCATAAAGCCCCGATCTTGCGCTTGCTTTGTCGAAAACACTCGGGATTGGGGTGGCTCCAAAAAGAACACGGATAGAGAAGAAATAGAAAGTGAGGCTTTGGGCTCGACAAAAATGCACCAACTCGTCAAAACTGTTTTTTTTTCTAGCCGAATTGGAAGCGCGTTTTTTTCCTCCGTCTCTTCCCGTTGTTCTTGACAATCTTCTGCTTTTGCCTTTCTCTCCTTACTGGTACCACCGAAAAAGGATCCCTTTTGATATTCATTTGCCTAAGCGTATCCCGTACAAGTTTCAGCGAACGATCGAGGAATTGTTGCAAGGTTACTCTAATGCTCTCGGGCGATCCGATGTTGATATAGGGGTTACACATGGATCATTCACCCATCACCCGCAAACCCTTTCAACACTCCTTAGCTGAACGGAAGGTAGCCCGACAATGTATTCAAGAGTTTGCGACCAATGGATGAATTGAATCCAGAACCATGACCATTTCCTATTGGAATGGCGGAATCTGCATCTATATTAGTTATCACAAGTTGAGTCGGTGATACCAGCCCGTACGTTCGGAGGCCCCCGGGCCGACCTCCAAAGGTTGGGGTGTGCAGGCTGGCGTTCAGGGCTTGTCCCTGGAAGGGTTTGGGTCCCGTCGAACCGCGTTTGGAGACTTAAATTATTGTTATTATTAATTTATTATTATTATTAGAATTAGTAGTAGTAGTAGTAGTAGTAGTAGTAGTAACAGACAAACGACAATATCGCGCACCCACCCCTAAAAGAATTCACAATAATCTGCTAATTAAAAAAAAATTAAAAAATTATAGACGATACGGGAGGTGAACTTTTTTTGAACCCCCCCGATTTTGGCTTTTTTTTGGTTTTTTAACAATATCCCCTATGAGATAAGGATCGCCCAAAAAGTGCGTTTGTATCATTTGAAGGGGCTTGGCAATGAATGCAATGCCTGATGTGCAACTCAAATACACCAGCCATTTTTCAGCACATAATGCACCTGACGTTTTATAATTTCATGTATCATAAAATTCGTGAAAACCTAACAAAATAAATTGTTAGGTTTGCACAAAAAATTTTGAAGATTCTGATAGTACATTCTTCAGGCCTCCTACATGGACAACATTCTATGTGAAGTAAATTAACCAAACAAAAAGAATAGAAAAGTATTTTTTCAAAACCACTGGAAGTGGTGAGGAGAGAAGCAAGTTTTCTTACAAAAAAATCACTACCTTGCAAAGCACCGTTTGTTCAAGAATCGAAATATCCCAATTTTTTGTTTATTTTAAAAAATCAAATTTATAGTTCTATAAGGTATGAAGCACGAAGAACCTACTTGGGGGTTTCCCAAACATGCACATATATTCTCCTATTCACGAATACGTTCTCTTGGATATGTTCCCTCATACATGGACGAATATATTGTTTTTTAGTGTTTTTTATTGAAATATTTTTTCATTTTTAAATTTTAAATCGTGGTTGGCTAAGGATTTGAAGATGTCCCCGAGGCAAAAGTTGTTTGAATTCTTCTTTTGCATAACATATATTTTTGACAAGGATTTTACAGTAAACTTAAAAATGGATTATATTAATTTATAGTTCTATAAACTAGTTTTCGCAGAACTTGGTTTTTACCAAACTGCCGAAAACGACTTATAGTTTTATAAATGAGTATTCACTGAAACTGTTTTTTTAATGTCTTTCGAGTTCGCCTTACAGTCCTTAGAGATTGTCTTGTTTGAGGTATGTTTTTTTTCGATCTACTGAAAACGGCTTTTAGTTTTATAACATGTTTTTTTTTACTGGAAAACATTTTCTTGCACATTTTGAGAATCACTAGATTTTTTGCCAATTTTTTTGCCTCCTTTCTCGGGAAATAGTTAAAAAAAACCTCTTTTATATGTCAAAAATAAGAGTTTGACTTTCACTTTTTCATTCTATAAAAAATGTTAGGTTTTGTGGTTTTGTTAGGTTTTCACAATTCAATGTTATGTGCAAAATGCAGTTGGCGCAGAGCATTATTAATCATTGGGTGATCGGCGATCGTGTACATACATGATGTTTTGATGTATCAATCGATGTTGCATGTTCAGGAATGCGGGTTTCAAGGTGCCATTGAAAAGAGTGCTTCTTCCTCGTGGAGATTTTGTTCCTCAACCACATCGTCATAATGGATGGAAGCGGTAGTGGATGCGCCCTTTCCCACCTCCCTCACGCAGGTCCGAGCCTTTTTTGGATTGACCTTATAGTATCGAAGATTCATCAAGCGATTGCCGCAACGACCACAAATATGGTCAAGAAATTGCAACCGTTGGTTTGAAGTCCGGATTGTAACCATGTTTTTTTAACCCTGAAAAGGGTTATGGTCTCGATTCCAATCCTAATCTTATAACGACGGATTAGCACCCAAAGTTATTTTAGCTGTTCTAGCAGACTAAGGGTCCTAAGGGTCCGGTGGATTGGAACATGTGGCGAAATATGCTTCAAAGACAGTGTTCCGGACAGAAAGAGAAACTATTCGAAACTAATCGGAACTATGTAGTGTTGTGGGGAATCAACCATTTTCGCTCTCATATATACGAAAGGAAGTTTATCCTAGTCGCAAACTTGAACCTCTATTCGCACTGAAGAGGTCAACATCCAACTCGTATGATGGAAAGGTGGGCTTGCCCTCTTCAGGGACTGGACTTCAACATCCGTCACCGAAAGAGAACTGAAAAAGAAACACAAACTGGCTAACCCGCTTACCAGAACTTCGAGTACATTATCGTAAGGTCCTAAAATATGGAAAAATGACGCTTCGACGCGACCATGAACCAGCAAGCATACCTGGTTACGACAAGGTGTAGGTTTTGAAGAAACCTTTATCGCCCTAATGGAGATTCTTAGCTATATGACAAGGCAAGAAGCTACCTCTCCTTCTTCCCCTATATTTATATTTCCTCCTTTCGTTTTCTCAAATTCATCTAGTCAATTTAACTACTTATGTGAACGCATCTCCTGTGTTTACAAAATGACAACTCAACAGCACAAGATAGATTTTGTTGAATATACTCGTTGTTTCAAATATGTGACTCAAGCTCATAGGACATGTATTCCCTACTGCCTTCCAAATAAACCTTGGTTATGTTCGCTCTATCGAACATCTCAGATTCCCATGGAGGAATGGTTTTTTCCAAGTTGGATTGACAAACCTGAATACGACGAAAAATGTAGACGAGTTGCGGTATGGGCGGATACGATCCTACTAGCCAAATAATATGACTTATCCTTGTTCGCTTTTTGCAAAAAATGTCACATTTCATACTACAGATGATCTCAAGACTACAGATGGAAAAATAATCAGTTGAAGAAAAGAAAAATTGACGCAGATGGACTATGGTTTATTATGCCTCAACCCTTTGAATGATATGATTGAACAAAGTCTACCCACAAAGAATCTTATGCTCATTCTTTTTTTTTTTTTTTTTTTTTTTTTTTAACACGCCCTCTTCAGTGCTCATTCTACTGTTAGGATTACCGAAAATGCAATCGATAGAAGCAACTAATATTGGTCTTATATCAGGGATGATATTGAAGTTTATTAAACTTATAGCTAAAATTTAGTGGATCTGCGCTACGGATGGAACACTTGTACAAGCACTTCATACGATACTTACAATTGGATGAAACAGTTCACACCCTTTCCAGCTTGTACGTATAGATCCAACCGATATTAGCGTGCCAAAATGATCCAAACAAAATGATATGGCAACACCAAAAGACAAGAAAAAAAACGATCCATGTATTTAAATACAATGATCTATACAATCGGTTTTTCCATTTTTAGAACAGAAAATCACTCGTTGTATAATTTTGGATTATACATGAAAAAAATAAAGTTTTTCATACAATTCAAATAATTCAACAATTAAGTGATGGGCGACTATCTCACATAAACAAAAACTTTGCAACACATATGCCCTTAGCTTGAAATTGTGTATTACATCACAATGGTTCATTGAGCAACGCCACACGAATGGACAGGTCTAACGCCGTTCCAATTGAAGACCAGTAAAATCCCTTGCATAAAAATTATAGAACGATCGAATTTTGTTAACCCTATCGTCCGAGAAACTTGGTCAATGAAGGACGAGGCCGAATCGCAGGGGTCCGATGCAGGTAAGGAACTGTGCATGTGACAACACCTCGATGGCTCTATACTCTGGTTGTTTTCCACGTTGTTGAACTCCATCCTAACAGCGTCAACACTCCGCACCTAGTCCGGAGCTAGGCTAAAGTCCCAACAAATGATCACTGGGTGCTTTCTTGTGGAGATGGTGGTTGAAATTTTTCTATCGGGACATATCGAGAATTCTTTCGAAAATTTGTTGCGTTGTCGTACATCTCGAAGACACATGTATGTTACATCGTCTTCTTTACATCGTTTGTGAGAGAGATTCAAAATATTTTCGAGCATAATTGCGGGAGTATTTGTGTTGCATTGCATGCGTTTGCGAACAAAATCACGGCTGACTGACAGCAACAATTAAGTTCAAAATTTGCCTTGGCGATCTTGCAATCTAGCATTTCATTTAGCAACATGCGCGTGGTGATCTTGCAATCTAGCATTTCATTTGGCTACCTGCGTGTCGACAACCACACTCGCTTTCTAGTTCTTCCACATCTTACCATTCCCTTTTTCACATGGGATTTATGACTCCTCATCTCACCTCTGGCTTCTTCCTCTCCTCAGTCTCCTCTGAATTCCCCCTCGTCTGGATCTCAAAACATGATAGTCCGATTTTTTGTCATTCACAACTCCTTTGGTTCCTCTTGAGTGATTGATAACAAGTGGAATACCTAGTTTGAAGCGAGATATACGTGACTAAGCTTTTGTTTTCTTCGGATCCCTCTCCATCACTGTTTTGAGTTAAGTCCTATTACATCGAATTACCCAGTGATTCATGTGTGCAATAAACAATTATTGATATGTGATGTAATCAAATGGTTATGTGATTGCTTACCTAAAGCAGATTGGTACAGACAGGTTGTCAAGCGTACGATCACTCGTATTGCGTGTTATCTATTCGTTAATTTGCCCGTTAATTTGGACAGTCGGAGCGATTTTGCAAAGGCCAAACAAATAGAACCATCGTTGTCACCATCAGTCCACTGGGCAAGTCTGTCGCAGAGTAGTACTGAGACCATCCAACTGTTAGTGCACACTTTTCTTTCACCTCCGGCCACTTCCCCCACCTTTTGGACAACGTTATGGATCTTTGATAACATCAACGACCTTGAAACAGATGGTGAATGCTAGGAGGTTCACATGCTAGTTGAGGAATGGTTCACCGACGAAGAGCGTTCTAGTTCCAGTGAGGAATCGGACAATGGTTTCGCCTTTTCTTCTTCTCCTTCGTTCCCTCCTCCTTCCCTATGTTTAACGGTTCCCCATTTCCTTCCTTTCCTTCTTCCCCTCCTTCTTCTTAGCACTCCTTCAGCTCCGCATCCTTCTCTTCGCCACGAGAGAGGTTTAAAAAGAGTCTGTGAGAGATCCAACACCTATAAGCAGCGAAGCTACAATTCAGTGGCCTTCTCGGTGCATTCTCCCAATGCCACACATGCCCTCCCCACCTCTATCCCCCTAAATGGCTTCAACCATCGACAACAAAAAGTAATTCCCCTCCCTTTATTATCTAGAGTCCAGTCACCTTTCTAGTCTTGCCCATCCTTCCCCTTTTTGGTAGACGTCAAATCTTCTATCGTCAGTACATTGATCGTCTCTCGTGTACTTATCTACCTCACCACTTCAGATATTTTATTGTCATCACGTTGATCGTCTCTCGTGTACTTATTTTCCTCACCACTTCAGATCTTCTATCGGCATCACGTTGATCATCTCTCATGTACTTATCTTCCTCACCCTTCCTTTCCCATCTGCCCTTTTCTCCTTCACGTTCTTTTGTTCAATACAGCGTGGATAGCTTGTAACTAGTATGCGGAATTGTACTGCATCGTCCCAAGACGAATTCCCATCCTGTCCCATAATCAGTCCTGGCGAGACCATGTTTTAGTGACCACATTATCACTTTATTTCGAGATTTCCTCGTCCATTTACCTGGGTGTACCGTATACTCATCGCCCTCCCCGATTCCATCACATTACGAATCGTTGCGATCTTCAGAGTGATGGTACTAAGTTCAACTCCTTTCTGTCACCTTTACTTGAAGGGCATCTTAGATGCCGCCTTCTTAAACCACCAGCATATGGCCCCAGGCAACTGGAGAACTTGTTTTGAGCCTCTCCGAAAATTTAGGAGGCTGAGCACCATAGATAAAATGACTCGGCAGCGAGCGAGCGGCCTCCGAAAGGGGCCCACGACCGATAGCTGGCATGTACCGGTGCTTTAACAGAGGCCTTCAATATCCTCCGCAGGAAATGTAAGTAACGCTGTAATAGAACCCTCCTTCCCTTTCGCCTTTTCTCTTCTCTTTTTCTTTTTGTGCTCAGAGGTTCCCATGTCGGGTTTTTCCCCTTGAGTAGAACTCTATGAATAAAAATTGATGGTAAGTTTGATACTCTGAAGGAATTTTTGAAGTTCTTCGTAGAAAAGAAAACTGTAAGAATGATAATCCTATTCATATCTTTGGCTGTCTTTTTCATTGTTTTCTCGGAGTGACACCGACAAAGTGGTGGAGTACGGATCTTGATAAGTTCCGCACTTCGTCCGATGTAGAGCTCGTGTATTTCATGTTTTTTTTTTTTTTAAACAACCCAGTGGTACGAGCACTCCCTCCTAGCAAGAGTCCTAGGTGCTCCGGTCTATTGGTAGGGAGCAGCACCTACTGGAAAGCGGGTCCAACGTCCCACTATACATAGGGGATTTTTACCCTGAGAAATCCAGTTCCTCAAAGGAGAGATTGAGATCCACGGTGGACTTTTCTGTGTGGGCTAGCCAAAGTCCAATTGGCTGCCCTTGTTACTACTTCGTCATCACACTTTTGTTCTTGCATGGTGTAATCTGATCATGGTTTTCTTTTCGATGATCATATCTATGTGTGATCAGGAGCTGGATCAATTTTGAACCCCCTGCCCATCACATATGCAATGCGACATAACCTAGCAATAGGCGACATAATCTAGCAATATGTGACACAGGGCCTCGTTAGACACTCCTCGGGCGCAAAAATTCCCCAAGGAAAATTTTATTCCACCTATTCTTGGGGATGAAAACGGAAAAAAAATGTGAAAACATTTCCTTGGGGAATCCTTGGGACGTCCTCGGGCTACAGCCATTTGGTGGCATTCCCCAAGGGACCTCCCGAGGTCCCTTGGAGGTCAAGGATCCATGATAATCGGAGCGGCGAGGACACCCTTCGTCGGCAATAATTTTTTGTCGGCTGGTCCATTGGAGTTCCTATCGGGCAGCACACGGACATCTTGGGTCTTCAACGTTCGGCTTCCAGGAACCTTGCACCAACGGTAACCGTTGGTGGCCGGCCGGCCCCCACGGACGTCGTTGACCAGTGTTCTCCCTCGCAGTACATGCCGCCAAACGGAAAGGGGCCGAACTGTCGGCAAATTTGAATACTTCAGCCGACCCCCCTTGCTCCGATTGCCCACTATTTCGCGACGAAAGACGTTACAAGGCATTTGACAATGTCACATGCTGGGGTATGTCGTCTGCAGCCCTCTTCGTCGTCGTTTGCTGGAGGTATACCATCGTCGTCTAGCTACTGCCCTTCCCCACTTGCCTTTCATGGCCGATGTCTTTCAAAGGTCTCTGGAAACCACCGTGCAAGCTACAGCCCGGCTCGGAATTCAAGGGCGTACGACCTGTTAGAGTGTGTGTGTCATATGCTGTCCTCTACCGGTTGCTCCCTTCATCGTCGCCGTTCGGTGTAGCTTCACTGTCATCGTAGAATTACGGCCCTGTCGTACGTATTGTTGATGGCTGACCTCAATTGAAGGTTGCCACTGCTGCTCCTAGCGTCACAATTTTGCTTGTCGTGGTCCTCCCGTTCCATGTGTGCTTCCTCTATCGTTGATGGCCGACCTCTATCGAAGGCCTCCAGCAGAGAAGACGAGGGATCGACACCGACTGCAGCCGACAACACATCCCGTTGGCGTTCATCCACACTAGATGCAATCGTCATCGCCTGAAAGACACATGGCGACATACGCAGCTTCTCCCAGAAGTACCCTTCCATCGCACCATCGCATTGCCTGAGATCCGCCCACGCCCCCCCCAGCCTCTTTTTCATCCACCACCTCGACGTCGCTCGTGGAAGAACATTGCAACCCATGGCGCAGCAAACCTGAAATGCAGCCTCCGTGATGGCCACGCTATACAGCCTTTCGACCGGAACTTGATGAAGCGTTTTCCTCCTTCGTGCACGGATCTGCGCTCTCATTCTGCCCAATGCCCTCTCCTGATGACAACGAAAGAGCACGGCCGTCACTACCACCACCACGGCCGTCTTCTCGATCGTCGTCAACTTCGCACGTCCGTCATCGTTGCCGCCCTCCATCGACATGTGTGTTGCGATGCTCATGAACCACAAAAATGCAGCAGCCTACCAGCTAGCCACGACCACGGTAACCTCAGCGCCAAGTCCTCGACGATGTTCCCTGCGTGTGCTCGACTCAACACATAGGCGCGGCGGAATGCAGAGGCGATGGCGATGGACCTTCTAGAGGCACTCACAAATTTGTGACGTACGAGGACTCCACTGCGCTGCTGCAAATGCCCGCTTCCACCGTCGCAGATATGGATGCCACCTGCCCCGCGTCGTCGTCGTGACGTCCAACACCCAATTTAAACTTCAATTTTCGACTTCGGAGGTCCATTGCTTTTCAAGTTTTTTTTTTTTCCGGTCGCCAGCACCGTTCAAAATTTCCCGCCTTCAACAGCTGGACCATAGCGTAGCAAGACAAACATCACCCAATGGACCAAGGCATTGACCCTCCTGCGGCTGACCATAATATTATGAAAATGGCCGCCGCCGGCCGAAAGGAATCATCCTTGGGAGACCACCCCAAGAATAGGTGGAACGACGGCGGGAATTTCCTTGAAAACCCCAAAAAAAACTTCCTTCGGCCCCGAGGACGCTCCAAGGAGTGTCTAACGAGCCCCATACTCTTTTGCTCGAGCGCTCTATCTTCTGCAGAATCTACACCCTTCTTTTTCATTTAGCTTTAGCAAGGGGGTTGTAAATTACGAAAATTAGTATTGTGTTTCAGTTTCTTTCAGTGTTTGGCAGTTTTTGTAACTTTTCATACATCTCCTTCTTTTTGTTTCAATTTGCACAGATGAGATAGGTACTTGTAATTTCTTGCTATTGTTTTTCGTCTGGGCTACCAACTGGGCCTCTCGGGTTACCTTGGTTGCCCAGGCGGCCCAGCCGGGAATGGGCGAGGGAAGATCCTAGCGAAAGAAAAAGATGAGAAACACAACTTTTGACTCAGGCTCGCGTTAAAAGTTTTTACAACATTAAAAAAAAAAAAAAAACATCGGATTGATTTTTTTTTTTTTTTTTTTTTTTTTTTAATTTTTTTTTTGCCCAGCCAGCCAAGCAGCCCCAGGCCTCTCTGATAGCCTATCGTTTTCACCTGAATAAAATGCCCGGGCGTTCTCGTTGCATCTAGTCTGCAAGTTACCCCACATACAACTTTAGTAACCGGGTCTTTTATTCAGGTGAAGACGGTACCTTTTCACACCTTATCGAGCACACGTGGCAATTTCTAATTTCTTTCAAAGTCGTGTGTGCGCACATCCGCCGTCACCTTTATGGGCACTGTCCTTCTCTTTTACCGACAGTTCAAATGATGACTTCCATTGATTTTCCACCATCTCACTTTCTGGATTCTTGCCTGCTCGCATTCCTCCTTTCCTGCTCATACATGTCAAGTCTGAGTGCCTATGTATTCCCTCCCCCCATCTTCCTCCCACAATTATGTCTTCCTCCTCGTCCTTGCTCTCTCTCCCTTCCTCTCCTCTCTTGATCTTCCCCTCTTTTTGGCAACATCTTCCCCCCCCCCTCCTTCCTGCTTTCCCTTCTCGTTATTGAGCTCTATAAGCACAGTGATCGAATTGATGTGTAGAGTGGTTGTGTGCCACACACTGCAGTCCGACCGTGCACGACATCCAAGCATTTCCCCCTCCTCCGGCTCCTTGCCTCCCTTTTGTGCATACATGCAAACTCCCCTTCCTCCACAACTATAAATCTCACAAGTGCACTTATCTTTTCCTCTCTTACATAACTTAACATAAGTAGCCAGCTCGGGTTAAAAGGTTACCGTCTTCACCCGAATAGAACGGTCGGTACTTATAGTTGTATTTGACACAACTTTCGGTCCTGACCCAGCGACATGACCGGGCGTTCTATTCGGGTTAAAAAGCTAGTGGGTTCGGTGGTTAGCTGGTTGAACAGGCTCGTGCCCGACGAAGTTCCCATGTAGTGGGCGAGCTGGCATAGTGGTTGGATTGGTGGCGCGGCAATTCCAAAGGTGTTCGGCGGTTCACGGTGACATACTACATCTGAAAAATTCCCACGAGAAATGAAAGTTGAAAAAACATTCCATAAAAAAAAATCCTTCATATTTATAAATTATCATTTCACTGTTCGTCCAATTCTAAAATTTTCAGTTTTATTTGATAAGTTACCGTCTAAATATGAGTTTTCCCTTCCAACTACATCTATTTGTTCAAGATGGAATGAGAGTCTGGACGAGTTTATGAAATATTTTAATTATTTTTTTGTTCTACTACAACAAATATCTTATAATTTAGATTGGATTAACCTATTTATGATTGAAAATCCTTACTTACAATGACAGTCCAATTAAAACATTTCATGAACTCATCCAGACTTTCATTCCATCTCTAGCATGCAGTCCAAATAAGAAGGGATTCCCCATTTTTGGAATGAAAGTTTACAAGTAAGATGAAAAATTTTAAAATTGGAATGACATTTTTTAAGATGGAATGAAAATTTGAAATTTATATTATAATTTTACTGTAGAATGATTATTTAATTCTAGGAAATTTTTCCGTTGTACCAGCACCCATGTGATTGATGGGTAGTTCGGTGGGTTTTCTGTCAATATGTCAGGTGTGTAAAAACATAACTTCCCCTTTCATTTAGTATTTATTTCATCGGAAGTGGAAAAGTTCAAGGTGCAATGGTTTGTTTCCACCTTTGCTTTTTGGTGTACGTGTGTGTGTGTGTGTGTGCGTGTGTGTGTGTGTGTGTGTGTGTGTGTGAACGAGCTTTTTTTAGTGTGAACCTCTCTTTTCTCATTTGTGAACTTTCTAGAACATGGTTTAAACCACCAATACTTCCTAAAGTCGCACCCGTTGACAAACCACGATTTTAGGAAACGTACGGGCCACTATAGGAGCATCCAAACTCATCAAGCTAGAAGTGTTTCTACTCTATTTTTTCCGCGGGCAATAGCTGGGCCAAGTACTGCTTGTTTAATAGGAGATGTTTGGTTACTTCCAACAGTTTTATCCAGACGAAAATCTGTCAAATCCTTCTTGCTCATGGAAGTCTTTGTCGTCCACATCACCGCTTTCACAGATAAGGAGCACCAGACACACAACATAATTTTTCTTAGCATACTTTGAACAGGAATATATGGAACACAGGATTCGTGAAAACCTAACAAAATAAATTGTTAGGTTTGCACGAAATGTATTCATCATTATGATAGTACGTTTTTCGGAACTCCTCCAGGAACAAAATTCTACGTGAAGTAAAACAACTGCAAAAAAAAAAAAAAAAAATTACTTTTTGAGAACCAATTACAGTGGCGAGAAGAAAAACAAGTTTTTCTACATAAAATCACTACTTGGTGAAGCAGCGTATGTTCAAGAACTGAAATATCTCATTTTCTGTTATCTAAAAAAATCATGTTTATGGTCTTATAAGATGTATAGCACGATGAATGCATTCGGGGGTTTTTCGAACGCTCAAACAAGTTCTCAAACATATTCGTCCATACTTGAGCGAACATATTATTTTTTACTGCTTATTTGATTTTTTTCCCATTTTTTTTAAATTTTAAACTCATGTTTGGCTAAGAATATTTGAAGGCGTCTCCCTGGCAAAAGTTGTTTGTATTCTTATATATTTTTTGCTAAGGGTTTTATTGCTAACATCAAAATTGATTTATTTTTCTATAAATTAGTTTTCGCAGATCTTGGTTTTTATCTAACTACTGAAAATGACTTATAGTCTAGGCTACCAGCCGGGCCGCCCGGGTCCTGCGTGACCAACCCGTGCAAGGACCAAGGAAGGTCCCCAAAAAAAAAAAAAAAAAAAAAAATGTTATGCAAAAAAATAAACTGAAGTTTTGCCTCAGGGTTACATCGAAATTTGTCACGCAATTTAAAATAAAAAATAAATTTCAAAAATATTTATTTATTTTTTGGCCCGGCTGGGGAAGTGACCCCGGGCCACTCTGGTAGCCTAGCTTATAGTTCTATAAATGAGTATTCACCACAATCTATTTTTTTTTACATCTTTCAAGTTTGCCTTGTAGTCCTTAAAAACTTTCCTATTTGAGCTTTGTTTTTTGCAAATCTAATGAGAATGACTTATTGCCCTATAAAAGGATTTTGCAAGAAAGGGTTTTCTTGCACATTTTGAGGAACAATTGACTTTTCAGCTAGGTTACCAATGGTCTGGAGATCAGACGTCTCCACCGGACGTCTCCCCCGGACGTCTCCCCCGGACGTCTCCCCCCCCATCGTCCGGATTTCCGAACGACGCCTTTTTAACACCAAAAAAAAAAAAAATTAAAAAATATATATATGACAGTGTTGCGCATGGCCTAGAGACCCCCCCCAAAAAATTTCAGATTTTTCTGAGCATTTGCTGATAGGTTGGTATTTGGGGGGGGAGGGGGGGGTAGAAGGGGTTTTGGTGGGGATAGGAGGGGATAGGAGGGATATAGATGGGGAATGAATCTTTAAAGATTTTTATTATTTATTCTACTGGCCCAAATGATCCAAAAATTTGGTGGCATACACCTAATGCAAGGTGGAA
>BFEA01000330.1:768169-781251 GCA_003427395.1 Chara braunii | reverse complement strand
CGAACGTCGGTTACCGTGTATATATATATATCGTCAAATAGAACTGCCCGGTAAACCGTAGGCAGAGAGGGAGAAGAGGACAACAAACGAGGGGCTGTGACAAACTGTTTCGTCGGAGTTTCATATATATATATATATATCACCAGCCCGTACGCACGGAGGTTTCCGTGCAGACCTCCGTACGGGGTCCGACAGCGTTCGGCCCCCTCCAAAACTTATTTCGGGGCCTAAAAATAATTATTTTTTTCTGAATGTTTTTTTGTGAGTTCTCTATTACGTTAGGTACATGCCTGAAAATTTTCAAGTCATTTGGCTAATCCAAAAAAGAATTAAAAATCGCCAAAGATGGCGGTGTCAAAACGTGCTCCCCCACATATTTTTTCAGTTTTTACTTTTTGTTTTCACTTTAGTTCGGGGTCTAAACAATTTTATTATTTTTTGGAACTTTTTTAGTGTTTTTTTTATTATGTGAAGTACACATCTGTAAATTTTCAGGGCATTTAGCTATGCCAAAAAAACATGAAAAATCACCAAAGATGGCGGTGTCGAAAACATGCTCGCGCACTCACTAAATATAATTCTCTTTTTATTTTTATTTATTTTTATTATTAGTATTTGTTTCCATATTTTATTTTTATTTCAAATTTGGTAAGGAATTCGGATGTAGTGCTCAGTTAAATCTTGTTTAATTTAATTTTCTCCATAACATATCTTTTTTCAGATTTTTTTGATGACGTTTTTTTTTTTTTTTTTTTTTTTTTTTTTTTGGGTCCGCGTTCGGCCCGAACGGCCGAACGCATCCCCAAGGGGTCCCATACGTTCGGGCATTCGGTTTCGGGCGTTCGGCCCGTCCCGAACACCGGTTACCCTGTATATATATAGTCACACTGTGTATCGGAGCGCAAAGGCGAAAAAAGACAAAACAAAAAAAAAAAAAGAAGGAAAGCTCCGCCTGTTCATCACCTCTTACGCACAAGGCCGGCCACGTGGATGTCAGGTTGAGCATCGGCTCCCCCCATCCCCGTGTGTCACAAGGACATGCATACAGATGGCGATTCACACTGGCGCAGTGCGCCCACTCAAAGCTCAGAGATATGGACAATGAGAACACTGTTCACATGCAAAATCGCTTGAATAGGCTCTGGCGCATCAGCGCCTGTACAACCCAACTCTCATCACCACATCCAACACCACCGTTTACACGCACTCAACTCTTCTCTACTCCGGATCACCCTGAATACTCCCACACACACACACTCTGCCTATCTTGCTCCTATCGCGGCTATGGCCGCTCTACCTCTACTGACTATGGCTACGATCTCACTCTTCAGCCCACTTCGTCTTCGGTCAACCTGCAGACCACCTTTGCACAAGACGCTGTAGCAGCGCTTCCGCATGGCTTACGCAGCAAATGAATGAATTGCCGGGCGCTGCTCTTGATTTATACGTCTGTTTGCCGCTGGTCTGCCCCTTTCCACCAGGCCCTGGGTGTGCACAGTCCCACACGGTACTTGCGTGACCGGACTCGGTAGGACCGGGACTGGTAACCCTGACTGCATGAGGTTGAAATGCCGACCCAACGCAGTTGGACCTGCGACTCACCTACAGACCTCTAGCCTAGCAGTTTCAACCTCTACACAGCTACGACCCCTACTGGACAGACCTACAGATCGATCCCCTACATCTACACAGACCTACGACAGACAAACAAGCAACTGCCAAAACATAGGTCACGGGTTTAAAATAAATATGAAACGGTTTTCACCTTTTGCAGTCACAGATGTGGGCCCCAGACCTCACCTTACCCATTGTACAGTATCGAGTTTACAATGTGACCCAGCGGCAAAAGTTGTCCAGTTTATTTTTCTGCATAACATAGTTTTTTTTTCGGATTTTGTCTAGGCTACCAGGGTGTCCCGGGACCACTTGCAGGCCGAGCCAAAAAAATATATATATATATATTTTTTAACATTGTTTTTTAGTTTAAACTTTAAAATTGGTTAAGAATTTCGATGTGACCCTGAGATAAAAGGTGTGCAGTTCATTTTTCTGCTTAACAATTTTTTTTTCGGATTTTTTGGATTTTTTGGATTTTCTTTTTTGCTGGGACCTTCCTGGGTCATTGCACAGCCGGGCCGCCCAGGAAAACAAGGTGACCCGGGCAGTCCTGCTGGTAGCCTAAGATTTTTTTTTATTTTTTTTTTTTTGCTGGGACCTTCCCTGGTCTTTGCACGGACGTGCCGCCCGGGAAAACAGCGTGAGCCGGGCGGCCCGGCTGGCAGCCTAGCTTGTGGGCGAATTGCAGCGAAAATGAGCAATAGCGGAATGACAGAATCCCAAATTGCAAAATCACATTGAATGCCAGATAGTCAAAAGGTGTCCGGAAAGCAGAAATGCCCTGATATCGCACCAACGGACAACCAAAGCGCCAAACTCTGTTGTCAATGAGGTCACTCTCTCGCCACCACCAACAATGTATCCAGACTTGGCGCTCAGCGCCCCCAGACTACGATCCTACAGCTACTACGCTAGCCTACTCAAAGGACAAAGCAACCAGTTGACTTCAGCAGCAGCAACCAAAGTAGATGCAGAAGTCGTCCATGCGGACCTCCGCCAGGACCAGGTACGTGGTAGGGTAGAGTAGAGTGGAGTACAGTCGAGTGGAGTGGAGTAGAGTGGAGTGGAGTAGAGTGGAGTGGAGTAGAGTAAAGTAGAGTGGAGTGGAGTGGAGTGGAGTTGAGTGGAGGAGAGTGGAGTGGAGTGAAGCGGAGGAGAGTGGAGAGGAGGATAGTGAAGTAGAGTAGAGCAGAAAAGAGTAGTGTAAGGCAAAGTGGAGTAGACCAGACATGCAGGGGTATGCCGAGGTCTTAAATCCTCGCAAAATGATGAGGAGTTTTAAATCCATGAAAGAAAGCTGAATGGCAAATCTTCATGCAATTGAAGGCATAACGTCCTTGCAACTAGTTCTGCGGGTGTGCATGTCCCCCAATTGCAACCCAAAACAAAAAAAAAGAAGAAAAAAAAAAAGAGAAAAAACGAGAGAATAGAAATTTGCAACCGCATTTTTAGTCAAAAAAAAAAAGAAAAGAGTCGGTGAGTTGGCGTGTTCATATATACCCTTCAAAAGCTCAAAGAAGTCGAACAACGAACGGCCACCACAGGTTGACTTTGAAAAAGCAATTAATGTGAAATTAAAATTAAATGCACAATGTTGTTTATGATAATATCTACTTTATTATTCCTTATTGAATTTTTATTCTTATTATTATGAGACTAAGGTTATATAACATACAATTATTACTTATGTATGTTACCTGTAATTCAAAGAGAGATAAAAAAACTTAAAAAAAGAGTCGAATCCAAAAACTTCAAAACTCAAATTATTGTATCGCTTCAACAAAATTGCAAGAAAAACGCCCTCCTTTTTTTTCTTTTTCTTTTTTTTTTGAACCTTACCTGTAGTCACCCTCGATCAATTTGATGACGATACGTTGTGGCCACATGATAATGTCATTTAGCACGTCCTCAACGATGCCCTGGCCACAAAATAATACTGCTGCTGTCAACACTTAAGCAGCATTTTCATGATAATTTCTGATAGAGTTTCTGCCACTTTCTGGTCCAAGTGTCAAAAAAAAAAAAAAACTTTTTTTTTTTTTTTAAGCTAGGCTGTATGTTTTTTAATTTTACTTTAACTGTTGGACCTATCAAACTACAATATTTAAAATAATAATAAAAGTCAAAAATCAAAATTTCTCCAAAGTTTGAGAAGTTGCGAGGGCTCGGTGGTCAGTAGCCGCCTCCTGATCGCTGAGTTCGAAAGCTCATCAAAGAAAAAGGAAACTTGAATTTTGAAACTTCTATTTTTTTTCCCTTCATACGAAGCCTTTATTTATTATATTTAATTTAATAGTGTGGGGAAGGTATCGAAGCCAAAGTTCAGTATTTATTATATTTAATTTCCGTCATGATTGCATGTCAAAGACTCTCTCTCTCTCTCTCTCTCGCGCGCGCGCGCGCAACACGTGTTCCTCCCCCCCATTCCAAAAAAATTCAAAATGGCCCTCCGACTTCCATTTATTTGCGGTATGACCCTCTGATGGGCGACTTACACTGCCGCTTCCCTCTGACATCGATTGAAGTTTCTGGAAAACCCCTGGCGTCGTTTGGGCCTGAAATATGTCCAATATGTCCCTACCAGTAACGGTTCCAAATTTCCAGTATGCCCCAGTAGCTCCCCTCCCCCTCCCAGGGCCAGGGGAACGGCCACGAGTACCAGCGACGGCCACAGGGGCATGCTGGAAAGTTGCACCCCTCACTGACAGGGGGCTGCAGGAAACTTCAGAGGCCCCAGGGGCACGACAGGGTAAGTTGCCCTTCAGAGGGGCATACCGCAAATAAATCGAAGCCGGAGGGGCATCAAAAAACTTCCCCAAATAAAAAAAGCGCACAATCATGAAACAAGAAAAAAAAGATATCTCAAGACAAATCACATTCCATAGACAGTCAACTTGAGATCCTCAGAAAAAAACAAAACAAAAACAAAAACAAAAACAAAAACAAAGACAAAAACAGAAACAAAACAAAATCAAAATCGAAAGCAAAAACAAAACCAAAACTTTTCCCCCGTCTGGTACAGCGTTGCTCCTGGATCAGATGTGGACATTCAAATGCTGTCCAGATGATCGGGACTCTGCTTCCCAAATGGATCGGGTGTCTGGAACCGGCCAGGCCTGTCGGTGGAACCTGTCCATAACTTTTGCGTGAACCTGTCCGTGACACCCACGCTATAACACAATTTGCACCCGCTCCCTCATACCCCCATTCCCTCTTTTTCCCAACCCCCCACATGCCTGACATCCACCCATGTGCGGATAAAGGCCAGGACCAACCGACAACGCGCAGATTCTTCAGAGCGTTGCCGTCCTCCCACGAATAGAATGTACGGTCATTTGGAGCAACTTCAAGCCTCGGTACAGCCATAATGCCCACACGTTGTCTTCAGGTGAAGCCGGTCCCGAAGCCAAACCGAGCCTCGAGAGGCTCCACCGCGCCCACTGGAGCAGGCCGTGACTGTTATTCTGTACGGCCCAGAAACTACTGCATTATCCGGTTTCGCTCTCTTCACCTCTTTTTTTTTTTTCCTCCTTTTCTTTTTTTGGACCATTTCTCGATTTATGCGTGTCATTTCTTGCCCAGGGGCTAGGGGAACGACTAGGTCTGATTTACGCCTGTGCTCTGTGGTTTTCGATCACATGCGGCCGTCCGTGACAAATGTCAATCGTTAACCGATGTCCGTATCGACTACTAGTGTCGATTGTCGTGGAGGCAGCTGCCCATCGGCCAGTAGAAAAATTTTAAATTTATTTGTTGGCCATTTAGTTCGCCACTTTGCGTTGGCGGGAATCTTCAATTCTATTGTTTTTTTAGGGGGGGGGTGTTTTTGAAGCTTCGCACCGTGATTTGTTTATGTGCAGATTTCCGTGGAAGACTGCGAACAGGCCGGTGGGAAGGTCGCGCATGCAGATGTACCGCGAAGTGTGGATGCACAGCCTGTACAGTCATGATGTCGACGTCAGGCCCCGTGATTTTTTTGGGGGGGTGTCCTTTTCTTTGCATTCGTGTAAATGAAAAATAGCATTGTTTATGCATTTTTAAATGAGAAAAGAACGCCACACACCGTTTTAAACAATGCTAGTCGGTCCGAGCCCCAGGGGACATGCTAAATCTTCCTTCTTAAAAAAAAAAAAAAACAAAAAAAAAAACAACTTCCTACACTGTATCGTTCCAATTTAAACCGATCTCTCGAAGGACACTTCTTGAAGTTCCTTGACTTTTCTAAACTCTTTTAAGGCGAAAAATGTCATTCTAATTTCGAAGTTACAGACAGAGCAACAGGGCTAATGGAATGGTTAAAAAAAAAAAGAGATCACCGCTCGCCCTCTTTTGACCCCCATGAACAGATGCACACACGGCTTTCGATCAGGGAACAACTCCTAAAAAAGAACACGCCACTTTCCTTTCTGGGAATTGAATACAACAGGCTCAGCACGGACATCTCTTTTTCTTCCTGATGACATAGGCGATGCAGGTTTCGTTTTCTCTTGTTCTGGACTGTTGATCTACGTTTTCCACGTTCATTTTTTTGGATATTTTACGTCTCACCCCCCACTTTCCGCGAACGCACCAGCTCTCACCAGAACCACGGCGGAGGACGCAAAAAAGTGGATGCAAACTGTCATGGCAGGAGCCCTGTCATGCAATCAACCGATCAATTGCAAGACCCACAGCCATCCACAGGACTGTTTTTGGGCGCACTCACCGCACTGCAAAACACACCCCATATGGACTAGTGTTAATTAGTGTTAGCTTGGACAGATGTTACAGAAGGGATTGCTCCGGAAGCAAAATGGAGTGGCAAGATGAGGACGAGGGAGTAGGTTCGGAACCGGCCCTTGTCCCCGGACAGGGAACCAGTGGAAATGTGGGGGAATATAAGCTTTAGATGATTTGGTCACTACTGCGCAACAGGACCCGCTGGGTGATGAGTCAACAGAGATGGATGACAATGATGGAGTTTTTTAGAAGGGGGGCAAACGCGAAGGAAGACTGGATGGACTGGAAGACACAGGGGATAGTCATTAGGAGCTGGAATATTAACGGTCTCGAAAATATTATCGACAAAGAAGAAAAAATGAATGACATAATCGAAGGACTTCCGTTCATACAAATAAACTGGCAGATATCATATTGCTGCAAGAAACTCACTGCACCTTCTCAGCAACACACAACAGAACTCGTAAATTCTTACCAAGGAAACTGGGAGGAATGAAGGACGAAATATGGTCCTCAGGTAATACGTCAAGCACGAAAGGAACAACCATCCTTATACCCAAATCATCCCGCCTTTGCACGGCAGGGTCGATAGTGGGCTAAGAGGCGGACACGGTAGACGGTAGATGGTGCCTTATGGATGTAAAGTGGAAGGAGGAAGAGTTCAGATGTTTCTTGAACTTTATTCACCAAACGGCTCTTCAGACAGATCGACATTTAAAATAAACATCGGCCAATTGATCCTCCCTCTGCCGCCCTGCATTTTGGTCGGTGATTGGAACGCAACTATAGACCCCGCCACGATTCGTATATCTAGGTCATCGGCTGGTCAGCTTACACAGGAGGCGGTGCCCATCCAAAAGTTGATGATGGACTACAAATCTAGTTGAACCATACCGTACTTTGCATCCGGGGACAAGAGCCTTCACATTGGTTACAAAGAACCACGCCCAGCACACCGCTTTCTCCTTCATTGACTACTTCTTGATCTCAGGGACACACTAATGGGGACAGCGAAAAGCGCTGAGATCCTGCCCCTCGCACCGTGGCCGGGTGTGGGCCACAAACCCATCGAACTCATAATCAGCTTGGAACAGTATGTCAAAAAGGGGTCTAGCTTTCACAAACTCAACAACTCCCCCCTCCTTCTGAGCCAGACTTTTCAGGCAGGAGTTCATGAGTGTTGGCAGAATTTGAGGGGTGCCTACCTACCGATAGAAGATCAGTGGGAGTGGTTTCAGGAAAGCTACTCCACATTATCACAAACGGTTGCTAGAATCTTAAGGAAATTAGCGACCGACAGGAAACAGAGGAAGCACGCGTTGGAGACAGCCCTGAAGATTGAGGAGACAAATCTGATTGATAACCCCTCTTCTGCACTTTACACACATATTTTCGAAAAGGCAAGAGAAAAACTCACTATGTGGAGATGGTGGGAATTAAAGAGACTACAAATAAGAGCCAGAATGAAAGAATACGAGCTAAGTGAGTCAATGTTAAAAAACTTCTTCGCAAGAATCAAAGCAGACTCAAAGGCCAATGCGATAGAAAGCCTGAAAACCCTCTCAAACCCAACTGAAACAGTGACAGATAGTGTTACATGCTGAAAGCCTACACACGGGCCCCTCACGGGACCCGAGGTTGGAATAGGGCCCCCAGGTCGCATCACCGCAACCTGAAGGCCCTATGGCATTTTTACTTGGGCCTGCATCAAAAAAACGCCAGCTTTAGATTATTTTTATAGTCTTTATTTTATTTATTTGCTGCTGWTTTTCTAAYGGGTGTACTRTTGTCYGTTTTGTGGCCAGGTACACGCTTCTAGGGCCAGGGCCAGATTCAGGCCCAGAGGCTGAGCTCCTAAAAACGTTTGGACCTTTTCTTTTGTTTTCGAACAGATTTTGACCTGTTCGAACCCAGGCCGACGTTGAGGCCGGGTAYGTCCGCACAGGACCGRTYTGAAGCCAGGTACCAGGAAGATTAATCCTGGACAGGGCCTGGACGTCCGGTAGGGACCCAGGCAGGCCGTTTTAGGCCAAGGACTGAACCAGTTTTCGAAGCCTGCGATCTGGACCGTGGATCGGAAAGTTTCGATCTGCACGGTCCAGAACGCAGGCCGTGGGTTTTCAGTCCTGGCCCAGCACTACTTAAGCTGGGCCATTGCCCAGTTCGGACACAGAAGGTACCAGGAGAAATCCAGCGTTATGCTGGTTCAGGAACTTGGCTGCTGCGCTATTTTGGAGACTCCCTGCTGYGCYATTTCGAGACTGCAGCTGCGCTGCTCATCGGCCATGAGGCACAGCGCTGGAGGAGTCCAGCGCCGAGGAGGGTAGTGGAGTTAGAGAGAGAGATAGAGAGAGAGAGAAGAGGACTTACCTGCCCAGCGCCATAGCTGGCTCCGTGGTACCTGCAAGTTCAGCCATCGCCAGGTAAGTGCAGAAAGCACCTAGCTTTCTTCTTCTTCTTCTTCTTCTTCTTCTTCTTCTTCTTCTCCTTCTTATTCTTCTCCACTCCTCTTCTCTTCCTACTCCTCCGAAGTTCTTCTTCTTCTTCTTCTTCTTCTTCTTCTTCTTATTCTCAGAGTAGAGATAGAGGTAACTGCAGACATTGTTTGGACACGGCATTCTGCCCTATTGGACACGACATTCAGATCGAACTTGCACTCTACATTGGGATTGAACTGTGTGTGACATTCGGAGATCAGACTTGGGTTGGACTTGGTTACCTCCGTCCCTCCCCCTTCTCTCTCGCATGTCTATGGATCTCTCCCCATGTGTGTGAGCGGAAGGGCAATCTTTCTGATGTCTTGCCCTTCCGAAGTTTTCTCCTTTTCATGTTGTTGTCCACGTGTCCTTTGATACTAAATTTTCCGCTGCGCTGCTTCACAGCCCATGATGATAATGATACGAATGTGTTGTTGTTGATTTCTCGTTGGGTTGCTCTTTGCATCATGCACATTGACATCTTGTGAATGYTGSACCTATGCTGCTGGTTGTTGCCACTTTCGTCATTGCTAGATCCTAGGCTGTCAGTGCATTTCACTTTCTGATATGCTACAGATAGTGAAGGAATGTTGAATGTAGCAAAGGAATTCTATGAAGAGCTCTATCACACGAAGACCCCTATGCCTACTCCGCCCAGCACCAGAGAGGCACGAACAAATGATATCTCAGAAAGAAGCAGAAGCTTTGGACAAGCCCATCACCATGGAAGTACTGCAATTTGTTGTCCTAGGTATGAACAAGTACAAGTCACCAGGAATCGACGGGCTGACGAAAGAATTCTGGGAAAATTTATGGCCGCTATTAAGGGGCGATCTGCTAAACTTCTACAACGACAGCTGACTCAAGGGCCGACTGGTAAAGTTACCGAGTAGCAGCGTGGTTACTTCGTTGTACAAAAAAGGGAAGAAAGAAGATATCAGGAACTACAGACCCATCTCGCTTCTAACCCTTCGCTATAAGATCCTAGCCAAAGTTCTTGCCCTTTGAATCCTAGACCTGACACACAAATGCTTTCATATAGACCAAACAGGCTTCATCCCTGGGAGATACATCCTGGACAACGTACTAACCCTCAACGAAGCGGCCAACAAAGTCAGAGAAAAAAGGATAAGCACAACAATTCTTTTTTTCAATTTTGGAAAGGCCTACGACCATGTCAATTGGGCCTTTCTCAATGCAAGCATGGAAAAGATGGGAGTGGGCCCGAATTTTAGGAAGTGGGTGCGCATTTTGTATAATGACGCCATAGGATGCGTCCAAGTCAATGGCTTGCTCTCCGGTTGCTATCCAATCTCTCGATCAATTCGCCAAGGGGATCCACTAGCCCCCCCAATCTTCCTCTTCGTGATGGAAGCAATATCCTCATTCCTACGCAAAGATCCCTCAATACAAAGGCTATCAGAGGTCAATGAAGGAACAGCCCACCACCTATAGTTCCCGACAGTAATGATGTTTGCAGACAATCTCACGGTCCTCATAAGAGCTTCAGACTCGTCATTCAGCGCGCTAGTAAGAGCAATGGAAGCGTTCAGACTGGCATCAGAAACGAAAATCAATTGGAAGAAGACAATTGGCTGGTGGCTAACGGGGGAGGAAGTTCCCCAGCTTCAAGGCCTCGAGGCAGGCATGACATGGGAGACACCGGAAACCCCTATGCGGTATCTGGGCATCCTGCTGACAAAAGACAGCTTCGCCCCTCAGATGGCCCAAAATATACTCGTCATTGTTGTCAAACAAATTAACAAACTGAGCAGATGGCGTAGCACATTCACATCGTTGCTGGGCCGAGCACTAGCCATTAACACATCCACTTTTTCAATGATGTGGTATATAGCATCAATCTGGACAGTTCCGGACCATACAATCAAGGAACTTAACCGCAAAGCAAGAGTGTACTTGTGGTCGGGAGACCCCAACAAAGAGAACTGTATACCAAAGATAGCCTGGCATTACAATCACAAGGAAACCAGCCAGAGGAGGCCTTGGTATTATAGACCCCAAACAGGAAACCAAAGCCCTACAAGTTAAATGGATCGTCAAACTACTGACTAAACCTGGTACGGCATGGAATAAACTGGCCTTGGATAGCATAAGGGGCCTAGCACCGACAGCCGCACCAGCAAACATGTCCAGTCTGTTCTGGGTAATGAACAAGGTATGGAGTCCGAGTGCAGGGCGCAAAAATCAACGAAGAGAAGCGGTCCAAACGAGGCCAGGCCTCCCACACCATACTGGACTGCATTGCTACGGATATGGTGGGAAGTCATGTCGAAGAAGGTGGGTAGACCCAAATCCAAGGACTAGATCTTGAGGCAACCCCCGTCTTGTCTATCTACTGGCCGGGATTCCTGTCGTCCTCACAAAGGGTTGGATACCCTGGCTGTGTTTACTTCTTTCCCAATCACCCCCTCCACGCAAGGCCTCCCATCTATCCTGAATAAGGAGGTGGAAAGAACAGTCCTAAACCCTTTTGTTCTCAGAAAAGTAGTGTTGGGATCATGGCGAAAAGCAATCTTCAGAATAGATACCGCGATTCAGGACCTGAAATTTGATCCAGCAGAGTGGGCGTGGACATCAGACAGAAGCAGAAGTATCAAAACGAATGTACCCATCCAGGAATACACAGTTAACCTGCGGTACAACTTTTTTTTTTTTTTTTTTTTTTTAATGAGACGATGCTCCAATCTATTCATGGGGAGCAACACGGCTGGGATACAACTTACTCCTCAAAACAAAGGATCCTGACCCAACGCTTAAAGAACAGATGGCAGAAGTTAATAGGTCAGGACGCTAGTCAGATCCCACAAATACCATAGAAAAAACTCAAATCAACCCGTCCGGCCAAAATAGAGAAGAAGCCTCCAATGCCTCATCTCTTATGTGGCTCTACAAGTTAACCAGTGGCTGCATATCAGAAGAAGTAAGAAGGACCCCAACAGTTCAGATATATGTGCGATGTGTTCAGAAAATGAACCAGAAGATATGCTATGTTGCCTGATACACTGTAGGGAGGCGACAGAATATTGGGCGAGGGCCTCGGATCTTTGGGACTCCCTCTTCTCGACTCCCCTACCTGAGCACTCCATCCAACTCCGCCTATGGACTAACATCCCAGCTCAATTCCACAAGATAGAGAAGACACGGTTCGGAATGATCAGAAAGGTGACGCTGTGGTCCATCTGGAAGGAAAGGTGCTGCAGAACCATTGAGGGAATCTCAACTCCAAGGGAGAAGGTATGGGCGGAGACAAGGACCTTGATTCAGGCAGAGATTCGTTATAAGTAGCAAAAGACAAGACACTCCATGCCAGATGACGAAGAGCAACAGAGAAGAATCAAAGGCAAAATTCACTAAGGTGTGGCTCGCAGGGGGCAAAGTCGAAGAGATAAATGACTTTCGCATACAGCGGAAAGACTGGCACAACTCAGAGGCAGGGTGGAGAAGACAGGAATCCCAGCCAGCAGATAGACAAGGCCCATCACAGGCCACGTAATATTCAAGGGCAAATTCTGAGATTGCATCTTCCGTAGCTTCTTTTACCTTTCTTGCTCTTTATCATTTATCGGACAGGTTCACACAGTGAACCTGAGAGGAAAGGCGGAAGTAAGGCCAGCCGACAGTCAATCCTCCATGATGCTGGAGTAATCAATGCTCGTCAGGGTTCCTTCGGCCAGACGGAAGGCAGCATGAGTGTGTTTCATGATGTATCATTTTATTCTGACTTGCCAGTGGAATAGGAACCGGACTGATGCTCCCCAGAATGGAAATGGAGCTAGGGCCATAAGGACCTGTGTTATGTTTTAAAAAAAAGAAAAAAAACAAAAAAAAGAGAAGAAAAAGTTTTAGCTTGACTACTGTGTTCAACTGAATAGAACCTATTCCCGTCATTATAGCTGCATTTGGCGCAAGTTTCAGTCCACAGGCAGCGAGAATGACCATACGACATACGTTCTGTTTGCGGGAAGACAGTAACACACAACTGCCCTTGCTTGCCTGTCGGTGAGAGTGTCCAAATTGCACATTACGCACCTCAATCATCCCCACAAGCCCTGGGATAGCATTCAAGTTCCCGCCAATAGCTCTGAGCTTAAACCTGTGAATTGGAGGAGGCTGGACTCAAAAAACAGCAGGACAACAACCAGATCACCAACCACGATCCACACTATTGTGTCAGTGCTCTTCACAGTGCTTCTCTCTCTCTCTCTCTCTCTCTCTCTCTCTCTCTCTCTCTCTCTCTCTCTCTCTCTC
>BFEA01000330.1:756447-768094 GCA_003427395.1 Chara braunii | reverse complement strand
TCTCTCTCTCTCTCTCTCTCTCTCTCTCTCTCTCTCTCTCTCTCTCTCTCTCTCTCTCTCTCACACACACACACACACACACACACACACATAGCTAACTCTGGGCGACATGGTGAGTCCTTATCCGTCAGTCAAATGCGTCCTGGGCAGATTGTTGGGGTTCAACCTCCTACCGAGTTGGTGAAAGTCTGATGAAAGTCTGGCACAGTCGTGCTTTTTTTGTGGAGTTGTGTACAGCGAACACGACAACATGACAACACACACATACACACACACACACACGCACACGCAAACGCACACACACACCAAAACACATACACACACACACACACACACACACACACACACACACACACACACACACACACACAGAGCCAAGCATTTATGCACGCCTACAAAACGTTGTTGAAGGGTCTACGACTCTACCGCAACAACATCTGACCAACACAAGAGTCTCCTTTCCACATGAACTACGTGCCTTTCAGAGAACAAAAGTGTAACACATCGCAAAACGTGCAAGAAATATGAGTGTGAACGATATACAGAAAACCAAGTTGCGAAATCACACAGAAGTAGTCGTGCACAAGCAGAGAGCACAATCGCACCGAGAATCCGTCCAAATAGAGCAATACAATGAAGTAATGAGCCAATATTGAAGCCCTCAGGCCACACCAACACAGTATCCAAAGTCGCTCCTCTCTGTCTGGCGCCCAGTGCCTAGCCTACTCTACTCGACTATCCTACCTACAGCTGTCTTCAGGCAACAGGCTCACTTCGACACTCGAAGACCGATGTACATGATGTCAACACCATAGCCGACCTCTCTTCATGCACCAGGTACGTATTTCGTCCCCCTCATCAGACCTTGATAACCCACACACTCACCTCCCTCCTTGAAGACCACCAGATCGCCCCCTCTTACCCCCTAGCGCCCTGCAGCCCGGCTATGGCTGCCAGCGCACCGCTGCCCTGCAGTGCCCCACTTCACCTCAAAGCGCCCCGCAAGCGCACTGGCTGCAGCGCAGCAGCGTGACCGCATTGCCTGCGTGGGCCAGAATGCCTGGCCTGGGCCGCCTCATCTCCTATATGGAAGTGGCAGCCTCCTGGATGCTGTGTGTGGCCTGGCTGGAAGCTTCCAGTAGCTTCCGGTTGGGCCTCAGTTCCTGCGCCCAGGCCCGAGACTACAGTTGAGGGCCTGGGCCCTTTACAGTTGGGCACGGCCTGGGTCTGCAGACTTTAGCCGTTCGCTGCATTTGTGCAGGACCCCGGGGTAGGTGTGTCGACAGTACTGCTTTTGCATAGGCCGGTGGCCACTTCATGATGTCTCGGCCCTGCTTTGTGTGTATGTGCCAGGCACAACTGCACAGGCCTGGGCAAACTGTACGACGCAGCTTAGTGAGGCTCGCGCGTCCACTCAACCAATTGGCGGGCTGCAACAGCCTGAATACCCATATATGAAAATGTCAAATTTTGGCCTCTGATGAATACTCAGGCCCGCCTTCACTTAGGGCGGGCACTCGGCTTGCTGGGGGCCTCTGTATGTCTGATAGGGGCCCCGTGAGGGCTCATTCCTCGCAAACGTTAAAGATGCAATGAAAACTGAACATAAATCCTTTGTTATGATTTTGGTTGTCTGTTGTCTGAAGACCAACACTCGCTCACATAGACTTCCAGGTATGCCCATACATACACAGAAGGAAGGGGAGAGGATAGCAGTATCACAGCGCACAGGGAGAGATGAACACAGCAGAAGACTTGACCATGCGATATGACAAGGTACACTGAAAGTGCAATTCACTCCACTCAATCCTCACAACCAGTCATAAAGGAAAGCCGAGTAGATCACATCCAGGAAAACCATGAAACGATGATAGTCCAAACCCAGTATCACACTGATTATTAAACTCAGAGTCTCAAATTGTCAGAATAAACCCAGAACTACAGTGCACTGCTCAGAAATGAGCAGCGCTTCACTCCCCAACCCTGAGTAACCACTTGTAACACCCCTGAGTCCCTGAAACATCAAGCGCCACCCAGTTACTGCCTTCAGAGGGCAGCGCCACCCAGTTACTGCCTTCAGAGGGCAGCGCCACCCAGAAACAGGCCTCTGAGGCCAAGCGCCACTCAGAGGATGAAGAAGAAGACCAGAGCCACAGTATCTGATGATGACGAAGTGTCGGAACACTTCCCGGGTGGAAGTCTGCAGCAGCGCCACCACTCCTGACAAGATGACCTCTGAGGAAGAAGCTGCAGCTATGGCTGCAGCGCCACAACCCTGTAACCCTACTCCGGAGGAGGGTCCAGCAGGGCACCACTTCTCTCGCCTCCAGCAGACCTCGTATAGCCCACACCTCTGTACAGCCCCGCATGCTGGCAGAGTGCAGCGCAGGTCCCAGCTATGGCCGCCGCTCCAAAGGTCTGGCTATGTCCGTCTCCCACAACGCTGAGCCGTCACCACTTCCAGTTCACGCGTTGCACCGCGGTGATGCACTCGGTTCCAACTGCCGAAAGCCCTGAACCGCTGTACCTAACCTATCTATAGTCAACTCTAGCCTACACACAACCTAGACCGGACTGACTGACCGACCGGTACCGTTTCTGTTTCGGCCTCTAGGGCCTCTCCCAACCCTGCTATAGGCTATAGGACCGTCTATCAGCTTAGGCCCTTACGGCCTGTCTGTCCTAGGGGTAGCCCGGGTCTGCTATTCGCAGTTAGGGTAGCTGTAGGAAATTCAGTTAGTACGGACCTGGATTTTCCCGAATTTACAGATATGTCCCTCACGAATTTTCCTTACAGGCAGGTCTCTCGGTTAGCCCTCAGCCAAACAAAATAACGAATCTAACCTATAGATAGTACAGCCTCCACAAGAGAGAGGCTACAGACGACCAGAAACCAGCAAGTCATTGCACTTTGGTACATCCATTTAAATTGGAGCAATGCTGAAGATAGCATCAAATCTGCACAACAGAGGATACAGACGAACTATTCAACTACAGGGACTCTCAAGTCGAACAGTGTAACGTTTGGTTGTAGGTTATAGGACTTCCAAAACTGCAGGGACTCTTAGTCGAGCCGTGTACTGATTGACCTTGTTGGTCGTGTGTGAATGGTTTTGGGTGTCGGTTACCCAGTGATCACTACATCAGTTTGTGTTTACGCCTGTGATGTTGATACGATGACAATCTCGCGTTTGACATGTGAAGCTGTTAGATGCAGGGTTTTGTGAAAAAGGTAAGGCATACAGAAATTCGGCTCGCGACTGACACAAGGTTCTTGGGGGCCTGATGTGATGATTGCAGTTTGAGTCCACAGGACAGACCTAGACTGGGTGTATATTCTGTTCCTTTTTTTCTTTTCCTTCTTGAAAACCGGGGTCAAGCTGCTAGAGGGGGCGATATGAACATCCCCTTCTAGCAGTTGTCACTGGTTGCTCCGATCACTGGCTATATATTGGTGGGGAGCATCGCCTGCTGGGAACCGGGTCCAGCGTGTATATTTTTTTCCTGATTAATTCAGACTGAGAAGTTCCCGAGAGATTAAGTTGTTCCAGTGGCTAGTCACACTCGTTTTTTTTCGTTTTTTTCTGTAATGACCCGTCAAAACACAGACTGAGAACACTGCAGATTATTGAGTTTTGCCACTGGAATGAATGCCTTACTGAGATTCCCTCGTTCTGCCGAGTTTTCGAAGTCTGTGTGTGTGCATGCTCGCTGGTCTGCGTGCCTTTCTGAGTGCTTGTCGGTCAGAGTGTGTGTGTGACCCGCAAGGGCAGTTGTTTGTTTGGAGGCCCCCCAGGGGCGGGACTTAGCTGTGGCCGTGACTTTGAGGGTTGCAGTGAGGAAAACACTCGGGTGCCGGGAGTAGGCCCGCGACACTTAGAGCAGCGGGAAAAACACTCTACAGTCTTCACCCGAATACAACGTACCGTCATTATAGCTGTATTTGGGGCAACTTTGCGTCCAGATACAGTGATAATGACCGTACGTTGTATTCGGGTGAAGACTGTAGTAGGTAGACCGGTACCAGCGGTGACATGTGTCGGGGAATGGAGGCCGAGCAGAAGAAGACAAAAGTTGGCATTTTTAGAGGCCCAGTAGTTGGTAGGCTAGGTCTAGGCGGGTACCTGTCCAAATAGCCTGAGTTTAAGGCCTGCGTGGACGATATCAGAGCCTGAAATGATGTTTCCCTCCGAAAGGGAGGAGGTACCGGTTGCTTGGAGGCCGCGCGGCCTGGAAGTCACCGCCCAAAAGGCAGGTAGGCCGCTATATCTTCGGGAGGAGCGAAGTGCTCCTCCTCATTTGCGGTATGGTGCTTGAGCAAGCACTAGCAGTCTGGGCACTGAAGGAAGCGGAGCGCAGGCAGAAGCAGCGCTGGGAGGAGGAAGAAGGGCGGGAGCTTCCACCTCCAGTTAGGAGGACGAGGAAGAAGGGGACTAGGGAGGAGAGCGACGAGTTACTCACCTGGCTATGGTGGACGCCATCTTCATCACCTTGTTAGGCGCTGCATCTGGAAGGCCCCAGTGGGGGTGCCGGACCAATAAGGCTTCAAGGCAGAGTCAGGCATGGCGGCCTGAGTAGCAGCGAACATAGCTGCTTTGCGTTGTCTTTTGCACAGCAGGGCTAGGCCCTTAGTAGTCCGCCATAGCCTCGCCCCGATTGAGGAGGAAGGAGTCCATGGCTATGGTGGACCTCTGTTGATGCCGGGCAGTAGAAGTGGGATTCGGACTTTGATTCTGGTTCGGCCATTCATTATTATTATTATTATTATTATTATTATTATTATTATTATTATTATTATTGTTTGAATAAGAGTGGAGGCGATAGCCTCTTCCCCATAGCCCCAATGATGGAGATTTTTAGAAAGGGGGCAAACACAAAGGAAAACCGGGTGGGCTGGAAGACACAAGGGATTGTCATTAGGAGTTGGAACATCAACGGGCTGGGAAATATCATCGACAAAGAAGAAAAAATGCATGATATAATCAAAGGCCTTACCGTTCACACGAATAAACTGGCAGATATCATACTGCTACAAGAAACCCACCTCACCTTCTCAAAAGAACACAACAGAATTTGAAAACTCTTATCAAGGAAACTGGGAGGAATGAAAGATGAAATATGGTCCTCAGACAATACGTCAAGTACGAAAGGTACAGCCATCCTGGTACCCAAATCATCCCTCCTAAACACGGCAGTATCGATAGTGGGAAAAGGGGCGGACACGGTAGAGGGCAGATGGTGCCTTATGGATGTAAAGTGGAAGGACGAAGAGTTCAAAGTAATCAATGTCTACTCACCAAACAGCTCTTCAGAGAGATCAACTTTTACAACAAACATTGGTCATCTGATTCCCCCTTTATCACCCTGTATTTTGGCCGGGGATTGGAACGCAACTATAGACCCCACCACGGATCGTATATCTAGGTCCTCGGCTGGTCAGCTTATACAGGAGGCGGTGCCCATTCAAAAGTTGCATCTAGTTGAACCATACCGGACTTTGCATCCGGGGGCAAGAGCCTTCACATTGGTAAAAAAGAACCATGCCCACCACACCGCTTTCTCCTTCATTGACTATTTCCTGATCTCAAGGACACTAATGGGGACAGCTAAAAGTGTCGAGATCCTGGCCCTCGCACCGTACCCGGGTCTGGACCACAGACCCATCGAACTAATAATCAGCTTCGAACAATATGTCAAAAAAGGGTCCAGCTTCCATAAACTTAACAATTCCCTCCTGCTGAACCTAAATTTTCAGATTGGAGTTCAGGATTGTTGGCAGAACTTGAAGGGCACCTACCTACCCATACAGGATCGATGGGAATGGTTTCAGGAAAGCTACTCCACATTATCACAGACGGTAGCTAGAATCTCAAGGAAATTAGCGGCTGACACGAAACAGAGGAAGCAAGCGTTGGAGGCAGCCCTGAAGATCGAAGAGACAAATCTGGTCGATAACCCCTCCTTGGCACTCTACAGTGACATTTTTGAAAAGGCAAGAGAAGAACTCACTATGTGGAGATGGTGGGAACTAAAGGGACTACAAATAAGAGCCAGAATGAACGAATATGAGCTAAGTGAGTCAATGTCAAAACACTTCTTCGCAAGAATCAAAGCAAACTCAACGGCCAACGCGATAGAAGGCTTGAAAACCCTCTCAAATCCAACTGAAACAGTGACAGACAGCGAAGGAATGTTGAACGTAGCAAAGGAATTCTACGAAGAGCTCTACCATACAAAGACCCCTATGCCCACTCCGCCCAGCACCAGAGAGGCACGGACAAGGATGCCGCAATACCTGGAACAAACAATATCTCAAGAACAAGCAGAAGTCATGGACAAGCCCATCACCATGGAAGAACTACAATTTGCGGTCCAAAATATGAACAACAATAAGTCTCCAGAAATCGACGGATTGACAGAAGAATTATGGGAAAAGTTTTGGCCGCTCTTAGGAGATTTACTAAACTTCTAGAATGACAGTTGGCTCAAGAGGGGATTAGGAAACCTATTGAGTAGCAGCGTGGTCACTTTGTTGTACAAAAAAGGGGAGAGAGAAGATATCAGGAAGTATAGACCCATCTCGCTTCTAACACTTCCCTATAAGATCCTAGCCAAAGCTCTTGCCTTTTCGAATTCTAGACCTGACAGACAAATGCTTTCATATAGATCAAACAGGTTTCGTCCCCTCGGAGATACATTCTGGATAACGTATTGACTCTCAGCGAATGCCAACAAAGTTAAAGAAAAAAGGATAAACACAACAATTCTTTTTTCAATTTTGAAAAGGCCTATGACCAGGTCAACTGGGCGTTTCTCAATGCAAGCATGGAAAAGATGGGAGTGCGCCAAGGGGACCCACTGGCTACCCCAATCTTCCTCTTCGTCAGGGAAGCAATAGCCTCATTCCTACGCAAAGACCCCTCTATACACAAACTACCAGAGGTCAATGTGGAAGTAATTATGTTTGCAGACGATCTCACGGTCGTCATAAGAGCTTCGGACTCGTCGTTCAGCGTGTTAGTAAGAGCAATGGAAGCATTCAGACTCGCATCAGAAATGCAGATTAATTGGAAGAAAACAATCGGCTGGTGGCTATCGAAGGAGTAGATTCCCCAACGTCAAGGCCTTGAGGCAGACATGACATGGGAGACACCGGAGAAACCTACACGATATCAAGGCATCTTGTTGACAAAGGATGGCTTCGCCCCTCAAATGGCCCAAAATATCCTAGCCAAACAAATTAACAAACTGGGTAGCAAGAGCATACTTGTGGTCGGGTGACCCCAACAAAGAGAATTGTATACCAAAGATAGTGTGGCATTACATCACAAGGAAACCGGGCGAGGGAGGTCTTGGTATCATAGACCCCAAACTGGAAACCAAAGCCTTACAAGTTAAAAGGATAGTCAAACTACTCGCTAAACCTGGTACGACATAGAATAAATTGGCCTTAGCATCAAGGGCTTAGCACCTACGGCCACACCAGCAAATATGTCCGGTCTGTTCTGGGTAATGATCAAGGAATGGAGTCCAAGTACAGGGTGCAAAAATCAACGAAGAGGAACCGATCCAAATGAAGCCAGACCCCCTACACCATATTGGACTGCGTTGCTGCGGATATGGCGGGAAGTCATATCAAGGAAAGTGGGTAACCAAATCCAAGGAAGAGGTACTGAGGCAACCCCTGTTTGGTAATCTGTGGGTGAGGGATGAAAGTGATCACCAACTATCCCTTAAGCCTACAGGAAGGAGATGGCTTTCATGGATCAAACATGGAGTTTGGAAGGTGAGCCATCTATGGAACGAGGAGAAAAAGGATTGGGTGACAGAACAGGAACTTGCCTCCCAGCTCAAAGGATGTCACCGACGAGACGAGAATCTACAATCCATTATCAACTGCATCCCAGAAGGCTGGAAGGAGTTGCTGAGTGAAGGCTCAACTTGGAAATCGGGTGGATGGGGAGTGAGGGTGCAGGAGTTAACCCCCACAAGGGCCTATCAATTCTCCCATGAACAACAAGGGTCGGATACCCTGGCAGTGTTCACATCCTTCCCAATTACCCCCTCCACGCAAGGCCCTCCATCTATCCTGAATAAAGAGGTGGAAAGAACAGTCCTAAACCCTTTTGTACTCAGAAAAATCAGAATATTGGGGTCACGGCCAAAAATAATCTTCAGAATGGATACGGGGATTCAAGACTCAAAACTAATGTTTCCATTCAAGAATACACAGTCAAACTGGGTTACAACCTACTCCTCAAAACAAAGGATCCTGACCCAACGATCAAGAACAGATGGCAGAAGTTAATAGGTCAGGACTCAGGATGCTAATCAGATACCACAAATACCATGGAAAAAATTCAAGTCAATTCGACCAATCAAAATCAGAAGCCTCCAATGGCTCATCTCATACGTAGCTCTACCGGTTAACCAGTGGCTACACATCAGAAGAAGCAAGAATGACCCTAACAGTTCAGATTTATGCGCGGTGAGTTCAGAAAATGAACCAGAAGATATGCTACATTGCCTGATACGATGTAGAGAGGCGACCGAATATTGGACGAGGGCCCCGGATCACTGGGACTCCCTCTTCTCGACTCCCCTCCCTGAACACCCCATCCAACTCCTCTTATGGACTAACATCCCAAGCTCGATTCGACAAGATAGAGAAAACGTGGTTTGGAATGATCAGAAAGGTAACGCTTTGGTCCATCTGGAAGGAAAGGTGCTGTAGAACCATTGAGGGACTCTCAACTCCAAGGGAGAAGTTTTGGGCGGAGACAAGGACTTTGATTCAGGCGGAGATCCTTTGTACATGGCACAAGACAAGACAGTCAATGCCAGATGATGAAGAGCAACAGAGAAGAATCAAGACAAAATTCACTAAGGTGTGGCTTGCAAGGGGCAAAGTGGCAGAGATAAATGTCTCTCACATACGATGGAAAGACTGGCACAACTCAGAAGCAGGGTGGAGAAGACAGAGAGACCAGCCAGCAGAAGGACAAGATCCATCACAGGTCACATAATATTGAAGGACAAATTCCGGGACTTTAACTTCCATAGCTTCACTTACCTTTCTTGCTCTTTACTAGTCATCCGACAGGTTTGTGCAATGGACCTGAGAGGAAAGGTGGAAGTAAGGCAAGCTGACAGTCAATCCTCCATTATGCAGGAGAAATTAACGCTGGTCAGGGTTCCTTCGGCCAGACTGAAGGAAGCGTGAGTGTATTTCATGATGTAATATTTTACTCTGACTTGCTGGTGGAAAAGGAACCAACCTGATGCTCCCCAGAATGGAAATGGAGCCAGGGCCATACGGATCTGTTGAAAAAAAAAAAACAAAAAAAAAACAGAGTGTAGGCGATATCACTGGTCTCATGCTGGTGTACATCCTCTTCTTCTTCTTTATCTCTCTCCTCTCGAGTTCATTCATTTCAGTTGCTATTGGACGGCATTGTGCTTTCTCGTGAATTTTGCACTTCAAAATTGGCCAGGATCGCAACATTTCCCTTTTATTTTGGGATGTGGCAGGGGCAGGGAGGGATCAAATATAGAACGTTTGTACGATTATAGGAGTTCGTTAGAGTGGGCCTGGCCCCACTACACAACACTCTACATGCATTTGGACACTTTCTGGAAGAGGTGCATTCGGAGATGAGTCCAACGTTTTGCATGTATCGGGTCCACAAACCGTCCAAATGCATGTAGAGTGTTGTGTAGTGGAGCGAGACCCAGTCTCACGTTGTGCGTACGGAATGGGTGGAGCTGGTTGTCCTCTAGAATGCGGTATCAGGAATGTCCAGAAGTGCACAAGGAAGAAGTGGAACTCATCGTCATTTTCCCAAGAGGACCATCTGGCGGCAGAGGAGGGGTTGTGAAGGCATGATGGAATAGTTGAGGAAAAGTGCAGTGGCAGCCCCTGAAACGCATTGGGGACAATTTAAAAACTAGGCAGCATGGCCAGATATCAAGCCGGCATGGTACGTCCGAGTTCATCCAGCCGGATATGGGCCCGAACGGGAAACACCCTGGCTCTACGGATAGGTATATCACAGGGCCTGGCTCGGACCAGGCACCCCCTTTGGCAGAAAAAAAAGGGGGCCAAATCAGCCCCAGATTGTGAGAAACACGGCCCGATTGGGACCGTTGATCTCGGTCTTCCAGATGCTTTGAGGGCAGAGATCTTGGAAAGAGTCGACAGGCGCTGCACCATGATGCAGCGGCCTGCACATTCCCTAAAATATCTCCTTAAACTATGGTGGCGTGACAAATCCTTGCCAGTGGAGAGTGACTCCGCCCTAGTGCCCAGCGCACTCGGCCATCTTGCCTGGTTTAGCCATGCAGGACTGGGTCACATCAGCACTGGGCATTGTGGGACACATTGTATTTGCTCCTCGACAACAAGCCGGTAAAATGCAGCCCCAGCACAAAAGCTGGGAGAAGAGGGCAATGAGGGAGGC
Source organism: Chara braunii (assembly GCA_003427395.1). Classification (NCBI taxonomy): domain Eukaryota; kingdom Viridiplantae; phylum Streptophyta; class Charophyceae; order Charales; family Characeae; genus Chara; species Chara braunii. The sequence goes on along the minus strand of BFEA01000330.1, from coordinate 757,634 downwards.
ACAGCTACCGTACTGCACACTGACGCTACCTTACTGGGAACGACCAGCCTGATGTTTGCTGCATAGCAATTATGGTGCTCGCCATGTGGTTTACAGTCTCTCCCTGTGAGAGGAATAGGTCTACGCACGACTTATTCACACAACAAAGAAGTAAACCTGTCGAGTGAGAGTCAGTGGCAGCTCATGTCCATTCATTGGAGCATGCAGCTTCCTCGTGTATCAGGCCCCAGGCGTGTACGTACACGTGAGTCAGTGGAAGCTCATGTCCATTCATTGGAACATGGAGGTTCCTCGTGTATCAGGCCCCGGACGTGTGTGTAGACGTGTGGGATAAGTAGAGAGAGGTGCAAACAAACGAGGAGCTTCAGGATGACCACGATGAAGTGGTGCTTGAGGGTATCAATATATAAAATACGGCAAGGAGGTGACGGCTCCACGAGGAGCTCCCACAAGGATGCGAGAGTTTGTGCCAGTGCCCAATGGTTGCCGGACCATATCGGCGAGGATGACGATGGAAGGGATGGAGGGATGGGCGATGACTTTGAGGCATACATGCGGAGCATCAAACTGCACTCAACTCCCGCCCATGCAGTGCACGGCGAGCACCGCACCGATGCCACGTGCTGGAAAAAATAGGGGTGCCCAATCAAAAAAAGAGGTGCAGGGGGTTATGCAACACCCCTTCGTGAGGAGTAAAAAAAAACTGAAACATGGCCAAGCGAAATTTTCACACCCGCACACACTGTATCATGAGACAGGCTTGGAAAAACCAAGACAAGAAACAAAGAGAGAGCGGCTTGTTTCTGAGTTCTTCCCGTGAGTGACGGACAAACTGCCACAAACTGACGCAAAACATGGCACCTTCATCATGGCTGTATTGGACTTGACAGATAGCCTGTATACCATAGTTGCGGTGCACCTCAGTGCGCGGATTTGCGCACGCGCAGAGCACCGAGCGCACCGCACCGAAAAAATGAAGGTAAAAAGGAAAAGAAAAAAAGTAGTGGTTTCGTAATTTCCTACGGCACCCCCCCTCGAAAAAATGTTCAACTCGCAGCGCGAGTTCGGAAATTGTCCGCGCCCTGCAGGCTGCTCCCCCACAAATTTCAAAATTGCGGATTATGAAAATCGGGCTCATTGAGCCTCTAGGTTTTCCTTTGTGGGTGGGTGTGGCATACTGCGTAGCC
>BFEA01000330.1:685791-696687 GCA_003427395.1 Chara braunii | reverse complement strand
AAAAAAAAAAAAAAAAAAAAAAAAAAAAAAGGTCTTAATCGACGACGCGCATGGGACAACCACTGATGACGTTTGTCGTCTTCTGCCTCGAGGAATTTTTTTCCGTCCTCATGGTAATCAGCAGTTGGCAATCAAGAGTCCACCCACCAAGCAATGGTGAAAGTTCTTTGAAACTGCATCAAATTACATAACGTGAATTATATCACAATTAGTTTTTTTGTTTTACTAATATAAAATCCACACAAAGGAAAACGACAAAGAAAACCTCCTTTTTATTTTATTTTTTTTCCCTCCGTGTTTACTGTGTTCGTATTCTCACAAAAAACTCCTTATTTTCAAGGGAAAAAAAAAAAATCCTTATTTTTTCCCTCTTCCAACTCGTGCCAGACTGCCCGCCACATCTGTGCGCCTATGGATTCATCTCTGTCTGTGTGTGTGTGTGTGTGTGTGTGTGTGTGTGTGTGAGAGAGAGAGAGAGAGAGAGGGAGAGAGGGAGGGAGAGAGAGAGAGAGAGAGAGAGAGAGAGAGAGAGCCGAATCTCCTAGATGATCTCAAAAACTGATTTTTAAATTTTTCTTTGGCTTCTTCTTTTTGGGTGGGGGGTTAATTGTGGTTGTTTCCCCCTTTGCCTTTTTTTCTCCCCCCACCAGAAAGCATAGGAACAAGCGGACAGAGGAGAAGAGACGGGCGAGGGCAGTACAGGAGCAAAGACGAAGACGAAGATAAACGACCAAATTATAAAAATCCAAATATTAAAAAATCAAATTAAACAAAGGGACAATTGTGTCTATAAACTTGGAGAGCGGCGAAAAGAGGAACGAAAATAAAACGACGAAGACGACTTCATCAAATCTCTATGATAGCCATGGCGATGTTTCTGCTAGCAATGGCGACGGCGATGGCGATGGCGATGGCGATGTTGATGACGATGGCGACGGCGATGGCGATGTTGATGACGATGACGATGGCGACGGCGATGGCGATGGCGACGGCGATGGCCGAGAGAGAAGACGACGCAGATCCACCTCGAAAGCCCTGGCTATGGCGTCCCACCAGCAGGTACTGTAGAGATCACGCTCTCTCCTTCCCCCCCCCTACCCAATTCTCCCATCAGCCCCTGGAAAACGCCTCCCACTTCCGTCGCGCCCTTTCCCGTTCTGGAAAATCCTATCAATTCAATTCACTCTCTTTTTTATTTTCTGCGCTGACTTCTTTTGTCGTTTCCGTTTTGATTTATATATAAGAAAAAGAAAAACAAAAAGGCCGACTGCCGCTTGACGTAGGGCCTCGCCAGACCACTCTCCAAATGTGAAAACGACCAAACTGTGGCGGGTGCATCTGGCCATGTTCTAACGGGAAGTTCATTCTCATTTCGCAGATTTCGAGAGTCGTGTGGCGATCCTCATCGAGCTGATCGGCCCCATGTACTCCTAAGGCGGCATACTGACACGACGACTTTTGTATTGTACTTAACTATTGCCAGGTTCGCGGTCAGATACACCCACGTCCGGCCGTCAATGCGGTCAGGTACATTTCAGCCAGATAGCGCTACCCTACTGGCGTGTGAGTAGGCCCTGAGTCGATCTGCTGGATTCGAACGCCGCTGTATCAGCAGCACTTCATGGGTGTATCATTCTGCCTCACTCGTGGGCATTCGCTCCACTACAGACAGTCTACATGCATTTGGACATTTTCTGCGCCATTGTGCACTCGGAGAAGTTCATCACTTGGAATGTATGTGGTCCACAAAGAGTCCAGGTGCATGTAGATTGTTATGTAGTGGAGCGAGACCAATGGCCTGGGTCTTTCGTCCTTCCCGCGACATCGGCACCGGTCCCTTTGGACCAACGCCCGCAGTTCCAGTGGGCCCGAATGGCACTGGTTCCATTCCCATGCAGGTTCGAACTTGCCCGAGAACACAGCCAGATACATCGAGTACTTTTTGTCTCGGGGTTTCAACAATTCGAGGGGGTGTCAACTCCGATACGCCCGTTGGTAGGGGAGGAGGGTGTGCAGCGAGCGCCGGTTTTTTTTTTTGTTTTTTTTGTTTTTTCCAAGATGACAGCACTGGGGACATCACTGAAACCAGAGAGAAGTAGGTAACCTATGAGATGGAAAGAAGGGGGGAGAGGTGGCTCCTGAGTTCTAATGGATTGACACGATCTAAGGTGATGAAGCCCAGAGGAGCAGGCCCTCTCAGCAGAAGGCTGTCTGATGGGCTAAATATCAACCTAGGCCTGAGGTGGGACTGTCCCATAAGAGCTCAGTATAGAAGATTTTATCTTTGTCTAACGGACCCGCCCACTTGAAGGGCCAGGACCATTTCTTATGGAAGAGGTCCCTGGCTACTTCCCTGGAAACTGACGGGCGTTTGATTCTGATCCAATCCGTCGTTATAATGGAATGCTTAAAAGTGGAGAGAAGAATCCGAGTTCAGGAACAGTCTATCCCTTCTGGCCAACCATAGGGCCCAGAATACCCTGGCTCTAAATATTTGGGCTACCGTTCCTATCTGATGACTGTTTATGTGTGGAGTTAATCTCCCTGTGATGATGAACTCCTGATTCCACAGACCAATATAGCTGTCAGCCCCAGCCCACCAGGAGTTCATAGTGTCCCAGAAGCCTCTTGCAATGACGCATTCCCACCACAAATGTAACCAGTCCTCCAGACACGGATGGGGACATACTCCGCAACGGGTCGAAATATCCATTCCTTTCTCGACGCACCACAGGGCAGTTGGTACACAGGAGTGGAGATGCATCCATTGAAGACCTCCTACCTTAGTTTCCAAGACAGATGAGATGAGTTGGATAAAGAAAAATATCCATTTGGGACCCAGTGGCTGAAGCTCAAGGGAAGATGCCCTTCGTTGCCAGGTCGAGGTGAGGTCCGCTTTGAGTGACTGTGCTCCTGAGTGTAGTGCATAACCGACCTGAGACGTGTAGTCCTTGATAGCTACCTGGTAGTTTTGCCCGCAGCATCTGTGATGGACCAGCCGTATCTGCACACATTGGTCCTCCAGCATTTGAGAGGGATAGCTTGCATGATGGTTCCGAAAGCTGTAATGCCCTGTATTGTGTCTGCCTGCTGAACTTTAATTTCCTCCATGCCTGTAGTGTTGATCTGGTGGGCAGCCTTGGTCTGAGTTAACACTATGTCTCGCAAGGACCATTCGGAAGCCTCGACTGAGTTGTCTTCGTTAATTTTCTCGACTCTGAAAAGGGTATCTTCTGATGTCGTGGATCTGAGCCACTGCTGTTCCTGAACCAGCTGGTCTGCTTTCCGTAGCATATTGGACCATGAAGTGGGGATGGCGTTGAGAATCTCCTTCAGATGATCCGAGGAGCGGTGGAGACCGGCAAGATGTGACCGCAACTTATTGAAGTTTTTCCATTCCTCAGAGTTCTGGTCCCATAAATGTCGAATGAGCCATACAACGCGCTGCATCTATTTGAGGCCAAAGTTGTCTGGTGCCCTTGCCACAGAGAAAGGAAGTCCGGCTTTGTCACGGATGAACGGGTTCTCAAAAAGGGGGGAGTTAAGTATTTTTGGCGGGTTTTGGGTTCTTCGAGAAGTTGTGGGAGCATCTTGTTCCATGCCTTCAGGACGCATGTCCAGGTGGGGGTATTTGGTCTGGCTGTGAAAGGGTGCATGAGTAAGGCGACCCAGACTGTTTCCGGGTCGGAGAGGTTCCATTGATTGGCTAATGAATATTGGGCAAGAATGATCCAAGGTTGCTGTTCTACTGTTGTCAGTGCTCTGACAGGCCATTTGGCCAGGAGCGCCCTGTTTTGTGTCTCCGGATCGAGAATACCAAGGCCACCAAACTTTTTCTTTTCCGTTATTTTTTTCCAACTAACATTGCTGATGGCAGATTGGGCCTCTGAGTTGCCCTTCCAAAGTAGCCTCGTCAGTAGGCGTCTAATATTAGTGAAGGTGGCCGAGGAAGGGGCTCTAATTGAAAGTATGTACCAAATCTTTGAGGAGATAAATGTGTTAATAATGGTTGCTCTCCCGAATAAGGACAAGAAATGTGTTTTGGACCAGGTAGCACAGGCGTCTCTAATCCGATTTCCCATGATGGTGTTCTCCACGTTCGCAGGGTTCCGAAGGAGACTTGAATACCCNATGGCAGATTGGGCCTCTGAGTTGCCCTTCCAAAGTAGCCTCGTCAGTAGGCGTCTAATATTAGTGAAGGTGGCCGAGGAAGGGGCTCTAATTGAGAGTATGTACAAAATCTTTGAGGAGAGAAATGTGTTAATAATGGTTGCTCTCCCGAATAAGGACAGAAAATGTGTTTTGGACCAAGTAGTGCAGGCGTCTCTAATCCGATTTTCCATGATGGGGTTCTCCACGTCTGTAGGGTTCCCGAATGAGACTTGGATACCCAGGTATCTTTCGGGATCCGACTTGGGTTTGACGGGGATACCCAGGTCATATGCCAGGGGTTCCCCATTTGGGGTGAGAGCGATTGACTTTTGCCAGCTCACTCTCATCTCGGAGGCCAGTTCATATATTGAGAGACATTGCTCCAGTGCCGATAGGGAGGCAGGGGTGTTGTCGGAGATGGAAGAGAAATCATCAGCCAGGGCAGATACTTTGATAGAGTAGGATGGCGAAAGTTGAAGACCTGTGTAATTCGGATGATTTCTGACCATGTTAAGAAAGACTTCGAGCTGGATGACGAAAAGAGAGGGGGCGAGTGGGCACCCTTGACGTAGTGACCGGGTGACCTTGAAGAGTGAGGATGGGTGACCGTTGACCAGGACTCTCCCTGATGATGCGCCGTATAAGGCACGGACCATTTTTCGAAAGTTTTGGTCCAATCCCACTCTATCGAGTGTAGCCTGAACAAAGTTCCAATTAACCTGATCATATGCCTTTTGAAAGTCAATGAGGATGACTGTCTTGTTTAAGTTATGGTTTCTTATCCAGTTTATCGATTGGGATATGGTCATCACGTTATCCAACACTTGTCTGCCCGGTATGAAGCCGGATTGGTCTGGGTGAACCAGCTTTGTTAGGAGGGGGTTGATGCGGCGAGCCAGTGTTTTGGCCAGAATCTTCCCGTGCAGTGGACATTGAGTAAGGAAATCGGTCTATAGTTCCTAACGTTTGTCTTATCACCCTTCTTATATAGTAATGTTATTATGTCTTCTGCTATGCGCGAGCCCAACGGTTGGTCCATGAGAATTTGGTTGAAGACTCGGAGTATGTCCGATGCAAGTAGTGTCCAGAACTTGGTATAAAACTCGATAGGCAGACCATCAGGCCCAAGGCATTTACCCTTGGCCATGTTATTGACGGCCTCCGTGATTTCTGCTATTGTAAATGGTATTTTTAGGGAAGTCGATTCCATGTATGGGAGAATGCGGGTAGTATAGTCTCATAAGGCATGTTCAAGATGGGGGGGAATGATGGGGGGAAATGATGGGGGGAAATGATAGGGGAGTTCTGCGGTTTCTCATAGGTTAGTAATTGTTCGTAGAAGATCCTAATATATTCGCACAGGGATTCCGAGTCCTTGGCTGCTGGTTGTGAGGGGTCAGTGGGGTGAGACAAATTGGTGATACGGGTGGAGCTGCGAAGATGGTTGATCGCTGACGATGTCTTGTTGGTGAGACGGTCGGTGGAGAGAATTTTTTCCACTTGTCGATGTGTATCCCATAGGTTGTGGTGTCTGATCTGCATATTTTGCCATTCTTGGATCAGCCTGGTTCTTTTCCTGTGAGCTACCAGCTCTGAGAAGAAGGAATCTGTGGACTTGCTTTCGATTTGTTCAATTTTCCTTTTTATCTACATCTCTTTATATTTTCTGTCCACTGCCTTGACCCGGGAGATAAGGTTCAGTTGGTTGGATATGAGGGTCAGTCCTTTATCCAACCACAGACCTTCATTATCAAAGATTGTAGTGTTAATCCTCTATTCCTCCCAGGTTTTCCATACCCATTCCACTATTATCGGGTCTTCGAGGACATGTAAGCTCAGTCGGAAGAGTCCTTTACCCCGGGAGACTTGGGACCCCATAATTAAGCGCAGCCACACTGGCTTGTGATCCGACATAGGATCGGTGACAGTCTCCGCTTTGTTGGTCAGCTGCAGCGCATCATCGTTAGTCAAAATTATGTCAAGTCGTCTGCGGGTAAATATTCCACTCTCTGTAGGTTTGGAGGAAACCCATGTGTACTCCCGTGAGTCCGGGTGGAGTGTGTGGAATGTGTCAAAAAGTCCGTTGTCGGTCATGAAGTCGTTGAGAGATGCGGATTCGCCTGGGTAGGCTAGGGGGGTCGTAGAGTCCAAGATCGGGTTTGGGACTATATTCCTGTCCCCACCCACAATCAAGAACTTGGTGCTTGGTATAACCCCGGTGACAGAAAGGAGGAAGGATGATTTGGTGGTATGATCGCAGGGTGTGTACATAGACATGAAGCACCATAATTGATTATCTACGTCAAGGATTGTCCAGCACCAGTGACCCATCGAGTCAGTTTTGGATTCTTTGATGCACGCAGCGAGAGGTCTGTGGATCAGGATGCCCGTACCACCTTTGGTGCCTTGGGCCGGTGCCCATATCTGTGGTCCACTCCACCAGGCTGGCATGGAGGCTAGTCTTTCGTCTGAAAGCTTAGTCTCCTGCAGCATGGTAACTGATATCCTGTGGGAGTGGATCCAGGATTTGAGACGAGACCGTTTGTGCTTTCCTTTCTTGTTTATCAAGCCGCAGACGTTCCATGAGGCTATGGATAGCCTATCATCCATTTGTAGCATCCGACTACAACCCATGTTGGATCCGCCCAGGGAGTGTACCTTGGTTGGACATCAGGCTGGGGACGTCCCAGGGAAGCTTCGTCGACTCCAGAATGTATTTGGAGAAGATGGAGCGTTCCCTTGGGATGTGCTCATCCAGATCAGCAATTATATCCCTTTCGATTTCGTCGCCCAACGTAGGATAGAATCGCTCCTTTGTGTTGTTTTGCTTGAACCAAGCGATTGGGGCCCAAAACAACCCTTTGTCAACCAAGGTTGGGTCTGTTCCTGGGGCCTGTGTTGCCTCCAAGGACATGCTGAGGACCAGGTGCAGTTTACCTGTGTGGCCTTTTCTATACACTGACGAGTTGGGCATAGAAGGGATTGGTCTTACGCTCAGTGTCGGTTTTGTATGTGGCAACAAGTTTTTTCCTGGTACGGATCCCTGAGTGGACGTTTGAATGTGCCTATCGCTCAGTGTCGGTTTTGTATGTGGCAACAAGTTTTTTCCTGGTACGGATCCCTGAGTGTCATCTCCCTTGTCCGTTGTGCCAGCGAGATCCGTCGCCGGGAGGGAGAAGCCAGATGAGAAACAGGTCCCCCCAATGTCCTCTGCGTCAGACAGCGCTGGTCCATCATTGGAGGAACCAATGGGGCGCTATTGGAACTTTCCGGGAGTGGGGAGTTGCTTTCCCTGTTCGTGCTGATACTTTGGATTCCGACGTGGCTGTCTTTTCCTGCTGGCCAACTGTTGCATTTCTTTGTCCTTGAATGTGAAACTTTCCCAGAAGTTTTTCTTCTCCCCTGCGGAGAGAAACATCTGGGAGAGCATTTGGGAATTTGCGTGGTATGGGTGAGGGTTCGCATTGTTTTTTCTTTGTCTGTTCCCTTCCTCCGATCTGCATTCCTCAGTTGTGTGGCCGTATCTGTAGCATGTGTCACAAAACGGGCAATCATTCGGTTTATGGTCATACATGTTGCATTGCGAGAACCACGGCATGTTGGAGTTAACCAGGTCTGCCATTAGATAGTCCGGTCCTGTCCAGATTTTGAGGCGGGGTCGGAAGCTTTCCTCCGCACTTGGGTGGAGTTGATACTTCAGGTTCCCCAGTTTGGGATCTTCCGGGTCACTGATGGGGTCAAATTCCTTCACTATCTTACCCATAGTGGTTTCCAGAGTTGTTCTGATGAATAAAGATGCGGCGATAGGGAAGCGCATGATCATTACCCAGTAATTGTTCTTTTTTTCCTCTTCACGTTTCGTTTGCCATTCAGATCTGGGAAGCCAAGGACAAAAATAAACAAAATGTCATTTGTTCCCTTCTTTGAATTTCATTTCCTAATTACTAGTCTGCAGTAGTCATTCAACCACCTTCATGTTCTTAGCCAGGTACGTTATCTGCCCTCTGCCTTCCATGTGTGTGGTCCCTTTCAGAGTTTTTAGCTCCTCCTCAGTTATAACGGAATCCTCCAAAAGGCGGATCAGGTCCACCTTTTTGTCATTAGACCAGTTCTTCGTTTCTCCTTGGAGGTGTTATGAGGGGCGAACTTCAATAGTTACTGTCATTTTCTTGAGAAAGTTATTTTGGACCTTCTGGAGGTGTTCTGAGGGGCGAACTTCAATACAGTCATCTTCTTCGTTCACCTCTGTTTCCACGTATGTAGAGACATCATGGGATACATTATCTATGTACCGGCCTTTCATCATTCCCTGAAGTTTTTGGATTTCTTCGTTGGTAAGTTTGTTGTCAGGTGTGGTTCCAGATCCAGGTTGGAAGTGGTCAGGTTCCATGTCGCAGTGGGGAGAGGCCGGGACGGTGTGAAATGGTTGTTCCGTCTGAGCAGGAATAAGACAGCGAGTCGAGACGGACCATTCGTGCTAAAAGGGAATACGCGGTTGAGGGGGTATGAGTGTAGGGAAGCGCGCTAACTGAGGGCGGAGGGGAGCCAATGGTGGTGGGTATCAGAGCACAGAGGTGGTAGACAGGTGGGCTAGCGAGGAGATTGGGAGTCAGATGGGGCCCAACGGCCAAAGTATTGTGATGTGGAGGGCGCGATGTGTTATGTGGTGGAACAACGGACGCGCAGTGCGGAAAGTGGGGATGCACTTATTACGGGTTTGTGTCAGTATTTGCTTCCTGTCGAGGTTGAGTGCGGTTGGGGCGGGGTGGTGTGGGGAACGGGAACGGTCGAGTTGATCGGCGGGTGAGGTGTGGTATGAAAGGGTGGGTTTGGGGAAGGATTTCAGGGGAAGGGATATGATACCTATTACACGGAGAAGACAAGGTAAGTAGGGTGGGGGAGGGACTGGATCTGACCGGGATGTGCAGAGAGAGAAAAAAATCGTCAGGGTTTTTGGGGAGGAGCGGTGTTGGTAGTTAGGGAAAGCGAGGGTCGGGTATAATTGTGAGTGAGGTGTCAGTAAGGGGCGGGCCCATATAGGGCGTGGGCACAGTACCTATTACACGAAAGGTGACAAGGTGAGTGGGGGCCTAGAAATTCGAAAACAAGGGGGAAGGGAGTCTGGCCGGAGTGGGCGGTGCAAGGAGGAGGGGGGTTCCTCGGTGGGTGAGGTGCGGTGTGACGAGGGTGGGCTCGGGGATAGATTTCGGGGAAAGGACAAGGAGCCTATTACACAAAAAGTAACAAATTAAGTAGGGCGAGCGAGGGACTGAGCCATGACAGGGTATGCCGAGAGAGAGAGAGACGTCAGGGACTTTGGGGAGGGGCGGGGCCGGTAGTTAGGGCAGGCGAGGGTCGGGGTATCATGAGTGAGGTGTCAGTAAGGGACGGGCCCATACATGGAGAAGGAAAAATGTTTTCAGTGCGGACTGGATCTGAAGCAAGAAACAAGGAAGAGGGAGAAGTGGGAGAGGGCGTGGGTGGGAAGGCAAAAGAGTGAGGGGAACAGAAGGAGGAGTGGAAGGCCGGACTTCCTTTTCTGTGACAAGATACCACTGGAGATCCCTTACCAAAAAAGGGGGAGCCGCTACAATAATGTCCGTCGAGCAGAGGAGATCGTTGATGTGTACAACAAAAAGGACCAGCTACGTCGAGGCGCCTTGGCTTGGAAGGGAGGCAGGATTTCGCAAAAATAACAGTGTAATAATGATTCGCCAGGTTGGGAAAGGCGAGACGAAGTGTTCCGTGAGTTCCCAAGCAGAAAAAGGTACTTCTGTGTGAATTTCTGTAGCGGAACGCCCAAAAAGGAGCGTTACGCTGGTAAATCTGGGTGTATCTGGGTAAAAACTGACAAGGTGGGTAGGGAAAGCGGTCTCCCAGGGTGATGGCGTCCACGCGGAAAAAAAAGCCTCGCGGTGGAGTAAAGTCGAAACCCTAGTTACCTTTTCCTTTACGAGGTATAAGGTTGGATAGCTATGGTGGAGAATTAACCATAGGTACCAGCCACGCAGACAGCGCAGGCGAAACGAGCGCTGCAGAAGTCGCGTGCGGCTTTCCCCCCTTTCTTGAGTCGGCACTTTACCCATTTCTCGATTTATGGGTAGCATGGCCCCTGCGCAAAGATGACACGCATCCGCCAAGATTTCGAATGTATCTAAACAAAATTTATATCCACATGCAATCAAAATGTTGGCGGATCGCCAACGAGGCCCTCACTCTCGTTTTGCACATTTCGACAGTGGGGAGTCAGCCCCCATACCTCCAAAAATTGCGGGCTCCACTAACGTTTCTACACTCTTTTTTTTCTTTCGGGGAGTCAACCTAAAAAAAGTGCACCGACGAATTACCTACAGTAAAAAAAGAGGTATAATTTGCAAAATAACCCCATAAGTTTAGATATGCGCCAAAATGCCCCTGAAAGACGTGGGTAGAGCGGAATGCCCCTCTGACAAAAAGAAAAATTTGTGAAATACCCCTCGCGTCGGTTGGACACCCCGTCTTTGTGATATAACCCTGTCGGTTACCATCCAACTTCGCAAACTGCCCAGAACTTAGCAACTTCCCTAGGGCCCAGTTGCAAAAGGCCATGCCCAAACGGCGAGGTCCAGATCGCAAATTTGACAGGGGCATAACACAAAGATTTTGGCCCAAGGGGCATTCCGCTCTACCCACATCTTTCATGAGAATTTAGGCATATATCTCAACTTATGGGGGTATTTCGCAAATTATTACCCCCCCCCCCCC
>BFEA01000330.1:627517-644433 GCA_003427395.1 Chara braunii | reverse complement strand
GGGGACGGGGGGGGACGGACGGAGAGGGGAGAGGAGAGAGGAGAGAGGAGAGAGGAGGGAGGAGAGAGAAGGGAGAAGGGAGAAGGGAGAAGGGAGAAGGGAGAATTGGAAATCGGATTAAGTGGTCTCACCTTTCCCGGTCTTAGTTATTATGGACGCAGCCAGGACAACCTGCATGAATTAATTCCACCCCCCGCCCCCCACCCCCCCCCAAAAAAAAAACAGGGGACCAAAGCCGGACAGAGGAGAGAGAGAGAGAGAGGGGGGGGGGAGGGAGGCATCGAAACACGCGACAAGGGAGTCAGCAACCTCCCAACAAGGGAGAAAAATCGACATTCTCTTTAAGGGAAAAAACGTTAATGAGCTAAAAGAAGAAGAAGAAGAAGAAGAAGGGTAATGAGCTTTGTGGGAGGAGGGAATGGTAAGAAGAAGAAGAAGAAGAAGAAGAAGAAGAAGAAGAGTGTAGTGTAGTGCAGGAAGAAGAAGAGTGAAAACGAACACTCTTCTCGTACAAGCAACCAGAGACAAACACTTCACTTCCACATGTACTGTGTTCTCAATTCGAAACTTCATTGCAAACAGCATGAAACTTCATTGCAAACAGAATGAAACTTCATCGCAAACAGCATGAAACTTCATCGCAAATTCCTCGAAGGATTTTCGGGCAGGCTGCGCTCCTGGCACTCACTCCTCAGGGGGCTTCTCCCAAGATCAAGCTTGCGGCACCGCCTACTTCAGAGGAATTTGCGATGAAGAAGAAGGAGATGGTGATGAAGAAGGAGATGGTGATGAAGAAGAAGGAGATGGTGATAAAGAAGAAGCAGTGTGAAGGAGACGGTGATGAAGATGAAGAAGGAGGAAGGAGGAAGGAGGAAGGAGATGAAGAAGAAAATCCGTGACTATATATAGAGAGGAAGGAAGTCAGAGAGGAAGAAAGTCAAAGGAAGAAAGTCAGAGGAAGAAAAGAGGAAGAAAAGAGGGGAGAAAAGAGGGGAGAGAAGGAGGAGTGCTAAACTGGCTGTGGAAAGAAACGTTAGTTTTGCCAATGCAACACGCCATAAGAGCCCTAGCGTCTTCCCCCGAATTCAACGCACCGTCATGATGAATGTATACAAGCGATCTTTCCGGTCGGATACAGTCTTGATGAGCGGGTGCGTTGTGTTCAGGGGAAGACGGTAGAACAAAAATTCCTCCACAACGGATTCGAATGAGGAGACAGGCGAAATCATCACGTTCATTGAACTTCATTCATTTCGAGCACCCACATTAAAATTTAAGCAAAATAATAAAAAAAAGGACCGAGAATGAACAAGAAGCAGGAAGAAAAAAAGGAGAGAGAAAGAAAGGCTGAAAGCAGGAGAAGAAGAAGAAGAAGAAGAAGAAGACTGCCACAACGACGACGACGAAGAAGAAGGAGAAGAAGAAGAAGGAGATGGAGAAGAGGCTATGGAGGAGAAGAAGAAGAAGGAGATGGAGAAGAGGCTATGGAGGAGAAGAAGGAGAAGAAGGAGAAGGAGATGGAGAAGGAGAAGGAGAAGGAGAAGGAGGGGAAAAAAAGTGGAAAACGAAGAAGTTTTGGCCATTCTTCACTCGAACATGCCATTTCAAAGTTGCACTATACCAAAAAAAGGGGAAAAAAAAAAAAAAAAAAAAAGTCGCACTATACACATGCGCTATACAGCCTGTCTCGTCGGGACCTTCTCCCATACTGGAGAGTAACTCCATCCCTCTCCCATGTCTCGTTGTGAATTGCGGCCCTCTCTCTACCTCAGCGAGGGTTCTTCGGGCTGAGAGGGTCGTACCTAGCAGCAGCACACATGTAATCAAGGCCGCTCAGCGGACTAATAGAGAGGGCTACACGCGCGCGCGCGCGAGAGAGAGAGAGAGAGAGAGATGAAGAACAAGACAAAAAAAATACAAATAGAAATGCAAAAAACAAAAAAAAAGAACAAAAGAACAGAAATAAGAAAGGACAAGAAACGACGACCACGAGAAATCGTCGCAAACCCAAAAACACAAATAAAAAAGAAGAACGGCAAGGAGAAATGGACGGCGGAGGGAGGAGGGAGGAGTAAGAAGAGAAGAGAGAAGATAGAAGAGAGAAGAGACGGACGACGAGAAATGGAAAAGGAGATGGGAGAAAGGGGAGGAAGAGGAGGGAGGGGTAAACGAAGGAGAAGGGAGAGGAGGAGGAGAAGAAGGGAGATCAAAGAGGAGAAAGGGGAGGAGGGAGGAGAGGTGGTGATTACCATCGTGACAGGTACACGTGGCTTCCGCAGATTTGTTCAGTGAGATGACGATGATAATACTCGACAGGACGGACAAGTGGCGCCACGTGTCTCACTCCCTCTGCCGACAGAGGGAAGCCCAAGTCCCACGTTCCACCAAGTCCCAAGTTTCCCTCCCTCTGCCGACACGTGTCTCAACAGGGCTTCCCCGAAGATTCCCTCGAACACAACACAGGAGAGTGGCTGCAGCAAGCAGCAGCAGCAGAGGAGGAGGAGGAGGAGGAGGAGGAGCTGCAGTCCACTCCGCCCTGCTGGAGTCCAGTCATTCCCTCCCTCTCCCTGCCCAGCAGCAAATACCCGGTACCCGGCCCACTCTCTTCCCCTAGGTAGCTTGTACGGGGCAAGAAAGAAAGAGGCTTCTCTCGACCCCTTGCCCTTGCCCTTGCCCTTGCTACCCCGCGGCTAGGTCCCACTTGCACGAATTATCAGATACTGACCGTAGATAGCGAAGATCAACGGCCGACATCTCTCGCCTAATTTGCGCAAGTGGGACCTTGCTACCCCGGTAGCAGCTGCTGCTCTCTTCGCCCCCCCACCTCCTCACAGCAACGCGCAGGCGACGACACGCGGAGCCAAGTCCCCCCAAGTTCCCCCAATTCCCAGAAGTTCCGCCAAGGTATCAGGGCCAGATCCCAACTACCGTCTTCCCCATTTTTTGGCTGTATCTGGAGGGAAGTATAGGTTGTATACATTCATTTTTAGGGTGCGTTATGTTCGGGGGAAGAGGGTAGCCCCTATTGGTCATTTCTGACCGTTGATCTTCGTAATCGGGGGTGAAAAATGAATAATCCAGGGTAGTGGGATCTGACCCTCAAGCTCAACCAAGTCGCATTTTTTTTTTCCCTGCACGAAGGACGCGTCCGTCGAGCCCTTGCCCTTGCCCCCTTGCCCCCTTGCCCTTGCCCTTGCCCCTTTGCCCCCTTGCCCTTGCCCTTGCCCTTGCCCTTGCTACCCCGTAGCAGCGGCGCTCTCTCCGCCCCCCCCCCCGCACACAGCAACACTTGTGCGAGGACACACACACGGGCCCCAGTCCCAAGTCCCAAGTTCCACCAAGTCCCGAGTTCTGCAACCCTTGGGTAGCAACTAGATCGAGCCGAGTACTTTTCGAGTCGAGCATTTTTCTGGCCGGGCACCGCATGGCACACCGAACAGGGAAGTCAATGCATCTTCCGACAAACACGTGAAAGATTCGTCCATTTATGTATACGAGTACTGAAGAATGTACCAGCCAGCTTCTTCGGGGAAATGCACTCGTTTTTTTTCCGTTCAGACTGCCCTTTTTTTTTTTTTTTTTTTTTGGCGAGGGCCTAAGGTAGGCAAAGGTATGTAGGATCCAGCGGCCTAGCTCAGCTGGTTAAGGCACGCAAGTGGCATTCAGGAGGTCTTGGGTTCAATCCCCATTGGCCTCATGCACCTTCCTGGGCAAGCTTGGCGCCCGCCACCTAGAGATATGCCGTTGGTGTCCCCGAGTGGCATTGAGCAGAGCAGAGACTGCTGATGTTCATAGGGGGAGGGGACCGGAGGGGAGGCACAGTGACTGGCCCATCGAAGAAGCTCGGTCCTGATGCTACCGGCTGACCCCTGGCCGGTATCGCCCACCTGCTGTAGCAGGTATGGCACCTGCTGGTGGGTGCAGCTCCCGCATGTTCCCTCGTTGGAGGCTTGAGCACGGATGTGGCTGCTACGGGTTTCCCCGTAATACTATAATGACAATAAAAAAGGCCTGAAAGGGCGTCCTGTCCAGATTTGACAGGTAATTGAATTGGTTGGGCTTAAAGAATTAGCCTTTTATAGAAGAAAAAAAAAAAAAGGTATATAGGGATCCAGAGGCCTAACTCAGTTGGTAAGGCTCGCAAGTGGCATTCAGGAGGTCGTGGGTTCAATCCCCATTGGCCTCATGTACCTTCCTGGGCATGCTTGGCGCCCGCCACCTAGAGATAGACCATGGATCCCCCAATTGGCATTTAGCAGAGTCTGCTGATGTTCATAGGGGACGGGACCTGAGGGGAGGCACAGGGGTTGGTCCTGTTGGCATGGTCCCTGATGCTACCGGCTGTCACCTAGCCGGTATTGCCGACCTGCAGGTCAGGAGCAGCCCCCGCATGTTCTCTCGTGAACACAGTGCTGGCTGCTACGGGGTTCCCCGTATGCCTACAATTAGGAGTAGTGGTAGGTAGGTAGTGTGAAGTGAAATTGAGAGAAGAATATAGTTTTTTGAAAAAAATAAAAAAAGGTATGTAGGTAGTGGTGGGACTTGGTGGCTTTGTTCGCGATTCCTTTCCCCCCCCTCCCGTTTTTTTTTTTTTTTTTTTTTTTTTTTTCCCTTTTTTTCCGAGCCACTGTCATCCCCCCCGGCCTCGGCGAAATTTTGCAAATTTCGGCAACATCGTTCTAAGAGCCCACCCCATATCAGGGCCTCTCGGTAGTTCCACTACTCTCCATAAGCATAGATTTCGAATGCATCCGGGCACGCTCCCGTCCAGGTGCATTCAAAATGTTGGAGAATATTGAGTGGTGCTACTACTGTCTTCCCCCGAACAAAACGCATATGCGTTGTATATGAGTTTTCCGGAAAAAAATAATTGATTCGAGTAGAACATATATGCGTTGTATTCGAATATAAGTGTTGCCAAATTGAACGCATGCATGTTGTATTTGAAAGAACCCAACCTGTGCATTGTATTCGTTTACAACACACATAGTTATGTTCGGGGAAAGGCGGTAGACCGTAACTGGTGCCAGGCTGCCAGGTTTAAATGTTAATGGGCAGGTGGGGGGTTCGAATCCCAGACGTCGGAATAACTAGACGTAAAGTGAAGTCTGAAAAAAATAAATAGAGGAAAACTTATAAAAAAAAATCAATTGTTTATAAGATATGGTAACCACATTCTCGTCGAAAAACTTGTCCAATGTTGACATGACATGTGAGACAAGAACCGGAAAAAAAATAATAATAATAAATAAGTATGTGGACAAAAAATCATAAACCGACGAACCAAGGATAGAGGACCCCTGTTGGCTCTATCCCCTGCTGCGCTATAAAGGGCCAAGTCTCACTAGCGAGGGTTTGGTTTAGAATTCGCAGCCCTAAGGGTTGTGGTATAATGGGCTCGGGCGCCCGTGTGAAGGTGACACATTTTTGGGCGGGGGGCGACCAGTGCATAAAGGGGGAAGCGGGGGGAAGAATAGTCAGAGGAGCGGTCACTCGCGTTTTTACGAACGATCTACAACTATCATGTCGAGAACTGGTGGGGTAGCAAAATCATAGGACCCATCCTCCTTTTAATGTGGTCCACAAAAGGGGTATCACCAGGTCCAATTCCGCAATTTGCAGAAGGCAACTTTGACTTTTTTTTTGCTCAAAACATTTTCCATAAAATTCTGAATATTTGAGCATCCATTGATTAAATCGTATTTTTTTTAGGAGAAAAAACAAATCATTAAGAATGCGAAATAATCATCGTGCCAATTCGACATATTTTTTATTTTTACCACTCAATTCTTCAACTTATTTCTTTAATTCGTTATTCAAATTCAACTTTTATTATCTCCATATCAACACTCCTTAGCCTATATAGCGAACCCCTACAAGCATAACTACCTGTCGCTATCAGGGAATGCACGCTGCATCTTCCCCGACATAGTAGTAAGCAGAGAGTACAGTGAAGTCACCGATGGGGAGGGTTGACGAGTACAAAAACTGTGAATTTTTTTGGTAGTTGTGCCTCTCATGTATTCCCTCCTTTTTATCACGTAACAGCAGTGTCTAAGGCCAACAGTCTCCCCCACACCATACATTCCTCCCCCCTCTCACACCTATGATGGTTAAAGTCCCTACCAATACTTATCAATGCAAGCAAACCAACTATCTAAGTTGGTTGAACCAAGCGTGCGCTGAATATCATGGAGATTGAGCCATGACCTTTTGGATGTCAATTGCATGCCTAACCAACTGAGTTAGTTCACTTGCCCTTCTACTTCGCATAAAATTAGACCACCCCTACTTCTCAAGAGTTCGACAGAGCACGCGCTAGGATTCGCTCAAATGAACCAGTACATTGGTCAATTAATGAGAAACTATTTTTTGTGGCGTTGTAGATATAGCTTACACATGCACAACTAAACTTTTCGGAAATACTGACGATTAAATCATCAGTCCATCTACCTTTGTACTATAGATTGAAGTTGATAAGAAACACCGAGGCAAAATTTACACTAAACAGAGACGATGGAGGTCCGGTGCGATGGGGCTGGTGGACTCACGATTTGAAAAAAGTTTCATTGTATGACATTGCATGTTATATAGGATTGTGCGCCCCTACACAACACTCTACAGACTT
This sequence comes from Chara braunii, assembly GCA_003427395.1. Taxonomy (NCBI): domain Eukaryota; kingdom Viridiplantae; phylum Streptophyta; class Charophyceae; order Charales; family Characeae; genus Chara; species Chara braunii. The sequence goes on along the minus strand of BFEA01000330.1, from coordinate 637,805 downwards.
TTCGATACTGTTACAATTGGAATGCACCTTGCCCATGAAGCGTTCAAATTCATATTAAGTGTTACATAGTGGAGTGAGGCTCGTGCAGTTTTTATGCCTTATCATTTTTCCATGAAAAACCCCTTGCTGGCTTAGACGGGTTAAATATTGTTGCACTCTTAAAACTAAAAAAAAAAAAAAGGTAACGGGATAACTCAGTTGATACAACTATGGACTATTGAATTGTAGACTTAACTTCGAATCCAACATCAGATTAGTTTCCAATCACCAAAGGCTCATTAACTTACTTTTTTTTTACCCTTCGTTAGGATCAAGGCATACTCAGACAATGATTTTTTTTACTAAGCTTTATACATAATTTCAGTCATATACATTCAGACCTTGCGGTAATTACAGTCATATATATTTAGGAGAGTGTTATTGTGAGTATGTCATCATCCTTTCCAAGAAAAAAGGAAAAAGAAAAAAAAAAACAATAGAAATGAGGGGGCATTGAAACCTTTGCCCTTGGTCACTGTCAATCTCAGTATTATCACTCTGAGTCTCGCATTATGTTTGAAATAAACCATTATCCTAGTGCCTTGACTTTGAAATTTGATGTTACCCCTATCATGATCAGGGTAAAGATTTCAACATGAACGAACTCAATGACACAAATCAGGACTTACCCCATAAATCAAAACGATAAAGTGAATTTGACATTCATCCATAGTAAGTATGATGGTCCTATGTGGTGTAAGGTAATCGAGAACTACCTCCAAACTCCAATTGCTACTTCCAAACAGACTTCTCATGTAATGTTTACCGCTATCCTTTACACTAAAACAAGTCACTGACTTATATTATGCTTATCTGTCTTGATAGGCCCAATGTTTCAGTCTTAAACCACCTATGCCTGAACGCAAAGATTTTTTCTTTTCGATTGTTGACTCTATCCCTGGTCGGGGATCTGATCAACTCTTTGTCACTTTCCATTTCCCATTGGTCCTTGTTCCAAGGGTGAATATTATTACTCTACTTATATGTGGTTTAACATCTCTCTTAAACCACTAGTACCTCCGCCAGTGTTGGAAAATTGAGAAAAAGTGAACATTTTCTTGTTTTTCCCGAAAAGTTTGGAGGTATTAGAGACTCGTTATCAGCTGTATTTCCCATTACCAAAAAAAAAAAAAAAAAAAAGGAAAAAAAAAAAGGAAGGCTGTCGGGGAAAGCCGTGAAAGAGATGTGCTCACATCAGTACTCAAAGGAACGGATCTACCCAGAAACATTGTATGTTTCGTTTTTTGTATGTGTTTTGCTTTCGATTTTTTGTGATCCGCATTTAGTGTCCTGCCAACGAGAGACAAGGCGCATTCCACGAGCAGATGACACTTTGCAATAGGGGGCGCATTCTCATTCGTTCTCCAGATTCTGTATCCAACTGCTTTCACGTCCAAAGTGTTGTTGCTTTTTTCTTTTCCTTTTTTTTCCCTTCTTCTCGTAATTACAGCACGACAGCAGGGCTATAACGCCCGTTGGGAGGGCATACTCTCACATGTACTCCATATTCTGTATCTAGTTGCTTTCACGTCAAAAAGTTKKTTTTTTTTTTTTTTTTTTTTTTTTTTTTKTTTKTTCCTGCTGCCGTGATTTCAGCAGGGCTTTAACGCCCGTTGGAGGTGCATACTTTCACACGTAGCCCAAAATTTGCATCCGACTGCTTTCACGTCCCTAGGGTTGTTGATTTTTTATTTTTATTTTTCCTTGTTCTTTTTTATTTTCCCATTTCCGAATAGAAGCATAAAAGAAAACACAATGGGACCAGGCTCGACAACTTTCGGTGCGCAGTGAAATTCCGGGTCGACAAAAACAGGCTCGGAGGTTCTAGTGGTTTAAACCACAAGTACACGGCCCCAACCTTGCAGTCCGAAACTTGTCGCCACAAAAAAATAAGGCCGAAACGTCAAACGTTGAGCCCACCGTTGATAAATTCGATCGACCGTCGCATTTTCGTTTCACACCTCCATAATTTCAAGTGGTTGTAGGCCCGTGGGCCAGGTGCGCATGTACCGATGCTCTACTAAGCTACCGATATGTCCAAAAAATCACGAATAAGTTTGGATGAGTCTCTCCGAAAAGTTTGGGGAACTGAGACAAGGCGTGCCTGAAGGCCACTGATTTTTTTTTCCCAATGTTGCGCCTGTTCCCACCCCAAAGCACGAGACAATTCCCCTCCCTCTAGACCCTGTCCTTTAGGAGAGGCTCAATCGTGATTCTCAACTTAGTTGGGGCCATGCATTAGTGGTTTATGCCCCTACTATTTGGTTTTGTCGTTCTTCTTGGTTCAACTTCGATTGCCTCCTTGTATGACAGGGGAGGTGGTTTGTTGATCTTTTTTGCAGTATTATAGATATCTTGCTTGCTTCTTTGCGGACTCGGACTCTTTGTGTCAGGCGAACCACCTCTCCTATCCTTGCCTGATCGGCATAGAGAGGGGGGACCAGAGAGGGTAAGGCGGATTGGATAAAGGGCGAAGGAGAGGAGGGTGTAAGGAAAAGGGATGAAAGGGCAAATGGTGAGTCAAGGGGAAATTGGGCTACGAAGAGGCCGCCGAGGCTTTGGGAGAACGGGGTTGATAGAAGGGAGGGGATCACGGGAGGGCGTTTTCGGAGAGGGGCAAGAAGCAAGTTAAAATGGTTATAGGGTTCTCATCCTCGCGGGAGAGGTGCTATGAAGCGGGTGTTGGTAGTGAAAGGTTTCGAGGTAGGGAGGAAACTGCGTTGTCTGATGAAGTACTAAGAGAGGTTGCCCCTAGGGTAGAGTAGAGAGTAAAGAGTGAAATCTCCCCCAATTACTGTTGGTGTTGTAAGAATCCCAATTAGAAACAATCACCAATGCTCTTGTGTTGTCCTAGAGAGGGGTGAATAAGCAATGCCAATGGGCTTCATTGTCTAACCTTATTTTTTCGTGTTATCGTTCCGTCTTCAATGACCTCGTCCATTTCCTATTAAGGTTCAGCCAAATCTTTGCAAAGACTCTCATTGCCTCATTTTGTTGTTGATGGCGGGCGATATTTCCCATGTTCTCTCTCAGTTGTTTGACCGCCTTCATAACATTTTCACCGATTGTGTTAGCAATTTATGTTTTAATTTGTATGAGGTTAAAGGCAAATCATTGCTTTCTGTCGAGCATTGGACCCTTCATACAACCATTAAAATGTTCATTCCTTACTCGTTTAAATAAGTTATGTTCAAAGACTATCCATTCCCGAGGAAAGTCTTTCATCTTTCCTAACAAGATAAGTTTTGTATCTCATATAAAGTTTTTGTCCGTCATTTCTCTCCAAACAACATCCCACCATTTTCAAATTTGCAGCTTCATGGGGTATTGTAGAAAACAATGCTCTAGTGAAGCCATCTTATAAGAGAGAAGTACCCACAATATGAGCGGATCGAGGACAACTAGCCTCTTTAGTCAAGGATAGACCACAACGCACCCTTATTTTTACACAAAAACATACCTCGTATACTTTTATTATTTTTTAGTTATATTCGGGGAAAAACGGTAACCAGTCCGGGGTCGGGAGGTAACCGTATATAATTTGTCGTTGAAAGGCTCTACGTGGGGGGAGTCTCACTACCATCTTTTAAATATTGATGGGTTTAGTGAGCAGGTTTTGCAAGATCGTTATGACGTTCTTTTACTGTTACCAGATTGACAATGATTTTTTTGTAGTGAACTCCCATTTAGACGTATGAAAAAGGAGGACCTAGATAAAAGTGGTACTCTCGTGAACAAAGTAGCTCTTATCTTCATTGTCCAACACCCTAACTCTATTTACCTTGTCCCTAGGGAGTTGTCCATCTAAGTGTTCATTCTATTTTATTTGGGTTCACCGGACCCTGGTAACTTGGGGTCGCAGGTTTGGAGAATTGCAATATTACTTTTTAATTGTTGGATTCTAAAAACTATTGGAGGAAGAGGACAATGCCATGCTTTAACATGTTTCACTTAGTCATCAACTTCTATGAAGGGTCATTTTTTAAGTGCCAAATTTCACTCGAAAGGAATTGTTTTTACTTATTGCGTCAGTTTACGACTCATATGTTTAGTATTTTTTAGTAGTGACCTTAGTTGTTCAAGGTTTTTTCATGTACCGTCTTATGTATCCCACATATCTCCTATGAAAAAAATCCCCTTTCTGACCCAAGCGGGTCAGTGGGGTTTTCCATATACCGTCTTGTGTGTCCCACATGTCTCCTATGAAAAAAATTATCCAACTGGACGTATTATAGAGGTAACCATGATAGGTCTGTTGCTAAAACCATGCATACAAAGATTTTAAATATAAAGGCTTCGATATGTTTTGACAAAGGTCGATTATGCCTAGTCCCCCAATTATTTTTGGTTGTGCAATTAAGTCTTATGCTACTTTTTTAATGCACCTATCATCTCTATTATTGTTCTTCAACAAAAATTGCCTCAGTTGTTTTTAACCTGGCTAACTGGCCCCGGTGATAGGTCACAATGCCTCTTTGTACTTTATTGTTGACAAGACAACGTTGTTTATTGTCAGTGTTCTTCCTATTGTAGAAGTGTGCAATTTTTTGTCACTTTGTCGTTAGGACTTTGATTTTTTTTTTTTTAGGGTCGATTATGCACAGTCCCCAATTATCTTTGGTTGTGAATTAAGTGATATGCTACTCCTTTAATACACCTACCATCTCCGTTTTTGTTATTCCACAAAAATTGTCGGTGTTTTTAACATGGCTAACTGACCCCGAGGATAGGTAAGAATGCCACTTTGTACCACATTGTTGACAATACAACATTGTTTATTGCTATGATTGTTTTGGTTAAGGGTCGACTATGCCCAGTCCCCCATTTATTTTTGGTTGTGCAGTGCAATTAAGTCACATGTTACTCCTTTAATGCACCTATCATCTTTGTGATTGTCCTTCCACAAAAAAATACCGTTGCTGTTTTTAACTCGGTTAACTGGCCCCAGAGATAGGTAAGGATGCCACTTTTTACCATATTGTTAACAATACAACGTTGTTTATTGCTAGTGCTCTTCCTGTTACAGAAGTATGCACTCCTATCCCACCTTCTCATGGTTGTTATGGTTGTTCCCACTAGTTTCTCCCCATGGTCCTTTGGTGGGTCCAAGGCTGTAAGTCTTCTCCTCATGATCGTGATTGCCTCGTCCTCGGGTTTCCAGTTCATTGGGGTTCTGATGGGGGTACTTGCCTTTGTGGGTGCATCCACTAGGCCCTCGCTTTCGTACCCTATTTTACTTTCATGTCTACCAAGACAAAAAAGAGGTGAATAGTTGACGACAATACTTCCAACAACACTTCAATTGCTTTTATACAAACTGTGAGATTGTCTGTAAACAGTGATGTGACTCGATTAGGTACAAATCCGTGATGTGATCGAGATTATGTACAATATTTATGGTATGTCTATCCTTTTTATCGCCAGATCGTCGTTTACCATAATGTTTGTGGCAGTTGTTCTGTGCATTGTGACCATCCACACCCGGAAGTTGTCCCCGAGGTTCATTTTCTGCAAACAGCTTCCATGAAATCCCAATCTACTACAAAAAAGTTTCCATGACATTAATAGATGTCCTTTAGGACGTCCATTAAAGTTGGAACGATACAAAGAAGATTAGGGTTGTGCTTCACTGCTGTTTTTAAAGGATGATTATGAAAGAACTGCATGCTTCACAACCATTTCCATATTTTTTCCCTTTTAGGAACTTCGACTCTGATTACTAAAACAAAAGTTGTCCTTTATTTTCCGCATTCCTTTACAGTAACGTATTGTTGGCCAAGAACTCCATAAAAAACGGGACGATGTATCAGGCCACAATTTTGGCCCCTGTAAAAACGAAGACCACAATTTTCCATGTCTTGTGGAGCTGTTCTTGTATTAGCCCTTGAAAGGGCCGGTAGGTGGAGCCTCACACATTCTTACGGCATCTACACGCATTTCTTGGGTAATTCGTCAAAGCCCCAGCAGTGGAGCACAACCCTTAGCATGGCCCCTGGGCAACGATGACATGCACAAATCGAGAAATGGTCCAAAAGACATAGAAGAAGAAATCCCAATCTACACGATCCTATGTTTTCTGGTTACTGAGTATGGCCTACATCAGTTCGTTAGGCATGCAATTGGCACTCAGGAGGTCTTGGGTTCAATCACGATTAGATTCGGGGCACGCTTGGTGTGCCAACCAACTTAGATAGTTGGCTTGGGGTGTTCTTGGGTAGTAGTCCCAATTGTATGGGCCACAATATGACGTGAGTGACCTAGGCTGTTGATAAACGGACTGGAACAAAGATGGACCAGAAACCCATCCCAACGCTACTCCTAAAGGACAGCGCTTGGTTCTTGAGTTGGGATGGGGTCGGGGGCATTAGCGTCCCCCCCCTCTGGCCCTACCGGGTGTGCATCATGCCGGCCCACAAGGTCACCCATCCCAACGCTACTCCTAAAGGACAGCGCTTGGTTCTCGAGCTGGTCTGGGTGGGGGGCACTAGCGGCCCCCGTCTGGCCCTACCGGGTGTGAATCATGCCCCCCGTTGCTGGGAGGTGGGGGTGTGGGGTGTCCTTGGAGAGTCCTAATTGTGTGGCGCGCAGTATGAAAGAGCGCGTGACCTCGGCTGTTGATAAACGGACTGGAAGGGAGATGGATGCGAATATCTGAGGTGGCAAGCCGCTTGGTCGGCCACGTGGCACACGTCTTGGTCGGCCACGTGGCACACGTCTTGGTCGGCCACGTGGCACACTTCTTGGTCGGCCACGTGGCACACTGTTTGGTTGGCCGCGTGGCACACTGCTTGGTTGCCGACGTGGCACTCTGCTTGGTTGCCCACGTGGCCCACGTGGCATGCCGGGGTGGGGTGGTCGCACATCGGTGGGAGCAATAGATAGATGTCGCCGAAAGATTCCGAACTCGGGACCCATCTAGTTTGCAAAAAACTCTTTGCTGTCGGCGCGATTAGACATGGCGGGGGGGGGCAATTACGGGTCAGTTCCCCCAGCAGTTGCAGCAGCTGCCACGTGGCGCCTTGAGGCGCTGCCACGGCGGATCGTTCTCGGGGCTGTCGGGACCTTCGCACTGCTGGGCACGAGTGTGTTGAATAAAAACCGAGTCGTCAACAAAAAAACTTTGCTGGACCTCATTTACAATCGTCCCGCAGGAAAACCATTGCTGACGTGTAGCAATCACATGTCCACGTAAGCATGTCTTCCGCAAGCTGTTCCTTTTTTTTTTTTTTTTTGTTTCTTTGTGCCTGCTGCATACTCATCCTCATCTTTTGCATACCTTGCCCCCCCCAAAAAAGGGAAAAAAAAGAAGTTAATGTAGTTGAAGACTTGAAGTATTACACTGAACACATTTGCATTTTGCGTTTCATTTCTTTTTTTATTTTTATTTTATTTTATAATTTGGACCATTTATGGATTTATGCGTGTCATCCTTGCGCGGGGGCCATGCTAATCTTCAATCTCTGTATCGTTCCAATTTTAACGGATGTCCCGAAGCACTTTCTCTTTGGTATTCGCCGTCTTTCCCTCTCTCTTTTCTTCTCGTAAAAAAGAAAAAAGAAAAAAGAAAAAGTGAAATAAAGGAATTATTTGTGATCTTCTGGTATAATAAAGTGAGGGTCCAGCGGCAGCATGTTCCCTCTCTACCTCCGCTTCTTTCCCTCGATCCCTCCCCCTTCCCCTCTCCTTCCCCTCCTTTCCCTCCTTCCTCTCCCTCTCCCCCCGCGCCTCCCCCCCCTCCTCCCCTCGTGCCGCCTTGCCCACCTGGGGGGAAAAAAACCTGAAAAAAGGAGTGTATTACTAATTTACTACCCTAGACATTTCTTCAAGAAGATCGCTGTACGATCTTGTTATATATTTCAATGCTTGTCATCATATCACCATTTTCCCGCCACTTTCCCGCCATTTCCCCCCCCCACTTTCCCCCCTTTTCCCCGCCACTTTCCCGCCATTTTCCCACTAGTATCCCGCCATCTTTAAATCCTTGCCATCCTCAGCAACGTCTTTAGGGCGCCAATAGGTCCCGCCAGTTCTCCCCCCCTTTGCTGAAGTTCCGTCGGCGCGCTACGAACCTGAACGAGCTTGTCACGAACCTGTTCCGAACCTTTTCCGAACCTTTTCCGAAACTGTTCCGAACCTGGTCCGACCCTGTTTGAACCTGGTCCGAACTTTGTCACGAACCTGGTGCAAAGCTCTGTTCCAAAGCTGTTTCTAATCTGTTCCGAGCCTGACCGAATGTGTTGCGGACCTGCTCGAACCTTATCTGAACCTGATCCGAACCTGATCTGAACCTGATCTGAACCTGATCCGAACCTGGTCCGAACCTGGTACGAACCTGTTCCAAAGCTGTTCCAAAGCTCTGTTCCAAAGCTGTTCCGAACCTGTTCCGAGCCTGACCGAATGTGTTGCAGACCTGCTTGAGCCTGATCCGAACCTCATCCTAACCTGATCTGATTCTGATCCTGAACCTGATCCGAACCTGGTTCGAACATTGTCGTAAACCTGTTCCAAAGCTCTGTTCCAAAGCTGTTCCGCACCTGTTCCGAGCCTGACCGAATGTGTTGCAGACCTGCTCGAGCCTGATCTGAACCTGATATGATCCTGATCTGAACCTGATCTGAACCTGACCCGAACCTCATTCGACCCTTGTCACGAACCTGTTCCAAACCTCTGTTTCGAACCTGTTCCGAGCCTGACCGAACCTGGTCCGAACCTGGTCTGAAGAACCTGGTCCGAACCTGGTCGGAACAGGTTCGAACAGGTTCGGACCAGGTTTGGAACAGGTCCGAACCTGGTCTGAAGAACCTGGTTCGAACCTGCCTGGTCTGAGCGTACGTGTGTAACCTGCATTGCCTCTTTTCCTAACCTCTTCGGAAGCTCGTGTCCTCGTGTCCTCTTTTTTTTTTTTTTTTGTATTAAAGCTGTCTACGCTTCATACCGGGGACAGCTCTTCTTTATATCCTAGTAATCCTACGCTGTTGTCTTCTTTTTTTTTTCATTTTTTTCATTTTTTTCTATAGCTCGGCTGCTCACCTCTTCTGTCTGTTGGCCATCTTTTCCTCAATTCGTCCTGTCCTTCTTCATTACCATTTTTTTTTATTTTATTTTTTTCAGATCTTTCGTCGGCTCTACACCACCGCCATAAACATCAAGCATCAATCAGAGCCGCTCAGGTTTCTGACAATTTTTTTTTTTTTTTTTTTCGTTTCTGACGATTAAGGCTCAGAGAGAGAATCGTTTCAATGGCCACTGCTGTCGTTGAAACAACAAGCCAGGAGATCAGCTTCCTCCCCCCCCCGCCCTTTACCAGTTACTTTTTATTATTATTATTATCATTATATTATTATTATTATTATTATTTTATTATTATTATTTTATTATTATTATTTTATTAATATTATTTTATTATTATTATTATTTTTCATCCATTTGCCCGGCTAACAGCATCTTTTTTATTTCTCCAAAGACAAGGAAAAAGACTCCTGCTCAGCTCTTTCTCCGGGGGTGTTTGCTCCTCTTGGTTTTCGTTTCTTCTGCTTACGTATGCTTGCTCTTTTCCTTATCTGTCTACCCCTTTTTCTCTCTCTCCTTCATCTCCCTCTCTCTCTCTCTCTTTTCTCTCTCTCCCCCTCTCTATATCTCTTCTGTCTGTCTGTCTGTCTGTCTGTCTGTCTGTCTCTCTCTCTCTCTTTTGTCTGTCTCTCTGTCCCTCTTTCATCTCTCTCTCCTTCTCTCTTCTCTCTCCTTCTTCTTTCTCTCTCCTTCTTCTCTCTTCTCTCTCTCGCTCTCTCTTCTTCATTGTCCTGTTCAGTACGTCTATCTGATCCTTTCCTCGCTTCTGCGTTGTTGCCACGTTTCCCCTCTTCCTCTTCTTCTTCGTCATCCCCTGGCCGCGTCCCTCTTCCTCATCCCTCCTCTGTCTTCCTGTCCCCTCCTTGCTCCCCCATTCTTTTTTTTTTCCTAATCACTGTATGACTTTCTGCTCGACTAGATAATAAAGATTGCAGGAGAGCGAAATACTGTAAAAGTAACGACCAGGCGCGAAGCGAACATGCCACGTGGCACACAATAGGCTTTCGTCTCTGCCGCACTGTTCTTGATGCCACGTGGCACAAGCTACTCCTCCAGGGCCTATGAGACGAGGCGTAAGGTAAATGCCAACATTCTGAATGTATCAGGACCAATTTCATGTTCATATTCATTCAGAATGTTGGCATTTGGCGAGCGGTGCCCTAAGTCTAAGCGATTTTCC
>BFEA01000330.1:608395-619074 GCA_003427395.1 Chara braunii | reverse complement strand
GAGGAGGAGGAGGATGGGGAAGAGAAAGAAGGAGAGGAGAAGGAGGAGGAGGAGGAGAAGGAGGAGGACGACGAGGACGAGGAGGAGGTCGATGAGGACTAGGAGGAGGACATCGAGGTAGAAGAAGAAGAAAGGGGGGGGGGGGAGAGGAGGAGAAGGGAAGCAAACTCACCTGGCACGGGTGGGCGATGGCGCGTGGGTTGCGGCCGTTGGGCGTCGGAGTTTGGCAACTGCAACGCCGAACTCCACCGACAGGGCAGGGCGAAGTCGCGCGCGAGAGAGGGCCGCAGCGGATTTCGAATTTGAAATCGGCCCGATCTGGGCCATCGATCTCAAAGATCTGACGGCCCAGATCGGGCCATTTTCATTTTTGATTTTCGAGGCCCCACCGGCCTCGAAAAAAAATTCCCTTCAGCCCTCCCGCTTCGCCCCTGCCCGCTTATCACCCTCACGGCGCCCGATTCCCCATGGAAGCGCTCCCCCTAATTTCCCCACCGATGGGACACAGGGCCCCGGGCGGACGACCGACCGGTTGTCCGATCGGACAACCCCGGACGGTCAGGGGTGGTCCGGACGTCCGATCGGGTAACGTAGTATTATTATTATTTTTGGCAAAAGCTGAATCTTTATAATGCCAAAATAGAAAGGGCAGGCCGGGAAAACCTCCCAAACAACCCGGAAGAAAAAAATAAATTCTGGGACCAGTACCCAGTTTCGGTACAGGCGTTGGGAGATAGTCCAGTACTGGTCCCAGAATTCTGGGACCCGTACCCAGTTTCGGACTGTCAGTGTACTGGTCCCAGACTTCTGAGAACCGTACCCAGTTTCGGACTGTCAGTGTAATGGTCCCAGAATTCTGGGACCCGTACCCAGTTTCGGACTGTCAGTGTACTGGTCCCAGAATTCTGGGACCCGTACCCAGTTTTGGACTGTCAGTGTACTGGTCTCAGAATTCTTGGATCAGTACCCAGTTTCGGACTGTCACTGTAACTACTGGTCCCAGATTTCTGGGACCAGTACTCAGTTTTGGACTGTCAGTGTACTGGTCCAATGTACTGGTCCCAGAATTTCCAGAATTCTGGGACCAGTACCCAGTTTCGGACTGTCAGTGTACTGGTCCCAGAATTCTGGCACCAGTACCTAGTTTAGGACTGTCAGTTCAGGATTAGGGGGCCATCTCTAGACTGCTGCTCTGACAGTCGGCAACCCTGGTTGGTGAATTATTTGCTGAAGTCGTCAATTGCTAAAGCTGTATTGCAAATTTTCTTTTTGGTAAACCACCACTACCTCCGGGCCTGTTTTTGCCGACCCTGATTTTCACTGCGTACTGAGCTTTGCTGAGCCTGGGGTACGTTTTATTTCTTTTCTGGTACTCCTCTGAAAAAAAGGGAAAAAAAAAGCGTGGCAGAATTTTGAAAAACGACGCGCTCACAAGCACAAAAAAGAAAAAGAAAAAACAAACAAACACCCCTTTGGATGTGATAGGGGGTAGATACGCACGCCAAAGTTGGTGTGCGAGGATGCCCTCAGCGAGGGCGTTACGGCAGGGGGGGTGTCAGGTCCACGGAAGAAGAAAAAAGAAAAAGAAAAAAATTGAAACTGTACTTGGAGCGGGAAAGCGGCTTCACACATTCGGCAAAAAGTAGTGCTGTGGGCATGCCCTCCTCCACAAAGTGTCAGCAGCCCGTGGACTGGGCCTTCCCCGACTTGGTCTTTTCTTTTTCTTTTTCTTTTTTCAAACGGGCCCACAAGGCCCAATTGCCCAATTGCATGAGTGCAATGACCCGCCAAAACACAGACTGAGAACACTGCTGATTTCTGAGTTTTGCCGCTGGAATGAATGCCTTGCTGAGATTCCCGCATTCTGCCATGATTTCGAAGTCTGTGTGTGTGTGTCGCCTGTCTGAGTGCTTGTCGGTCTGAGTGTGTGTGTGGCCCGCCAGGGCACTTGTTTGTTTGGAAGGCTCGAGGGGGGGCAGTACTTCCCTGTGGCCTTGACTTTGAGGGCTGCAGCGGGGAAAACAGTCAAGTCGGGGGGTAGGCCCGCGACAGTTAGAGCAGCGGGGGAAAACACTCAAGTGGCAGGTAGGCCGGCACCACTCAAGTAGCGGTAGATGTGTCGGGGACTGGCGGCTGAGAGAAGAAGACAAAAGTTCCCAGTATCTGGTAGGCTAGGTCTAGTAGGCAGGTACCGGTCCAAGTAGCCTAGTCTAGGGCCTGTGCGGACGATATCATAGCCTGCAATGATGTTTCCCTCCGAAATTTAGGAGGTACCAGTTGCTTAGAGGCCATGCGGCTTGGAAGTCACCACCCAAGAGGCAGGTAGGCTGCTATATCCTCGGGTAGAACGCTGGTCTCTACAGCATTTGCGGTATGCAAGGTTGTGCGTCAAGCTGCTTGAGCGGGCGCTAGCATTCAGACGGCTGTTGGGAGGAAGAGCGCTGGGCAGGCCAGCTCTGGGAGGAGGAGAAGAAGGGTACTAGGGAGGAGAGTGGCGAGGTATGTACCTGGCTATGGCGGACACCATCTTCACCACCTTGTTAGGCGCTGCATCTGGAAGGCCGCAGTGGGGGTTGCGCCGCACCAAGGAGGCTTCAAGGCAGAGTCAGGCATGGTGGCCTGAACAGCAGCGAACATAGCTGCTTTGCATTGTCTTTCGCACAGCAGGGCCAGGCCCTTAGTAGTCCGCCATAGCCGCGGCCTGACGGAAGAGGAAGAAGACGGAGGCCATGGCTATGGTGGACCTCTAGTTATGCCAAGCAGTAGAAGTGGGATTCGGACTTTGACTCTGGTTCAGCCATTCATCATTATTATTATTATTATTATTTATTGTTTGAATAAGAGTGGAGGCGGCAAGGAGGAGGAGTTGATTGGCGAGAGGAGGGATTATCATTTGTCTTTTGCTGGTGTACATCTTCTTCTTCTTCTTCTTTCTTTCTTCTTCTTTCTTTCTTCTTCTTTCTTCTTCTTTCTTCTTCTTTCTTCTTCGTCTTCTTCTTTATCTCTCCCTTCCCGCAAGTTCATTCACTTCCTTTGCAATTGGGAGGGGTGTGCTTTCTCGTGAATTTTGCAATTTGAAATTGGCCGGGATCGTATTATTGTCAAAAAAATTACCTTGTGCAGAAAAATTAACTGAACAACTTTTGATGCAGGGGGTCACATCGGAATTCTTTGCCCAAAGCATATATTCTTTTTATTTTATTTTTCATTTCTAGCCCGGCCAGGCAAGTGGGCCCGGGCCACTCTGGTACTTTAGATAAGCTGACATTATGATCGATAATGTCAGTTATTAGAGCACCAGTACCTACCGGTTGGGGCGCTGTTAACGCAGAAGCCGAATCGGCCTGCCCCTCCGGTCCAAATTCATTCAAGGCCGGAGGGTACGAAAAATGCGGTACGTACTGGTGGTTTAATAGCATCACAGCTGCTGGTTAGGTGAATCCGACACACATACAACCGGTAATAAACAGCCCAGGAGTTTGGATCCTGTCGCATATAATTGGTGAGTAGTAACAGCTGTGAGGATCAGGGTCCTCGGTAGGCCTATGGGGCCCTGTTTACAGCATTGCCCGCCCTAAGTGAAGGCGGAGGTGCCCGCCCTAAGTGAAGGCGGGCCTGACATATCGCAAGAGGCCCTCGACTATCAATTTCATATTTGGGGTCCAGGCAGTTGCGATGCGCCAGTTGGTTGACAGAAACTCAGGCCGGGCAACAAAGACATTTCCACGGCTTTCCGGGCTTTTCCAAAGAATGCAGGCCCTGGGCGTGATTCGCAGCCTCATACAGAGACAGTTGGGCGCCCAACCGAACGAGGCCCAGCAGCCCAGTAGCTGCTGTACACAGGCAGCCTCCTGGGGCCTTCCGGAAGCTTCTGGGCCCAGGCCAGTGCAGCCAGGCTGCACGAGCAGGCCAGCTCTTTCCATAAAGGAAAGAGCTCTCCCCTGGCAGCCTCATTCGGTCACTTGCTGGCTGGCGGCAGCGCTGCTGGAGCGATAGCTTGCGGGCTGGCTGCTGGCATTGGGAGCAAGAGGCTGCGCACGTGCGGTCGTGTGGTGAAGCAGGGCGCTGCTGAGGGCAGCGCCATAGCCAGCCTGAAGCAGGGCGCTGCTGAGGGCAGCGCCATAGCCAGCCTTCATAGCAGGCTGGGCTTGGATATACAGTGAGGCGCAGGGGTGGTCTTTGGGTGTAAGAGAGGACAGATGTGGGAGTAAAGTCAGGGGATAGGTGAAGGATGATGATGATGATGATGATGTGAGGGCACTTACCTTGTATTGGCGATGGTCTGCATGGGCGACATCTTCAAGTACTTCGGGTTGCTGCTGATGTCAACAGTTGCATTGTCAATTAGTAGGCTGTAGTAGCTGTGTTAGGAGTAGGCTGGGCGCTGAGCGCCAAGTAGGAGAGTGAAGGGACTGGACTCTTGTGTTGATGAGGAGAGAGTATGCTCTCCATGACGTTGGTTTTCAGTACTATGAACCTCCATTGGAGTATTATTGGTGCAATGCTGCTCTCTGGACACGGTGTGACTATCTGGCTTTCAATGTGATGGTGTAATCTGGAATTGTCATCTCGCTGTTGCTTATTGTCCTTGCACAGTGCGTCAAAACATAGGATGTGTAAGTGTTCTGAATCTGAAACCCTAAACCCTAGAGTGGAAAGAAATAAAGTTTAGCATGAACCAATGGGCCTAGCTCAGTTGGTACATGCATGAACTGTTGAAATACAGACCTCAGTTCGAATCCTACATGAGTAAAACAAGAAAAAAAGAAACAAAGTTTAGTAGCAAGAACTGACCGAATGGATGGATGGAATTTCAAACAACATAGAACAGCTTTCCTTTTTATTAATTATGATGGTTTTAATTTGTGTCTTTGCCCAAATAGATTGCACCTAGAAGGCAAAAAAAAAAGGAAAAAGATTGCACCGAGAAGATATTTCAACAATTCTGATGGGAAGAAGCTCGATGCAGAAAGCAATGCTCATGCATTCCGTTGAGGGGGAAAATGCAAGGGGCCGGGAGGGGGGGGCACATGGCAGAGAAATAAAAGCCATCCTCACAGTAGGGCTTTGGGGGGACCAAAGAGGGTCTCAATTGTGCTCAGATACATCCCGAGGAAAGTCCTATTGTTGAGTATGTTACTATGTTCTGATACGGTGGGGCTCTGGAACATGTTTTGGGTGAGGTTCCACTTGAAAGATCGTTCATTTCTGGTCGTCGATCTTTGAAATCAACGGTCGGAAATGGGAATTGCGGGGGACGCCAACGTTGGTGTCGTGCTGGAGCAAAATGACAAGTGTTAATGAAAATTGCCGGGCACGATGGCCTTGGTGTCGTGCTGGAGCAGGATGAGAAGAGTTAAACCACCAGTACCTCCACGTTTTTAGGCGGTTAACGCGGTGGCTGAATCGATGCACCACGCAGGTCGATATGCATTTGCCTCAGAGCCTCCCTAGAGGGGGCCTAAGACCCCCTGGGGTACTGGTGGTTTAAACAACCAGTACTTCCGAGTCAGTTTTTCCCGGGCCTTGAAACACCCTGCGCGCCAAAGAAAACCAAACCGGTGCGGGCCTCCTTTTGGCTGGCACTGCAAAAAAGGTGGAACCTTTGGCGCCATTTTAGCCAAAGGTGGTACCTTTAGTGCCATTTTGGTCAAAGGCAGTACCTTTAGTGCTCCTTTGGCCAAAGGCAGTACCTTTAGTGCCCATTTGGCCAAAGGTAGTACCTTTAGTGTCAGTTTTAGGTAGTACCTTTAGTGTCATTTTTAGGTGGTATCTTTAGTGTCATTTCTAGGTGGTATTTTTATTGCCAGTTTTGCCGTAGGTAGTATCTTCAGCTTTTTTTTGGCTAAATGTGCTCTTTTTGGGCCAAATGAGGTACTGTCAGCTCTTTTAGGGCCAAATGTGGCACCTTCAGCTCTTTTTTTTGGGCCAAATGAGGTACGTGAAGGTGTTTTTTTTAACTGTCTTTCGTCCACTATGGTTTATTTCCTCCCCCTTAACCTTTTGTAGGCGCCCTTGTTAGACTGTTGAGTTGTCATTTTTGTTATACGCAACTCCACAAAAACATTCGACTGTGCCACACCGTTTTGTCAGACTTTCACCCACTCATGAGGGGGTTGTGCTTGTGTATCATAGAGAGAGAGAGAGAGAGAGAGAGAGAGAGAGAGAGAGAGAGAGAGAGAGAGAGAGAGAGAGAGAGAGAGAGATGTTATACATGAGGATGAGAGAGAGAGAGAGAGAGAGAGAGAGAGAGAGAGAGAGAGAGAGAGAGAGAGAGAGAGAGAGAGAGGTTGTGGTGGATTTATCTTGGTGAGATGGTTCAGATTTGTTATGCTCCTCTGTTGTTTGCTTTGCTTACTGTGCAGGAAAGTGCATTCCCATTCGTCGTGGGGCCGGAATCCTCCAGCCGGGGATGCAGGAAACACTCGAGAAGCTCGATGTTGGTGATTGGGTAGGTGGTTGTTTGCTTTGCATGCTATTCTCAATCCAGGTCCTATCCTCCTATCTAGTGGAGGGAAACTTTGGCAGTTGGACTCCTTGTCTTTGAACATGATGGCTACTGGATAATAGACTTATCTATATATCATGTAATTTTCAAGACCATCGATGTTAAGAATTCAACTTCACAAAATGTTTACTTAGATGATTGCACTCCCCCTTTCTGATGGTCACACATTTTCCCCACTACCGTTTTCCATCCCCGCACATAATGTACCGTCATGATAGTTGTATTTAGGACAAATTTCAGGGCAGATACACCCATCTCTTATGTCTGGCGAAAGGCGTAAGGGAATCTCTCTGGCTGCTGAACCGATCGTCTTTGCCATAATGGATGATGGACAACATCCTTCAGGCCAGCAGTAGTAGCAGTAGTAGCAGTAGTAGTAGCAGTAGTAGAAGCAGAAGTAGTTGCAGCAGTAGTAGCATTAGGAGTAGCAGCAGTGGTAGCAGCAGGAGTAGCAGCAGGAGTGGCAGCAGTAGTAGTAGGAGTGGTAGGAGTAGGAGTAGGAGCAGTAGCAGTAGCAGTAGGAGTAGGTGTACGAGTAGCAGTAGCAGTAGCAGTAGCTGTAGCAGCAGCAGCGGCAGCGGCAGCGGCAGAAAGAGGAGCAGCAGGAGGAGCAGGAGGAGCAGGAGGAGGAGCAGGAGTAGCAGGGGTAGGAGGAGGAGGAGGAGGAGGAGGAGGAGCAGCAGCAGTAGCACCAGCAGCAGCAGGAGGAGGAGGAGCAGGAGCAGGAGCAGCAGGAGCAGCAGGAGTAGCAGGAGGATGAGTAGGAGTAGCAGGGGGAGGTGGACAAGGAGGAGGAGCAGGAGCAGGAGCAGCAGGAGGAGGAGAAGGAGCAGGAGCAGCACGAGAAAGAGGAGCAGGAGGAGGAGGAGGAGGGGGAGGAAGAGGAGCAAGAGCAGCAGCAACAGCACTAGCAGCAGCAGTAGCAGCAGCAGCAGCAGCAGCAAGGGCAGTAGCAGCAGCAGCACAGGCAGTAGCAGCAGCAGCAACACCAGCAGGAGCAGCAGTAGCAGCAGCAGCAGCAGCAGTAGCAGTAGCAGCAGTAGTAGTAGTAGTAGTAGGAGTAGTAGTAGTAGTAGTAGAAGCAGCAGCATTCCTGGCTTTTTTCCGACGTCTATATCCCCCCCCCTTCTCATCCTCCTCCTGTATGATTTCCCATTCCCTTTTTGTGTTCCTCGCTTTGCAACTGCATGAAAGTAGTAGTAGTAGTAGTGGTAGAAGCAGCAGCATTCCTGGCTTTTTCCGGCGTCTATGTGCGCCCCCCTTCTCATCCTCCTCTCGTATGATTTCCCTTTCCCTTTTTGTGTTCATCTCTTTGCAACTGCATGGACTGATTGGCCATTAAGATTAATCAAATTGTGGACCCCTTCTACGCCCCCTCACATTGATTGCATTGCAGGTTCACGTCTTCCCTGAAGGAAAGGTGAAGCAAAATGATGACCTGGTATTGCCTAGGCTCAAATGGGGAATCGGCCGGTTGATCTCTCAGGCGGATACTGCACCGATTGTTCTACCAATCGCACATAGTGGATTTGAAAAGGTATGCGGTGGTCTGGTCATGAACTTTCTGCTCATCTGTTCTTAAAAATGTAGACAGCCTGTCGTCATTCTTCCTTTGTGGTTCGCTAAGGGTCTTGAAATCTCTAATACGGAGCACACACACACACACACACACACACACACACACACACACACACATACACAGGAATCTAGGAAACCACCCCTCGAAGGACAAAGCGGCGGGAGGAGGCTCGGAGAGAAGCCCCGGAAATATGCAGACCCGGGTAAGATTATAAACCTACCTCGAGCGGACTAATACCGAAAAAAAGGGGAACCCCGCTCTTCGACCAAGCTCGAACCAGGAACCGGCAAAACAGGTAGGCACGGGCCGACAGACCCACCCGTCTATGACCCCCCAGCGAACGGAATGGAAAGCAACCAACCAGATTCCCCTGAACCCACCTCTCACGGAGAAAAACAACGAGCCTCGAGCCTTGGACCTACGGACCGAGCAGGAGGGTACCTCGTCATCCTTCGATATCTCCCAATCGTGGGATATCGGGGCGGATCCCCTTTTTTGAAGGAAATCGGGAGAACTCAAGGGACAATCACAGGGAAAACGAACATACCTGCCTCCCATTTGAACGAGGAGTCACAGGCACGGGAACCACGGGTGGAATGGATTGATACCTGTTTCTCACTGGGTTAATGGGCCTTGAGCCCGGTATGTATCGATCGGATCGGCAATCACCTCGAGCCACCTTCGATACTTCCCGAGGGACTGAGTGATAACCCATCTCGTTTTTTTCTCGCTTTTTTTCATTTTTTTCGTTTTTTTCACTTTTTTTGTTTTTTTTCGTTTTTTTCGTTTTTTCGTTTTTTCTGTTTCCTCCCCTTTGTCCTTTCTTGTCTTTTCCTCCCTTGTTGTCTTCTTCCTCCTTCGTTGTTGTGTTTTTTCAGCTTTTGAGCACGGACGAAACCCTCCACTTGGTGTCACCCAAGGCACGGGGATATCTCCCGTATCTCCGGCGACTAATTAGAGATCCCCGGGGGTAGATGACTAGGATGGGTTTTTTGATTCCTTCATACCTCGGTAAGGGAGTTCGATGATACACACCCGCCACACGAGCACTATTGATGTTGGGGGTATGCTTATGCGACTGATCTCCCTCCCCTGGCAGACTGTACCCTGTTAGGTCTTCCCTTGAGTATATATAGCGATCATTATCCCTGGTAAGTAGCAAGTGTTTGATGGGCGGATCTCTGAGGTGCGAGAACTGAATGAGTCAGGTGCATTATACGGAATCTATCCTAGTGCAAATACGGTGGATCAGGACCTTGGAAGCGGGCGGAGGCGTCGGCTATGGCAGACTGGGAGCTCACAACTGGAGCGGAGGAGGACCTACCAATCACGCCGGAACCTGAGGAGGATATCGCGGCGGAAGAAGCGGTACATGGTCCTCAATCTCCTCTGTGTGTGTGTGTGGAAAGGGATATGGCTGTCTGTGTTGGACTGTGAAATGGATGTGCTGTTTTGCAGGTTTTAACCCCTCTGATGAGCCGGTTGAGTGGCAACGGCGAAAAAGCTTTTAGGGGAGCCACACCCCTCCTGCGGCGTTATTCCTTCCATGAAGTTCGACCGAGCTCCCATCGTTATTCCCAGACGTTCTGCCTAGCCTAATCGCGAAGCCCGTGGATTGGTTTTCGGTTCATCTGCTTGATATTAAGGATTGTGGTTTTTACGATCATCTTGGTAAAATATGGAATATGTTTTGATTCTGTTGGAAGATATCTTCTCGCTTTAGTGGGTATTCCTCTTTTCGTCTGTGTTGAGTGAATCAGTTCTCATCGAATGGTTGGTTTTCTTGGGAATCATTTTGGATACTTCTGGATTCGACTGAATGGGATCTTCTCGTTGTAATGGAATTTGTTTTTTTCATTTCCCTCCCTCCCACCCAGTTTGAAGACAGAACGCGCCTTGTATTGACCTCTTGTACGTATACCATAACCCGATTGATTCTCCCCAGATTAACCTGATCCATGGAAGTGCGGTGATTTCCTTGATTAATGATCATACCCCCCCGTGCCCATACCCCTTCCTGAAGAAGGTCGATTGAACCTTGTCTTTCGTATCCCTGAACGCTCTATACTACTGAATACTTTCGACCCCAGTTTTGATATAAATCTTCCCGTCTTTCGCTGTCCCCCTTGCTTTCAATTGAACCTCGAGTATCCGAAGAACCCTCTACGCTCCCTGCTTTAACCTTGATTGAACATGAAAACGCCTCCCGTTTGAGCCTTTATGTTTGATCGTACCCTGCCCACGCTGATTTTTTCCTTCCCATCATGAACTGGAAATATGTAATGATTCCCTTTGATCCTCTCATTAATATTGCATTCTGGCACGGATATTTACGGGCTTTTATATTCTGATTGCTTCAAAGGAATAAAGTTCGTGTGGGCACTGTAGCCATCCTGTCAATTCCGCATTAAGGTACATCGAGTTGGGTGGCTATGGAACGGTATTGTTGGGATATGACCGGACCCTGGCGTACCACCGTGTAGGTGGAGTGCATGACGGACACGTCATGGGAATATACAGGACACACACACACACACACACACACACACACACACACACACACACACACACACAGAGAGAGAGAGAGAGAGA
>BFEA01000330.1:580051-595386 GCA_003427395.1 Chara braunii | reverse complement strand
CTCTCTCTCTCTCTCTCTCTCTCTCCCCCCCCCTTGTAATGGTTGAGACTGAAGGCCAGTGAGAGAGAGAGAGAGAGAGAGAGAGAGAGAGAGAGAGAGAGAGAGAGAGAGAGAGAGAGAGAGAGAGAGAACGGATCCCCTTAACACGGCTCAGACGCATCTGCGCTACATGTCTGCAAGGACCCTTCAGACAGCTCAGAAGGCCAGTGTAATGGTTGAGACTGAATTTCTCAACAACTCGACCCCATTGGCTCTCATCAAGGTCCCAGAGTTGGAATATAATTCTGAGTTGGAGGATGCACCCTCCACATCACAAGGGCCCAATCATAGGCCCGTTATAACTAGGAAGGCACATATTAGTGGCAAAGGCAGACTCTTTCAGCAACTCAACCCCCTTGATTCTTAGTCAGGAATCCAGTATCACGGTAGCATCTGCAGTCTTGTTCATGCCATCAGAGTTATCTGCCATGGAACAGGCAAACAGAAAGGTGAAGGAGATAGTATCCGAGGTAACTGGGGAAAAGAAAATTATTCTGATTGCAGATACCCAAAACAACGTTAACGAGGGTCCTCATCTCTCATTGTCTGGGACAGTGAGGATGAGTTCCAACCACATTCCCCCCACACGAAATCACATACACATCTGCAGACCAGAGTGTCTGCAACCACCTCCTCTCTGGAAATAGACCTGACAGAAGACACCAACTTCACGCAACGGGAGTGTCAGTCCTCGCAGATCCGCCTGTCAATCTTGATAGAAAACACCAGCAAAAGGTAGAAACTCAAATCTAAATTAAACGTGGATATAAGCAATTTGTCACTCTCAAAAGTAGGAATAGTTATACTGCCTGTCAGGCTGAAGGAAGGGGTGTGGCAGGTAGCTCTGCCCATGGTTGGGTCACGTTGCAAGGCACAATGCCATCTTTCTTACCTCTGTCTAATCTCACAGGCGGAAAAATGGGGGAAACAATGATTAAAATTGACATAGTAAAATATATCAAAGAATACTTCCCACCCAGAGGCTGGGCCACCCTCACTCTCACATCAGAATCCAATAGGATTGTTGAGAGGGATGTATATCTGCGCTATAAAGTTGGGGACACCATTGATCTGAAATGGATGGGCTTTGATACTCTTTAGGAAATTCAAGTTCTAAAAATTAAAGCCAGCTAGTACTGGTCAGATTCGGATGTGATCCTCCTTTTGTTGCGCCTCCTCAAATAGGCAATACTAGTAAAAGGAGGTGTTTTGGACACCGGGGCATGAAAGAACCTGTAAAAGTCCACTAACTACTCCTCCCTAGTCGACGAGAAGTTAACTACTATATTGATAATTTTGTTAATGATGGGGGATGTAAACATAGTGGACCTTTTATACAACAAAGACAAGAATTGGAAGCTTTTAAAAAGAAACACAGATTTGGATCTCAGGTCATTAAATGTTAACGGACTAACTTCTGCCAAGAACTCCAAGAGGCAGGCAATATATGAACAGATCAAGGGAGTGGATGGCAAAAGTTGGCCTGACATTATTTGTATACAAGAGACACACCTTCAAAACACAGATCCACACAACTACGCTCACAAAGAAATCTGGCCACACACATCATATAGAGCATACGAACCGGTGAAGCGTTGGTGTGGCAATATGGATCCCGCCTGACACTAAAATTGAAGTTATAAACTGGGGGTTGACCAGCAGGAAGGTCGATGGGTATACATATTGGTAATGCTGGAACTTGAGATAGTGAGCATCCTGAATATTTATGGGTCAAATGAACTAGGAGAGTGAGAAATCTCCTTTGCCAGTATTTTTCCGCATCTACCAGTGGGCATTCTCGTGATTATTGTTGGGGATTTCAATGCAGCCCCAGACTGTAACCTAGATAGATGAAATATCATTTCCCCCTCCTTGGCATTTGTAGAAACATGAACTCATCATCTCTAACCTCTGTCATACAGCTAACCTGTTTGACTCTTTTAGACGACTAAACCCGAATTCCAAAATGTTTAGCTGCTTCCGAAGAAACCAATTGAGAAAATGAAATCTAGAATAAACCTAATCCTAATTTATGAGGAACTACAAGGGTCAGTGCAATTCGCCAGCATACCCCCAATAAGTCCCTTTCCAGGATTAAACCACGCAATGTGTATGGTAATACTCACATTCAAGAGGAAACCTCACAAAGGAAAAAAAAATTATAAGCTCAACACTTCACATCTCAAATTAGACAGTTTCAAACAATTTCTCACTGATGTATGGGGATTTTGGAGAGAGTAGATGTCCCTCATCAAATATGACATCAAATGGTTCAACAACGGTCTAGTCTTCCTAGGACGTAAATGCAATGAATAGTCTAAAGCCTTGGTTAAACAAAGACATCAAGACGAAGCACAACTACACAAAAGAATCGATGAATTACAACAAATAGAAATTCAGTCCAAGAATCTGGATGCGTTAGAACCAATTGCTCAAGAAATTTATAATTTGGAAGAACAATTATTAAAACATATGGAATATAGGTAGCAGGGGATGAGAATCATGATAAAATTGAAAAAGAATCAAATGGAGGAGGCAATGGATGTCATATGTTTTGCAATGGCGAGAGTTGAATCAGGCAGAACAACTATAGAAGCCTTATCTGACCCCTTTAATGCGAATGATCCCTTAGCTACCTCATTTGCCGCATGCAATAAAATCGCTAGAGATTTCTTTAAGGAACTATTTTTCCTCACGGAATAAAAATATTCCCAGCAATCAGTTTCACGATGAGATTAAGGACTTCCTACAACCCATGAAGAAGTCCCTTACGAATATGCAGAGGGAGGAGATCGAAAAAACACTGAGTAAAGATGAAGTATGGAAGACATTAATGCCAATGGAGGAAGAAAAAACTCATAGGATAGATGACCTCCCCAAAGAATCCAGGGAAATCATGTGGGACACTATGTCTCAAGATCTTATGGACTTCTATCACGTCGTATAGAATATCGGGGAGATGTGGGAAATAGTCAGCCGAGGAGTACTAACCCTCTTGTATAAAAAAGGAGAGAAGACAAACATACACAATTATCGCCTCATCACTCTGTTGACAGTAGTTTACAAACTATTGGTAAAAGTGTTGGGAGATAGATTCACCAGGGTAATAACTGACATTATTCACCCAACACAAACATGATTTATATGAGGGAGAAATATACAGGACAATATCCTCTTGATTAATGAATTAATAAGAATCACACGTCAATCCAAACACAATGCAGCCTTTATATTTATTGACTTTGAAAAGGCGTATAATTATGTAGATTGAATCTTTTTAAGTTTTTCGACAAGTGTTTAGAAAAAATAAACTTTCGCTCTTGTTTTAGAAGATGGGTGAAAATAATGCATTAGAAAGCAACTACCAGGACTATGGTAAATGGTAACTTGGCCTCTCCTATTAATTTAGAAAGATGAGTCCAACAAGGAGACCCACTAATACTATTCCTCTTCGTAATTATAATGGAGGCACTGACCGCAAACTTAAGGCAGAACAAGGACATCAAGAAAATTCAAATAACATCAATTCATGAGGAAACAATCCCAATATGTTCTCTCTTTGTTAATAACATCTCCCTTATAATGAAAACATTCAAAGATAATCTAAGTGTCGATTTTATCGATTATCTGATATGAAAATTAACTGGGGTGATAAAACACTAGGATGGTGGATCCATCATCAACGCGCCAGACCACCAAAAAATCCAAAAATTAAATGACTACCAAAAGATTCTCAGTAAGGGTCCTAGGCATCAATTTATCAGCAGCAAGTAAACCTACTTCTAATAATGATGGGATAATAAAATAACGCTCATGCAAAGTTGGAGACATGGAAAAACAAACATACTTCTATTTTTGGGCGTGCCTTAATCATTAACAATATCATATTGGGATCAATCTGGTACAAGTTGGCCATATGGTCCCTAGATAAAGCCTCAATTAAAGTCTTCCATCAGAATCTTAGATCTTTTCTATGGAGAGGAAATTATGACCTAAAAAATGTGATAAGTAGAGTGGCCTCGTCAACAATTATCAAACCCAAATCAAGAGGGGGGCTTGATATTATTGACCCTACTCTCCAAGCGATGACCCTATTCATTCAATGAATCATTAGACTATTTTTCAGCCCCAAAACCCCTTGGAGTGCCTTAGCATGGGAACAGATAGAGAGACTAGCCCCTCCAACTAATGAGCAAGTAGATCCTATGATGTGGTTGGAGAACCGGGCTTGGTCCCTCCCAGGGGAAGAAAAATTAAGGAAGATGAAACTCCCTTCAATAACAAAGAAGAAACTCGCAAAGATATCAGCAGAGATCCATTATGGATTTACCTTCTCAAGACATGGAGAATACTACCCTTAACATATAAAATCCCCCCAGCCAGATGGGAGGAAGTTTCTCAGCAATCCCTGTTTAATAATACATGGATAAAAGATAACCAAAGAAACACACTGCATTGTAATGACTCACCATGGAAAGAATGAATTAAAAAAGGAATAACCAGAATGAAGGATATTTGGAGCAATGAATCTAGTGATTGGGTTGCGCATACAAAAAATTAGGAAAAATTGAGTTATTGTCATCACTCGGAACTAGCCCTGAAAAGGATAATTGAACTCGTCCCCTTGGATTGGATCCGCATACTCAGAAAAGGGTTTGAAATTAAGACCAATGATTGGGTAGCCTTTATAGACAATAATCACCTAATAGGTAATATCCTAGAAACCGAGTCAAATAGAGATATACTGGCATCCCTCTGTGCCCTTAAAGAAGACAACAAAGTGATCCCTCATTTAGAGGATAAAATGAGGTGGGTAACAACCGACCAAATCTTTACAATCAGAGTATTACAAACTAAGAATGAATTGATAGCTTTCAGACCCAACACTCTCATCTCTCACTTACCAATGGACCCTACATTTTGGAAATGGGGATCGCAACTCAGAGGGAATAGAAACTACACTAGATCTCTCCACACTCTATCAGTCAAATCAACATACATAATGTTGAGACCAACAATCAATCTCAGAGATAAGGTATCCAACAGACGGGTGAGACATTTTAACCTTGACATAAAAGATGTAATGGACATCAAGTGGTTCCATAACAAGAGTTTCAAACCAGTCATAATCGTGTCCTTACAATGACACATTGAACATAGATGTTTCCCTACTAGTGACTGACTGATAGAAAGAGCTACATTAGACAAGAACAATAAAGCCCAACCTTGGTGCAAACTATGCAAAGCAGCCTACCCAAGTAAAATGATTCCGGAGACAATTGAACACATATTCCTTCAATGCCCAAACTCAGTATGGCTTTGGAGATGGTGGGACAAATTTTGGGACAACTTAGAGACTAAGACTCAGTGGCCATGGGGATGGAAACCCCTTTTGTTGGAAGCATGGAGTGAAGAACCTTTTGGCGAATTTACTCATAATCTATTCATCATCAGTAGGATGGCAATTTTATGGGCCATATGGAGGAAAATATGTATTTATGAGTTGAAAGGGGTCAGGGTGGACGACCCAGAGTTTACGGAAACCATCAAAGTACAAATTCAGATTGGCATTCTGCACCAATGAGAACTCACAAAATAAAAAATCCAGCACTTGTCCAATAAAAAGGAAATCTCCCAACAACTACAACAATTCAGTTCTATCTGGTTTGGAGGGAAACAGGGGCGGAGAATAGGGAAGGTGGTATGGAAAGGAGATACAGAAGAAGAGGAATGAGGTATCAAAAGGAATTACAAGCTGTTTTTTGAAGACTGGTGCTTGATTGATCCCTCAATCCCCATGAGACCCCTCGCATAATTCCCTGACCCATTTCTACTCCCCCCAAGTGTGCTAGTCCCAACCTCCTGATTCGGAATAATGGATAACATGTGAGTTGAATAAGGCAGAAAATACAGCCGGTTCATAATAGTATCAATCCTTAACTGATCTATTTGACGCCCTGTTGGTAAGGGTGAAGAGGAACATGTGACAATGGAAGTTCCCAAAGCTCAGAGATTAACGGTCAGTATCATCATTATTTTTTATTATCATTTACATCATCACTAGCATCATTATTATCAGTAGTCGTAAATATGGGACGCTGGGCCCAGTTCCTAGCATGTGTTGTACTATTATCTTTCCATATGTTATTCAAGGGACGCGGAACCCGTTTTCCAGCAGGTGCAGTTCCCCACCAATAAACTAGAGCCCCCGGTGTGTCAGGTAGGAGTGTATGCTCTTATCATCACTCCTATTTGATATCACCGGGTTAAAAAAAAAAAAAAAAAAAAAAAAAAAAAGATCCTCTTTGCCCTCCCCCTCGCATGGGTGCGGACTCTTCGACGGGGGCCAACAGTGGAGGAAGGGGACTGTGTGGTGTTAAAAGGGGATGCAACTCGGGTAGGGGAAGTACTTACGGTCAGACTGGGGGAGGTGCTGGTGAACATGTTTTATCGAACACATCGAAACCACTTGGTCAGGGTTGTGCCGGATGATTTTTTTTGGATTGCCGTCAAGACGGTTCACAGGGTGAAAGTCTTACGTGAAAAATAATTTTGGGTGGCATTTAGGCCGGAAGTGCCAATCCGTGATCTCCCCATGGATGTGGCAGAATGGAGATGGAAGGTCCCAACAAGGAACGAGAGACCCAAATATCGGTACCTCCATACTCTGGGAGTTAAAGCGATATATCAGATGCTCAAGACTAGACTGGATTTGAAGGATTGTATAGTTGATCGCTGGGCATGAAATCCAAACGTCCCATTTGAAGTCCTAAGACCGATAAAATGGTTTGAAGAGGTGGAGAACAAACCGGCCAAGTCTGTCTATATCCAATGGCAGATTTCCCACCGTTGCCTACCGACGAATGCGTGGCTCATAGACCATACCCACCTGGAGCAGAAAGGGATGAATCTCCCCCGGTGTCTCCCGTGCGTGGAGGGGTTCCCCTCTCGAAGGAACAATGAGACAATTGAGCACCTCTTTCTGCAGTGCCCAATCTTTATCCTTACGTGGCGTGGGTCCGGATTGAAACCAACTACACGTGGACAAAGATTGGCCGTGGGAATGGAGGGCCTTGCTAACTGGTCATTGGTCGGTCCAGATCTTGACCTTCACAACCTATTTATTTAGGATTGGGAGGGAGGCAGTGTTATGGGCTATATGGCAACACAAATGCATTTTAGCACTTGAAGGTGCTCATGTGGGAAACGGGGAAATAACGGATTGTCACCCTCCGTCTTTGCCCCTCTACTAAAAATCTTCCGTTAAAGACATGATTGAAACTACAATCAGAGCCCAGTGGAAAAAGAAGGTACAAGGGATGAAAACTCTTACAAAAAGATCAGATATTATTCAGAAACTACACGAATTGTGCATGGAATGGTTGGGGAGGGAACGAGGAGGTTGGATTGCAAGGATACAATGGGACGATGGGCATTTGGATGGAAATGATGGCTGGAAACATCACAAAAGGACTATCGTTTGCTTTTTCATCAATGGATTGAAATACCCAGTGACATACCACTCCTCCCCACCCTAGATTTCCCTGACCTATTCCCACCACCAAATAGTACCTTAGTTGAGCTGAGCTGGTATGGGCGAGACACAGTGGAACCTGCCCAGCGCAATCCTGGTGGGACCAGTCAAGATGGAGAAAGGGAATAGGAGGCTCAGGTTATCTGTCCCAATCGCCCCCTGGATGCAGAGCCGGCCCCCTCATCCCGCTCCCCACTTGGTCGATCCTCCCTAAAACTGGTTGAGAGGTTATCCATGGTGTTACTTAGAGTCCCGGTAGACAGTTTATAAACTTTCCTGAAAAGACAATTTGCGCAACTTGCTCAGTTAATCCTCTAGAATCCAGAGCAATTAATGCTGACATATTTTTTTCAGATACTTTCTTATCCTTCTGCCAAATTCTCAATTTCCCTATTTATTTTGTATAAGGGACGCTGGACCGGTTTTCCAGCAGGTGATCCTCCTCACCAATAGAGGGAGTCTCTTCCCAGGTGATAGCGGTGTCTGCTCTTACCAGCACCGCTAACACCAGAGCGAGTGTTAAAAAAAAAAAAAAAAAAAAAGGATGACTCGGTTTGGCTGCTCATTTCATGATTCTGCTATTTTTTTTGCGTGCTTACCATCTTCACCCAAATACAACGTATAGTCATTGTTGTTGTATCTAGACTCAAAGTTAGACCAAATACAACTCTAATAACCATACGGTAGTGTGAGTATGGTAGGTTTTTAACGTCCAAGGTCAACAGTCCCACCATCACTAAAAAGAAGGGAAGACAAAGAAAGACATGTACTCTTTTTTTCTTTCTTTTCTGTTTTCCTTTTTTCTTTTTTTTTTCGGACGAATGCTTTTTTTTTTCCCTTAATTTTTGTGGGGAGAAAGACATATTTTCTACCCCGACACGATCAGGATCAGGATCATGGTCACCTTGTCCAGTTGATGTAACTCAGTGGTTAGAGCACCTGTTGGAAATGCGCATTGTGGAATGAGGTTGCGGGTTCAAATCCGTAGCCTTGCGCATGGACACCGACAGGGCGTTAGAATGACACACGGTTGGACACGCACCCCCTTGGGATGACGCGGGTTAGCTATTACAGACACTGCCTGCACACCACCCAAGGGTTGTTCATGGTGTTGTATGTTGGTTCTGGGTTTCACATGGGTTGCTCGGGGGTGTTGGTCTTGGGTGTTCTGTTGATCTCCCCAGTCTGGCATATCGCACGTTTGTGCCATTTCCACTAGTCGTTCACATGGTAGAGTCATTCGATCACACGTTACAAGGTCACATGTTCGAGCTTGGTTCGGACCTTGGGGGGGTCCTTGTCCAACTTACCCCGTTCTCTCTTCGATATACACACATGATGCCGCCTATACATCTCTATACATTGATTCACAAAGCACACACAGCCTTCGGGCATATACATAGCTTGCAAATTATACATGGCCTACAAGCTACATACACAAGTTTCCACACACAGTGTTGTCTGTACATCTTGATACATAGATACACGGAGCATACACAACCTTCAGGTATCCACATACATTGCGAAGTACACAACTATCAGACTGGGGGGGTCTAGTCACTGGGTGAGGTCTAGTATCTGCAGTAGGGACAGGTATGGGCCACCAGAGTTCCTACTGATATTTGGATAGAACTGTCTAGTGGCTATATATAAGGCTTAGACCCTGGGATAAGGGTAGGGGTATAAGTCGCTCAGGTCAGTCCGAGTTCCGCCTGGCCTTGGGTAAGCTAGGGGAAGGACGGTAAAACTGCTTCAACGGGTGCTACCCTGTCTGAAGCCTAGGGCCCAGAGTCTCTTGGGGCCTGTAGTAGATTGTCTGGGCCTGGCGTCCGAAGTTCCCGTTCGACAGGGCTTGTCCGATTTCGCTTCCACCAGGGCTGGGCAACCTATCAGCCCTGGTGCCTATCACTGCTGTTCGGTCCAAGTTACCTGCCCATTGGTACGGTAATGGTCCTGAGTGTTGGTCACACTGAGGTAGGATAGTGGGATAGGGAGTGCGCTACGAGTATTGACGTGAGGATGGGATGGCAGGTGGTCTCATATTCCAGGACACTCACAACCTACTGCTCCAGGTGATCACTGTGTACTCAGTGACTGACCTCTACAACACCATGGACGTTTTTAAGGGGAAAAAAAAGAAAAAAAAAGAAAAAAAAAGGATCATGGTTAACGAGGGCCCAAATATTCGCTGTTTTCATTGGCAATTGCGGTGCAAATTTCATCGAAAATTTTAAAAACAAACGGTATGAGACCATGCAAACATAAAAAAAGGAAACAGGCCAAAAATAACGAAAAAACAAAACAAAAAAACACTATGAAACCAAACACAAAGACACTGTCCGAGTCAAAATGAAGCGTCCAACGAATTCAACAAAATGCTAACTTTTTCATTATTGATCCAAACATGTAAAAACTGCACACATGATGTACCCTAAAGCACATATATATCACACAAAAAGAAAAACAAGAAAAAAAGCAAAAAATCAGCACAATATGACAGTTTCAGTGCAATTCGGTACAAAATTTGTCGAAAATAACACCCCTGGTTAACCACGTGTGTCGGAGGAAGAAGGTAAGTGAGAGGAGCAAATGCAGAACAGGCCTTATGTCCTTCAGCCTAGCTTCGGCAGGGGGTGAAGGGTGGTGCATGCTTCCTACGGGAAGTAATCAATGTCGTCCACTCGGGCCTCCCAACCATAATGGGGAGGAGCGTGGTGTGAGTAAATGATGTATTGTTGGACTTGCCGATCGAAGAGGAACCGGACGAACACTCCTCAGAATGGACAAGGAGCCATTACCCTAAGGTTCTGTTTTTTTATTCGTTTGTTTTTCTTCTTTCAATTGTTCTTTTTTTTTCCCCTTAAAAAAACCTAGGGTGTTGTAGAGGCCGGTTACTAGGCATACATTGATCGCCAGGAGCGGTCAACCATGGTAGTCATGAGGGAACGAGGCTACCTTCCCATCCCATCCTCACGTCAATACCCCTGGCGCACCCCCTATCTCTACTATCCTACCTCAGTGTGACCAGCACTCAACACCGTTACCCCTATCGAGGGGAATTTGGACTGAACAGCAGTGACAGGCACCAGGGCCAGCCATGACCCAACCCTGGTGGAAGCGGAATCGAACAAGCCTCGTCGCACGGGAACTTCGGATGTCAGGCCCAAGCAATCTCCTACTAGCCCCTACGTTGACCAACTGGGGTAACTCACACCCTCTACTCGTCCATCACAGTCCTAGTTGATTTTAAGGCGGGGATACTTATCCTCGAAACGCCTATCATCATCATCAGTTAATCCAGACCAACCAGTGACTAACGCCCTCTACTCACCCCCACAGCCCTAGTCTGTCACATATAGTCTGGCTGATATTAAGGGGGGTACTTATCATCGAGACACCTATCATTATCATTAGTTGATCCAGACCAACCAGCAACTCACGCCCTCTACTCACCCACCACAAACCTAGCTGATATTAAGGGGGATACTTATCATCGAACGCCTATCATCATTATCAGTTGATCGTGACCTCCTCCCAGCCCTCTGGTTGTGTATGAGTGTATGTACTCTATAGCTGTGTGCCCATGGGCTTTGTGTATGTTCGTAATATGTATGTGGGCCCGATTTCAAAGAAGACGTTGCTCCCCACTATGTATCGTGGTTGTGCTATCTGGGGTGGTATCTCTGTGTTTGGGTGTATGTGGTAGAGACAGGCCTATCTGGACAGGACTCCCCCCAAAGTCCGGCACCGGACTTGAACCTGTGACCTACAGTATGAAACTGGAAGGTTCTACCACATGTACTTCCATGGGAAATGGATATAATGAAACTGGAAGGTTCTACCACATGTACTTTCATGGGAAGTGGATATAATGTGTGTAATGTCTGGAATGGGGGAGATCATCAGAGTGACCAAAGCCAACAACAACTAGCAACCAACGTGAAGTCTCTAGGCCAGCATACAACATCCATGGACTGAGGGTCTCGTTAGACACTCCTAAAAGTGCCTGTTTTTAGGATTGTGTCTTGGTTGCACGATCGAAAATGTGAAACGGCGTTAGGACGAGTCTTAAAGAATTTAGGATTCACCAGGCAAAATCGTCCTAAATTTTCCAGTAGCCCCCGACCTACTGAAAAATTTAGGATTCCCGCGTTTCATGGACTCGTTGCGTCGAGCACATGGCACCGTTGACACAGAGTTGCTGGTGCAGAAGCGGTCCGTCGGGTCAGTGGTCGGACATCGGAGGTTTTCTGCGGGTCGACGCGGGCAACGACCACGAACGGTAGCCGTTGGCGGGGACTGGACGAACATCGGCAGGAATGGACAGACATTGGCGATGCCGCTGCGTATACGCATATGAAAACCGGCCGCGGAAGACCTTTTAGGACGAATCCTAAAAGATGATTTTTAGGATTGCGTGTAACGACGCCGCACGAAATCCTAAAAATCCTTTAGGACTCGTCGTAAAAATTTTAGGATTCTTTTAGGAGTGTCTAACGAGACCCCGAGGCAGTGTCTTCAATAGTACCATGCGTCAGCCCAGGGGAGTGTGTGTCCAGCCGTGCGTTTTTTTTTTCCTCTTTTTTGGGGGAGGTAGTTTGCCTTTATTTGCGGCGTGCCCTTTTAACGGCCGACTTACCTTGTCGCGCCCCTCTGACGACGAATGATGTTTCCAGAAAACCCCTGACATCGTTTGGGCCTCAAACATGTTTCATATGCCCCTATCGGTACCGGTACCAAATTTTCAGTATGCCCCTACCGGCTGCCAGTCGAGAACCAGCAGAAATGTTTGTCATATGCCCTTACCGGTACCGTCCATCTTTCCAGCAAGCCCCTGTCGCTGTTGTTGACACTCGCAGTCCATACGAGGGAAGAGGAAGGAAGAGGGGGGAAGAGGAGTAGGGAGGACAAGGACTATGATGATGACGGACAAGGGAGGAACGAGGGAAGAGGAGGGAAGAGAAGTAGGGAGGACCTTTTACTCATCGTCATATACCACCTGTCCAACAAACAAGTAAACGAAAAGATGGCAACACACACACACACACACACACACACACACACACACACACACACACACACACACATACAAACGCGCGTGCGTGCACGGGCGATGACGCCAAGAAGACGGCCATGGTGATGGTTAGGAGGTAGACAATCGAGGAGGAGGAGGAGGAGCGGGAGGGGTGACGAGGAGAAAGTTGGAGGAGGGAGAACGAAAGAAGAGGAGGGAAGAGGAGTAGGGAGGACACACACGTACACACACACACACACACACACACACACACACAACACACACAACACACACAACACACACACACACACACACATACAGACGCGCGCGCGTGCACGGGCGATGACGCCAAGAAGACGACCATGGTGATGGTTAGGAGGTCTACAATCGAGGAGGAGGAGGAGAGGGAGGGGTGACGAGGAGAAAGTTGGAGGAGGGAGAACGAGGGAAGAGGAGGGAAGATGAGTAGGGAGGACAACGACTACGACGATGGACGAGGATAGAGGACGGAGGCTGGAGGAGAAGAGAGGAGAGCGATGCGCATGGATGGAGGAGGGAGGAGGGCAATGAGCATGGGTGGAGGAGGAGGGAGCAGCGATCCATCGCGCGGCGAACTCAAAGACTGACTGTTGCACCACTTTTCCACGGTGGCGCGGGAAATACCTACCATTTTCGAATTCGGATTTATGCCGCCACTGCTGCAGGGGCATCACAGAAAGATGTGTGCCCCTCATGAGGGCATTTCAAGGACGAACCGAAGAAACACCACCAGCGGTCCAGTAAGGGCATATCGGAAAGTTACGCCCCATGCTGATAGGGGCCTAGGGAAAATTTCAGAGGCCCGAGGGGCATAACAGGGTAAGTCGGCCTTCACAGGGGCATGCCGCAAATAAACACAAACTTCAGGGGCATTTTGAAAGTTGTCCCTTTTTTTTTTTTAAATCCAGGGTGTTGTAGAGGCCAGTTAGTGTGTGCACAGTGATCACCTGGAACTGTGAGCCGTGGGTGTCCTGAAATATGAGACCACCTCCCAACCCATCCTCACGTCAATACTCCTATCGCACCCCCTATCCCACTATTCTACCTCAGTGTGACCAGCACGCAGGACCATTGCCCTACCAACGGGCAGGCAACTTGGACCGAACAACAGTGATGGGCACCAGGGCTGATAGATTGCCCAGCCCTGGTGGAAGTGGAATCGGACGAACCTTGTCGAATGGGAATTTTGGACGCCAGGCTTAGACAATGAACGACAGGCCCCATATATATATAGCCACCAGAGAGTTTTATCCGAATGTCAGTAGGAGCCGCACCCAATGGCACCCTATCCAACCTACATGAACCTACTGCAGGCAATAGACCCTTGTAGTGACTAGCTCCCCAGCCTGTTTTTTGTGTATATATTATGTGAATCTGTGTAGACAATACCATGTGTGGAAACTTGTGTATGTAACCTGTAAGCGATATATAATTCGCAAGCTATGTGTGTATGCCCGAGAGCTATGTCTAATCTGTGAGTCATGTATCGAGGAGAGAACGGGCCAGCTGGACAAGGACCCCCCCCAAGGACTGAACCAAGCTTGAACCCGTGACCTTGTAACATGGAGTCCAAGACTCTACTGTACGAGCAACGACCGGAAATGGAATGATCGTGTGATATGCCAGACTGGGGAGAACATCAGAACACCCGAGACCAACACCCGAAGCAAACCCTGTGAAACCCACAACCAACATACAACACCGTGGACTACCCTTGGGTGGTGCGCAGGCAGTGTCTGTAATAGTACCATGCGTCAACCCAAGAGGATGTGTGTCCAGCCGTGCGTCAATCTAACGCCCTGCCGGTGTCCATGCGCAAGGCTGCGAGGTTTTGAACCCGCAACCTTATACCACAATGCGCATTTCCAACTGGTGCTCTAACCACTGAGCTAAAGGGTGAGCGCCCCTAAAATTATTGTATTGATAATGGGGGCTTAAACCACTAGTACTTGGCCCAGCTATCGGCCGCGGGAAAAAAAAGAGTAGAAACGTTTCTAGTCGGATGAAATTGGGCGCTCCTGTAGTGACCCGTACATTTTCTAAATTGTGGCTTGTTTACGGGCACCACTTAGGAAGTACGAGTGGCATAAACGGTTGTAGTCTTTGACATTACTGTTCTTTTCCCCCTTTTTTTTCTCAATCTGTCTGCGAGGTCATACTCACACTAGCACTATCCTCCATGTACCTGACTACAATTACGGCAAGACGTGGACGCATCTGACTAGAATCACGTCCAAGGTGGACTCCAAAAAGTCCTCCTGCTCCTCTGGGGTAGCCAAATACCCACCGGCATTTGCAATGTTATTGTTTTTAACATACACTTCGTGAAAAGTAGACATTTCGTGAAAACTGGACTCGAGTCAAAAACTTTACGTTGATTTAAAAAAAAAAAAGGTTTTAAGGATGTCACATAGGACATGCATTGGCCGTTGTCACAAACATTTGGGCATAAACCTATATTTTTTGTCAAGCAACGAGGCAGATGGAACACAAAAAAACAAACAACATGTTATTGTCAATACATCCAAGTTCCAGATTTTCTTTGCAGAAGGAAAACTACGTTTCTGGAAGTCATACGCATAAGTGGAGGCAACTGCACGTCAGTTGCCTCTGCTTCTCCCCCTTCCACGGCTCCTCTCTGCTTCGCGGCTCCTCTCCGCGCTGCGGCTCCTCTCCGCTCCGCGGCTCCTCCTCTGCTCCTCCCCCTCC
>BFEA01000330.1:531252-554656 GCA_003427395.1 Chara braunii | reverse complement strand
CCCACCCCTTCCTCTCCCCCCCCCCACGACCTCACGGGGGAAACGCAGGCAGGGACCCCCCTGGTCAGCAAACGGCAAAAGATTAGACATCTATTGGAAGGGGGCCAAGGAGTAAATAGCCTTTCCAAACCTGCAGTTATGGTGGTCCCGGCTCGGAAAAAAGAAGGAAGATGGAAAGTGGGCCTGTCTGCACCCCCTGGAGCCCTGCATGGGGAAGTGACACTTGGAGGATGGTCCCCCCAGTTCCCCTTATGGTCCCAATCAGGGACTGACCACTTCATGGAAGAAGCACGCTCCTTTATTGAAAAAACGTTTCGGCCGGGTGCAGTGGCCACTAGAAGGGCGGCGTACGGCGACCAATCACTGGAAGATAACTACGTTTATGTACTCTTTGACCCAAACAAGGAAGCAGGCTTGCGATGGTTTTCACAAGCGGCCCTCTTGGAGCTGCAACTCCTAAAGATAAAGCCTAGTACAATGTGGTCGGAGCAGGATGTCATGATAGCCCTGGCCAGGATCCTTAAAGAGGGATATTTGCATCCTGCTGGGGCCAAGAAAGCTGACTGGGATATGGTGGAATGGGAGCATCTCTAAGAACGGAGGACCCAAAAAATGGATACTGTTAAAGCATTATATAACCAGGATCAGAACTGGAGGAAAGGAAAAAGAGAGGCAGATTTGGACCTGCGCTCCATAAACGTAAATGGCTTAGCAACGGCCACACCACAAAAGAGACAGGCCGTCTGGGATCAGATTAAAGGCGTGGGGGGGAGAGATTGGCCGGATGTCATTTGTGTCCAAGAAACACACCCGATGGACACAGCGGACCATCACTATGCGCGCAAATTGATCTGGCCATATCAAGCCTTCAGGGCACATGCCCCACGACCTGGGAGTGCGGGGGTTGCCATCTGGCTCCCCCCGGGCTCCAGGGCTACGCCACTGGATTGGGAGGTGGACTGTGAGGG
This sequence comes from Chara braunii, assembly GCA_003427395.1. Taxonomy (NCBI): domain Eukaryota; kingdom Viridiplantae; phylum Streptophyta; class Charophyceae; order Charales; family Characeae; genus Chara; species Chara braunii. The sequence goes on along the minus strand of BFEA01000330.1, from coordinate 553,688 downwards.
GGGAAGGTGGGTATCCCTTCTGGTCATGTTGGAGATCGAATTGGTGAGAATCTTCTGCGTTTATGGCCCGACGGCCTTTTTTGAGAAATTACAGGACAAGGTCCCACAACTCCCGCAAGGAATTCCCATAATTCTAACAGGAGATTTTAATGCCGCACCGGACCGATGGCTGGATAGATGGCGACTACCTTCCCCGTGCTCGCCATATGTGGGAACGGATGAACAAACTATGGCCGAGCTCTGCTCCTCCTTGGATGTGTACGACTCATTCCGCAAATTACACCCTACCAGGCGCGCCTTTTCATGCATTCGGAAAAACGGACCAGGAAAAATTACTAGATCACGAATTGACCTAATATTAATATCTACAGCAATAGAGGGCTCTCTTCAGATTGCAGAAATCTTTCCCCACAGCCCATACCCCGGTTTGGACCACGCCATGTGTGTGGCGACCCTCTCGTTTCGCAAAAAACCTGATCAAGGGCCATACTTTTACAAATTGAATACCTCATTATTGACATAACACGCATTCCAATCTTTTGTTAAAGACACATGGCACTATTGGCAGTCGCACAAGAGCGAGATTGAGAATAACGTTGTATGGTTTAACAATGGCTTGGCCTTCTTGGCAAAAAAATGCTGCGAATACTCAAAAAAGGTAGCTGCACAGAGGAACAAAGAGGAGATTGAGCTCAAAAACCACCTACAAGAACTCAACCAACAACAAGAGCAAACCCAAGAGGACCTATCCGATGCTGTATAACAAACAGAGGCTAGACTCCTTAACCGTATGGAGCATAGATGGAATGGTGCAAGAATAAGAGGCAAGCTTAAAAAACAAAGGACGGAAGGAACTATGAATGCACAATTTTTTGCTATGGCCAACTTAGGACTGGGAGAACGACCATAGATGCTCTTATAGACCCGGCACACACCTAAGGGCAACCAGTCACTAATACAGCCCAATGCCTCTGCATAGCTAGGAGATTCTACCAGGAACTGTTTTCATCACAGTGTAAACATTCCCCGGAAGACCCAAGAATCCAGGAAATTCGAGAATTTTTGGCCCCCCTCCAAAACCGGCTTGAGGAGCAGCAAAGGGCAGCCTTGGAGATGCCGATAACTAAGAGAGGTATGGACAGCGCCAATGCAGATGGAGGAGGAAAAAAAAAACGGGATAGATGGTCTGCCAAAGGAATTTTGGGAGACAATGTGGTCTTCGCTGTCGCAAGATCTAATGGAATATTATCAAATGGTCTGGACAACAGGGCAAATGGGAGAATTTGTGGGGCAAGGGATATTAACGCTGCTCCATAAGAAGGGGGACAAAATGAATATCAGGAACTTCCGACCAATTACACTTCTGACGGTAGTCTATAAAATGATTGCAAAAACATTGGCAAACGGTAAGGCGCCGTTGATGCTAGATATTATTCACCCGGCACAAACCGGCTTTATTAAAGGAAGGCAAATTCAGGACAATATTCTTCTCATAAATGAAGTCATTAAACTGTCCCGCCAGTCTAAGCACAATGCCGCTATAATCTTTGTGGATTTTGAAAAGGCATATAACGATGTAGATTGAGTCTTTCTTGATCAGTGCTTAGAAAAACTCAATTTTGGTCCGGTCTTTAGGCGTTGGGTCAAGATCCTTCACCAAAATGCCACAACAAGGGTGCAGGTTAATGGCAGATTGGCGCCCCCCATTATCTTGGAATAGTCGGTACGCCAAGGAGACCCGATCGCCCCCCTCTTGTTTGTGATAATCATGGAAGCGCTGGCTGCCAACCTGCGAACCCATAAACAAATCAAGAAAATAAGGATCACCTCTATCTCGGAGGACGCCATCCCTATATGTTCTCTCTTCGTGGATGACCTCACTCTCATGGTAGAGGCCTCAGCAAAGAACATGGAGGCATTCCGTCGTCTGATGGACCGGTTCTGCGATCTTTCGGATATGCGGGTGAACTGGGGAAACAAAACAGAAGGCTGGTGGATACACTACGAAGGGGTTAGACCACCCAAATCCCCGAGGATCAGATGGTTACCAAAGGAGACCCCAATCAGAGTGTTAGGAGTCAAGCTATCAGCTGAAGGACGACCACCCCTGAATGACGAATGGCTAGTGCAACCAGTCCTAAGGAAGCTAAGCGATTGGAAAAACAGCAGGACCTCAATAATGGGTCGGACACTGATAATTAATAACGTGGCACTAGCCTCACTGTGGTACAAAACTGCCCTTTGGTCACTTAACAAATCGGCTACGGCGACCCTCCAGAGACAGGTGGCGGCTTTTCTATGGAGAGGGAATCATGAGTGTCCAAAAGTTATCAGCAGAGCGGCATGGCAGGCGGTGGTCCAACCAAAGTCCAAAGGTGGGCTAGGCATTATAGACCCGACCACCCAAGTGACGGCCTTGGCCCTGCAGTGGGTAAGGCGCCTACTTTTCGACCCGCAGCTGCCGTGGAAAGCACTGGCGCTGCAGCAAGTAAGTAGACTGGCCCCGCAAGCCCCTTCGGACATTGACCCAATGATATGGCTGGAGGATCGGTACTGGCCCCTTCCTAGACCATTATCACCAGCCAGAGACAACGAGCCTGAAACGGACAGACAAGCAGCTAGGAGAGACCTGCACAATGATGCCTTCTGGGCCTCACTTGTAAAAGCATGGAGAAAACTCCCCCCGTCGGATAAAATACCGCCACGACGCTGGGAGGAAGTATATAGACAGCCTCTTTTCGGCAACCGGTGGATAACTGATTCCAACAGTAGGGTGCTACGATGTACAGACACCCCCTGGAAGGGATGGACCAAGAATGGTATTTTACGAGTAGGGGATGTCTGGGACCAAGAGCGGGGGGATTGGATCTCTGAACCTGGGTTGAAGGCAAAACTGAGATATTGTCACAAAGTAGGGGAGGCCTTAGAGACAGTCATCTTTGCAGTCCCCTTGGATTGGGTTCGTATCTTAAAGAAAGGACCGACATTGGAAGGGGGAGACTGGGTAGGTATAAAGGAACACGAGGAAATAGTTGGAAATGTGGTGGACACTTTCCAACCACGAGAGGGAGGAGAAGAAGTGCTGGTTAACCTCTTCCATAAGGGAGCAGACGACAGGCTCACACGAACGAAAAGAGACGAAGGACGGTGGTATAAATGGATAGAGTTGTTCCGAATCCGGGTCTTAAAAGAGAAAGAGGGATGGCTGGCATATAAACCAACCACACCAATCTCACGTCTGGGTTTCGACCCGGAAAACTGGTCCTGGAACCAAACCATGGCCAGAGGAAAACAGGGTCAACGACAACTGCATACACAGTCGGTCAAATCTGCCTATCGGATGCTGCGCCCTAAAATGAACCTGAAGGAGGTGGTGGAAGACAGATGGAGGCACCACCTGAACGTGGGGAAAGAGGCTCTTCGCCCAGTAAGATGGTTCAGGCTGAGCAAGGCCACCCCAACGGAAATGGCATCAATGCAATGGCAAATCGAGCACCGCTGCCTACCCACGAATGACTGGTTGATTGACAAAACGACCTTGGAACAGCGTGGGCTAGCCCTGCCATGGTGCAAACTTTGCGCCTCCGTCTTTCCAGCACGATGCTGGCCAGAAACAATTGAACACATCTTCCTTCAGTGTTCGGGCTCGGTATGGCTGTGGAGATGGTGGGAGAGGTTATGGAGGTATATAGGCGCCACAACACCATGGCCGTGGGATTGGAGAGCACTGCTGTGCGAAACATGGCACCCGGAGCAAACAACCACCTTCGAGGCGATGTGTGTATGAGATGGAGGCGGTAAGATTGGATGGCCGTGTCCTGCAGGAGTAAATAAGGCTGCAGGTGCAAGCCGAAATCACTATTAAATGGGAAAAATTGAAAGAGAAATTATCATCCATACATGCAAAAACAGAAATTAAAAAGCATATTCAACAATTCAGCAAGGACTGGCTGGGAGGGACCTTGGAAAATCCTTTTGCAAAAATCAACTGGACAGGGGAAGGGGAAACAGAGGGGGAAGGGGAAATGTTAGGAAATGACGCCAGGAATTATCATCTTCAGTTTCAGGAGTGGACAAATGTTGGTCCAGATGTGCCATGGCGGCCTGCATCAGACTTCCCAGACCCTTTCCCGCCACCAGCTTTAGCCATGGTGGGAGAACAGTGGTATGGAGGAGGGGATCCATAGGGGAAACGTCCCCACATTGCTGTTTGATCAAGGAAAGCTGGACCCGGTTGGGCAGCACATTTCTGTCTATTTCTGCGTTGCCTGTTCCCCATCCTTTTCAAACACATATTTTGCAGAGTGCAAGACACAATAGGCGCCATGAGGATGGCAGAGGCTAAGGGATGGAGGGAGATCCTACTGGTGCCCCCCGGTGGTCCCCCCCCAACACCCGACCCTACTGCAGGATAGGTACGGAAGTGCAGACTGGAGATGGGACGCTGGACCCGGTTTCCAGCATATTGGCATCACCCTCATTGATGTACATTGATGTACTGTTCTGCAAAGCTGCATTTAAGGGACGCTGGACCCGGTTTCCAGCAGGTGTTACTCCCCACCAATAGATGGAGCGGCCCGCTAGGCAAAACCTCAATCCTGGTGGTTCTCTTACCACCACCAGGATAGTGGTCTTGCACAAGGGCCTTTTTCCAAAAAAAATAAAAAAAAATAAAATAAAAAGGTTCATGTGAACTGGTGGATTAAGAGCACCGATTCAGATAGGAAGAGTGGTGTAGCTCTCTGCATTGATGAATTTGAAGCTCTCATACTCCGCAATGCCACATCGATTGATGCATTAGTAGGTTTACCGTAGGTACTGGTACTCCGGGGATGATCTCCGGGCTCAAATAGCTCTTTTATTCTCATTGTATGAGGGACGCTGGAACCGCTTTCCAGCAGGTGCTGCTCCCCACCAATAGATTGGAGCCACAAACCAAGTTGCTAGGGGTGATGGGTCATATCATCACTCCTAGCAAACTTGGTGGGTGTTTGTATCAAAAAAAAAAAAAAAAAAAAAAAAAAAGAGTGGAAAGTGATTGTTTTGTCGGCAGCCCATGTGTGAAGTTCAGTCATATGAAGCGACTGGGTTTGGAAATGATTTTGATAGTGATTGTTTTTACGGCAGCTCGCGCGTGAAGTTCACTCGTATGAAGTGACCGGGCTTGGAATTTTTTTTTTTTTTTTTTTTTAATTATTTTGATTCGACTGTTTGCAGCAATTTTGTGCCACCACCATGGTCCTCAAGGCAGCTTGGCAATTCCCTCTCCACGTACTCTCACTTCTACACAGGATTACTGCCCCCATGATCATCGTGCGCTCGACTTCGTTGCATTCAAAGGTTCGGTGCGATAGTACTTTTCTCTACCTTCTAGTATGTCACAATTAGGAAATACAGCTTCCGTGGTCCTCATAAATTGTCACCTGTAGCCTTTCTGCTGTCGACCCCTTGCTTGGTATTCTTCATCAAGTCAAACCACTTCTTTCCAGTGCATATCAAACAATGCATTCACTCTGGTATCATTGCTGCTTGTGATTTACATTCCCGCCTGGGTATTGTTGAAACTTTGAAACCCCCAATAATTGTGGTTTGCAGTGCACAACTCTACCGAGGACATCGAGCCGCGCTCCGCTTCTCTCAAAATGTGCAAAACGAGAGTGAATCTTCCGCTAGAACATGAAAAGATACACCGCCATGATAAGGTCTGCCAGACCCTCTCATTACACTAAGTCTTGCTAGGGGCTAGAGGAAGATGATAGCTTGAGCCTGGCGTCCGAAGTTCCCGTATGACAAGGCTCGTGTTCGACTCCGCTTCCACCAGGGTTGGCTCATGGCTACCTTCTTCCCCCTAATACAACGTACGGTCATTATAGCTGTAGTTGGGCTGTCTTTCAGACTAAATACAGCTATGATGACCGTACATTGTATTCGGGGGAAGAAGGTAGTCCTGGTGTCTGTCACTGCTGACCAGTCCAAGTTCCCCTCGATACTGGTAGAGGTAGGGTACTAGGAATAGGGGGTGCGCTAGAAGTATTGACGCGAGGATGGGATGGGAGATAGCCTCGTCTCTTCAGGCCAACCATGGCTGACAGCTTCTGGNGGGGGAAAGTAGTTGTTGACAATTTATTGTTATGTATATAGCACTGCCCCTCCTTTCCTAAATGTGCTCACTCTCTGCACCTGGACCCATATGTGACATATATCCATTTTGCAACTACGGACGTCATGCTAAGCGCCTGTTGCTTAAGAGTGATACCCATTATTATTCTTTTGTCCTGGCCTGGAACCTCCCACCTTCACCCGAACAGAACGTAACATATTGAATTATTATGCCTGCATTGGGCCCAACTTCAGTCTAGATACAACGATAATGAGGGAGTATGTTCTATTCGGGTGAAGAGGGTAGATTACCTGTGACACCTGGCTGAGCAGCTGGCCTACTCACCTGGGGAGTGTGTCCCACCCGGGTCAATCTAGGCATGTTAAAAGTCCGTATCTGCGTAGCATCGTGTTCGTGTTCCACCGAACATGAAAACGTCCGCGACCAAACGCGAACCAGCGAAACCCTCCGAACGCAAAAGTGCTCCGGGGCCCAGGTCCCACTTACCCGAATTCTTGATTTCTGACAGTAGATTATGAAGATCGACGGCCGGAAACGAAGAATCAGCTCAAGTGGGACTTGGACCCGGGTTGAGATGTGGAGGGATTCCCGGCCTCCTTTTGCTCATATCATGAAATTATGCTATTAGCCTATTTCTTTAAAAATAATAATAATAATAATAATAATAATAATAATAATAATAATAATGTTCTCATAAAAATATGAAAAACAAATATGTTATGTAAAATAATAATACAAACAATTTTTGCCGAACTCGAGAAAAGAATAAAAAACTAAAAAAAAAAACAAAAAAAATCATTAAAAAAAAAAAGTTCGACCGAACATGTTCGGGGGCATGGTCCCACTAGCAACCGGATAGGATAGAAAAGAGTTTGTGTGCCAGTTGAGTGACCCAAATCCTGCCGTGCAGTAGCCGTGATCCCACGGTCAGTGTTTTCCATGTATTACCTGAAAAAGTAAGGAGATCTTCGTTCCCCTCCTCCTCTCCTTAACACTGGGCATGCCGGTGCAAAGGAAGCTTCCCGCCAAAATCTTTTCAATCCGTTGGGGGCATGGCCAACCCCCCCCCCAAAAAAAAAAACGGGTCGGCCATAGGCCGACTGGATAGAAGATTTTCAGTATTTTGCTTGCTGTTGTGCAATTATCTCATTTGGTGGAGCCCTCCTTCAATCACGGAGTATATGGAGGGTGTCAGGATCACTGCTGACAGAAGTCGAGTTTATTCCAGAAAATGTGGCAGTTACTTTCTGCACTGTTGTCGCAACCACCACCATCAGATCATTTGTGATCTGATGGCTGGGAAGCACTCTGCCGTGATTTCAGGTGGGAGGTCTCTGTTTCTTTTTGTTTTTTTTTGCCTTCCTCCTGTTTTCTCACCCCAGAAATTCGTAATGAACCTGTCATCCCCCTGCCACTCCGTGTCACACTGGATTGGCCAAACTCCTATCCGACTGCTAATGGGACCACACCCCGGGAGGCGTTCAGTCGAACATTCAGCCGAACATCCAAACGTGTTCGGGCGTTCGTGAAAGCCCCGAACACGTTCGGTGTGCTACACAGGTCCGTATCTTTTTTTTTGTTTTTCCTCTTTTTTTCGTTGGTGGGGCTTCTCGGTGCCCACTGAAAGCAGCCTGAATCTGGACTCTTTATTAGTTGTCAGTATTGTCAACAAGGGGAGCGAGGGAGTGGGGAAGGGAGAGGAGGGGGGCGGCCATAGGGGTATAGATGGGGCCGTAAGGGGTGTAAAATGGTATGCCTCAGTGATCATTTTTTATCATCCTTTTTTTTTTTTTTTTTTTTTTTAATCTATATTCTTCTCTCAATCTATTTCATCTTTGTTTATCCTCGATTCAGTAAGGAGTTCTGAGATGGCCCTCAGCCAAAAGTTGGCAGCGTAGGGCTAGTGAAAAAGAATTGAGAGTCGGACGAAGTGGGAGGCGGCGCCGTAGCGCTCCAGTCCTGCGACGCGTGAGCGCTAACGTTTAGGGTTTCCTTTCTTGCATACGCGGAGTTCGTTCGCCATACCTCGGGCGCTTAGCACGAGGGAGGCGTGTCATGTAGCTGTCGGGCTTCGTGGTGAGTCCGAGCAAAAGTGACGTGAACTTGTCCTAGGGCAGGGGGAGGAGGGGTGGAGTTGTATCGGGCGGAGGAGTATCCAGTGGAGAACCAATGAAGTATTCGAACGTTTGAAACGAAGACCGCCGTAAAGGCGTGCTTCCTATGGAATTTCAGTGGGACGGGCGTGGAGAATCAGCCAAGACAGTGATGTTTGTCGGGTAGTGCGGATCTACGGCCCTGTTGGAGGGCGGATCTCTACCGAATCTAACAGCACAGGGGGAAGGGCAGTGGTGTCTACATGCATCAGCGCTCGTAAGACGCGTGGTAATCCCAGGGAGTGGTCCCCGCTGGTGGGGGTGGCCGCTCGGAAGAAGCATCAACGAAGGACTACAGAGGCATCTTCGAAAGAAGGTATATTTCCCCAGTCATAACTGACAGTCCCCCCATGGAATTTGGTGCTTGGGCCAAGACATAGAGCTTCTGTCTGTTTCCGACCGACCTGGTCGGTTATATTAATGTAGAGCGAAGTTTTCTTTCCCTTTCCTCTTTTAGTATTGGATTTTTTTTTTTATTATTATTATTATTTTTTTTTTTTCCCGCTTTCCTGCTTTGATACGGGAGTGGATGACGCGTTAGAGTCCTTCTCCTCATCATAGGTCTCTGCCTCTTCGGAGACGCTCTGGCTAAAGGGGGCCTGATCCCGCTTTTGGCGTGTGGATTCAGGCCCGCTCCAGACGAAAGGGAAAAAATGGGAAAAAAAGGGGAAATCGTTTTTGCGGAGTGGCAGTTTGTCAGAACAGTCACCACTAGGTATAGGTGGGCCCCCCTGAATCGGCCGGGACCCCCTGTTTAGGGACCGGCCTTCTCTTTCCTCGTAATATCAGCGCTACTATACTATTCCCAACTACCCCTCCGTGGGCGGAGAACTCTTGGCCGCTTCATAAGTGGAAGGTTAGTCTACGCGCGCTGAGAAGGAGACCACCTGATCGAATCGTGGTACTCCTGCTGCAATCCAGTGGTTCTTGGTTCTTGGAACCCTAAACCAATGCTCCCTGGGACGCTTGGAATTTGCTCTCGATTCGTTCATTGTTGAACTTCCGCCATCATCCTAGCGCACTGTTTTTTATTTTATATTTTTGATTTCTTCCCTTTCTGTTTTGTTTCTCTTCGGTGCTTTCGATTTGGTTGTGCGCACCCTAGTATCCCTGGTGTAATAGACATGTTCAACCGTGTTGTCCTTCGTGTGCTGGGATTGGTCAGGTCCCATTACCCAGCACACCCAACGTTGCTTTTTTTGCAGCCGCCGCCCATCTTCTTTCACGCTTTGTACCCGGAGCCCTGCCTCCAATAGCGCTCAACTTTGCCATTAGCCTCCGTTTGTTCGTTGCGAGATCGCTCTGACGCTACCGTAGTGCTCCGTTGTTTGAGTTATGCTTACCCTAGCTTCCCCGGCGTCGTAGTGGTGATCATCTTCATTGTTCCCCGCGCACAGGGTTGTTGATGTTGCTCTCTTTGTAATCTCTGGTCTACTCTCTCTCGCCCTCTCTCCATGTTCCCGTTGTTGCGTAGTTTCTGCCCGTTATCCTAACCCTTTGTTCCCGGTACTCTGCCCTCAGCGGTGTTCAACTTCGTTTTTTCAACTTCGTTCAACCCCGTTTTTTACCTCCGCCTGATCCTTGCTGGTACGCATTCGGCATCGCTTTCTCCGAAGCCTTCGTTTATCATTACGTCCCCTATTAGCAGTATATGCTTACAAGCTTTTTTTCCTTCTCTCTTATTTGGCTTCTCTTTGGTTCTTTGTTCGCTTTCTGCGCTTTCCTCGCCACTCGCCTCTCGCTGTGAGATCGTCCTGACGATACCCTAGTGCTCCGTTGTTTGAGTTGTGCCTACCCTAGTTTCCCCGGCGCCGTAGTGGTGTTCATCTCCATCCTCCCCCGTGTACGGGGCTCTCGTTGTTGCGCTCTTCGTAGGCTCTGATCTACTCTCTCTCGCCCTCTCTCCGGGTGCCTGTTGTTACGCTATCCTAACCCTTTGTTCCCGGTACTCCGCCCCTAGCGGTGTTCAGCTTCGTTAACCTCGCTCTACTGCGGGTTTCACCTCCGCTTGATCCTTGCTTGTTCACCTCGCCATCATCCTAGCGATTTTTTTTTTTTATTATTTTTTTTTTCTCCCGTGATTTTGGCATCATTCGTTCTTTGCGCTTGGGTTACAGTCGAAGTTGTAATACCTAATCCGTTCCAACCAAGGGAAACAAGTTCCCATATTGTGGTCTCTGTTCTAACTTTTTCAATCCACCCCTCCCTCCCTAGCTTCGGTTTCGAGGCGGGTTCGTTCTACTTTTCCATCCCCTTTTCTGTCGGGAGGTGGTAGACTTTCAAGTCATTTATCCTGAAAAGTTGCCCCTGGAGCCGCCCGGCGAGGAGGGCTGGGTCGCTATCACACAACAACTATCATCAATCACGGGCTTACACGGCCGGCACGTGCGTACTCGGTTCTCGTTCGCCTCTCCTACCTGGTCTAACCAGCTGTGAGTCAGTACGTTCTACACCAGAAGACACAGACACAACCAACGAGGTTTACACTCTGCATGCTTGGAGTGCCGACCTAGACAACCTAACCTAGCCGGGAAAGCAACCGTCCCCGAGAAGCAGTGGTCTTCACTCTCGACTTTGTCCCCTTCGACTCGCTTTTTTTTTTTTTTTTTTTTTTTTTTTTTTTTTTTTTTTTTTTTTGGTAGGCTGGAATCACCCAGTCTTTGGAGTCGTTCTGCAAGGGTAATTTGCATCTCCTGGAAGCAAGACCCGACCTACGTGAGGGCTCAGCTCTGATTCAAACGTCAGGATAAGCTTCGTCCAAGTCCAACGGCTGTTTAAGTCGTCACTAACCTGTTAACTGCATTGGTTACTTAAGGCCTACTGTCTCGCTTTTCAGTGGATTGTTCAAGTGACTAAGCGATTATCAAATCCGCCTGGGACTGGCGAAAAATCGTCGCCCTATGTCTATCCCAAGGTCTTCTACCACAGACACTGAAAGGGAAGGTTCAAAGTCCCGCATTTTCTGATAGCCCAGAAACTGGTATTCGATCCACCTATTGGATCCTGTGGAACTTGACAACACACGCACACACCCGTGGAGTAGTTATCAACTTAACTCCAGACTTGTCCCCGTTGACTGCAGGGTTTGATTATGGATCAGGTAGGTGATACAGTAATGGAACAGCAACCGTCCCACAACCCAGACCAGGCTATACAGTCGAGCGCCAGCAGGAACCTGCCTGCAAGGGGGGGCACGGCCAGTGGACAAAACTGTCCAACGGGCAGTCAACCCCAGAACCTCTCGTGGTCAGGTTTCACCCCGTTCTGGGCAAACAGACCGAGTGGCACTGGGGAGGTCGACTTTGGGTTAGGAAACAAGAGGGGCGCGACTCAAAGAGGACAAAGCACATTTGGGGGCCGAGGTGGACAGGGCCGGAGTGGACAGGGAGAAGGTTCGTGGGGAGGAGAAGGTAATACTGCACAAAGATATGTGAATGCAGGGAGGAGGCGAGATAGGCCCTCTGAACGACCCCCCCCCTCATCGAGAGTGGAATGGTTCCCATTCGACGGGAACTCGGACAGTGAGGAAGAGGAGCAAAAGAAAGGGGCTACTCAGGGTAATGGGGGGGAGAATGGGGAAGTACAGAATGAGGTGGAGGAAGTAAGGAAAATGCTGGACAAGTGTTTCGACCGGATGGTCATACCAGACATGTCCAAGTTCGCTAAATTTGAGAGAAAGGGCAACACAGTCACCATGACTGTGTCTCCTGCTGTTGAACAGGCACAGGTAGAGTGGATGAAAGACAACGCAGTTGTAGTGTTTTTTCAGGGTAGTTTCAAGTCACTATTTGCTGACAAGAAAGAACAATGCATCCGGAACTTTGAGGATTCCATCCTTCCTCAGAGCATGCACCACAAGGAAAGGGGTAGAGTTCACCAGGAAGGACGCAACGCCATGTCGTATTTCCCAAGGGACAAGAAATTGATTGAGCTAATGTTGAACATGAAAAATCACAAGATTAAGGTGGACGGTAACACGTACAAATTAACATTCAAAAAATGGATGTCGCCTGTTGAGCTAGCCACCGAAAAAACAGAGGCGGAAATTAGTAAAATTTGGGTAATGGCTCTGTGTGTCCCGTGGTTAGGTGCTCCATTTGTCAAATCTCAGATTGAATTCGCTGTGGGGAAGGTTGCAAAGCAGTATCCCCCCGAGCGGTACGATGAGTGTCCCAAGTTAAACAATCTGAAATTTGACATTCCCCGGGATAAGAAAGACATAATTCCGGAATTCTTGGATTGGCCACAAACGAATGGCACAAGTATCAGGATACAGGTAGTCACCCAGTTGACTGACTGGTGCTCGATGTGTCGGGAATACGGTCACACATCAGAAACCTGCCCCCAGAACATTGAGATCAATACTGTGAAGCAGAGACAGAACCGGGGGGGAGGGTCATAGGCCCAGTTTCTGGGGGCAACGGCCGTGCAGGCCAGAGGGGGGCTGAGGGCGGGAGCCGGATGGCTTCCCAGCGTAGGCCAACACCAGCAGGGTAATTCTCTGCACACCCAAACATCAGCCAATGGTGCCACCCAGATGCGTGCACCGTTTGCCTTCGGGCAGTCCGGGAGACAGGGGGGGGAACCAGCTCAGCATCCGACAGGCACAACCTGCACGTCCGCAATGGCCGGGTCACCAGGCCCCATTTTTGGGAAGGGGGCTCTGCCGGGCTCAACTTACACTGAGAAGCCTGCTACTGAGGGGAAGGGTAAGTTGGGGAAGACAACCGGGACGGTCCACCAAGCAAGGAAGAACGCATTGGTACCTGGCCCTGCTGGGCCGACCCACTCACCAATCCAGATTTCACAGCCTGCCGTGAAGGACGTAACAGGCGTCGCTCAATCTACCAAATTAGGAACAGAGGAGGGGGGGAATGTAGTGGGCACACCCTCCCTCACCCAGGGTATGACGACCGACCAGGGGGAGGATCTGAGTGGGGCAGGGCCCAGTGACAGCACTGATACAACCAGTATAACCAGTGCAAGTGAGAGGTGTGACCCAGATTAAAGATCATGGGACCCTTGGGGGCCAATCGTTATCCAACCGGAAGGGGCTTTCGGATCTGAAAGAAACCAAAGAATGCTTGGTATTATCCAGCAAGGTATGTCAAGGGGGGGAGCAACCCTCCCTTGCAAACCCGGGATCGCAGGCTGCGAGACAGGAAAGCCCACTTCTCACGGCAGACCTGAAGCAACCTGTAACAGTTCCAGGAGGCGCTGGTCCCTGCGGTGTCGAGTCCATGGAGAAACACACAATTGTCGGATCCCACCTAACCCCAGAAGATACCGACGAAGTCATGAGAGCTCCAAACAATAGGAGCGATGCATGCTCTCAAGAGGAGGGGGGGTTGGAACCGTCAAGGTCACCGATGGTACCGTCTGACCAACAGGGCTTAACGGTTGGTAGGATAGGGGACTCAGATGGGTAGACAGATGAGGAAGGTCCTTCCAGGGAGAAGAGGGGGAGAACTCTATCCCCAGGGAAAGGGAGGAAGCAAAAGAGAAATGTAACAGTTACTGAAGGGAAGGCGAAGGGAATCAAGTACTTGGTTCCACTTATCTGCAGGAAAACCACGGAAGGTATTTTTTTTCTCACATATAGCATGGGCACGAACATTAAGTTGATTACCCCCAAACCGGTAGACAACAGCCCATCGCCGGCAGAGATGTTGTTAAAAGTCAAAAATTACTTGGGTCGTAACGCCCCGGTTCGTGCAATACCGGGTATGGGAACCAGGAGGATACTGCGGGTAGGTAATGACCACAGCAAAGTGCAATTGTTCATTGCCCCATTTGACGTCAGACCCAGCGAAGCGGACCTTGAACAGCTGGCTCAGAACAAGGGGGTGTGGTGTCCGCTTCAATGGGCAAAAGACGAAAATTTGCTACATGCAAACATGGTCTATACAGCGGAGGGGATATCGGGGGATGTTCTAATTGAATACACAACAGCTCTTTGCAGACACTAATCTTTTTTCTGCTTACTTCGACAAGCTCCTCTCCTCACCATAGTTGGTCAAAGGTGACAGCATGGAGGTAGGTGAGGAGAGGAAGAGAAAAACCACGCTCTCAAGGGCTCAGACGGGTCTGATCACGCGATTGTGGTTACGGTCGGCACTGCGGATGGGGAGACAGTTTCCACTTTTCCCCCAGATGACTTTTCCCTTATCCAAAACTTAGAGGGACAGTGCCCCAATGAATAAATTAAAAGTGGTCTCCTGGAATATTAGAGGGTTTGGGGATTCAAACGACAAAATGAAATGGGCAAGGCTCAAGACTTGGATCCACCAGTCCATGTCATTCTACTCCAGGAGACCAAACTGAACGAAGACAAAATAGAGGAATCAAAGTGGAAATGGCAGGGGCCTCAGTTTTTGGCCCCTGCGGAGGGTACCAAAGGTGGCACAGGGATTCTTTTTCACAAGGATCTAAATCTGTCAATTGTAGACGAATTCTCGGACTCCCTGGGCCGCTGGTCATGGGTTTCAGTGGCCATCGAGGGTATAGAAAGGACCTTTGCGTCGATCTATGCCCCGGTGGACAGACGGGAAAAAAATCAGTTCTTTGAAACCTTACCGAAGATCCTACCTGACAATAGGAATATGGTACTTGGTGGGGACTGGAATAGCATTCTGGATCCGATCTTGGATTCCTCGGTAGCGGACCCCATAAGGAATGATACGTTGGCGATGTGGGATTTAATTGAAAGTATGGAGTTGAAAGACCCCTTTAGACAGTTGCACCCTCAAGTCTCAAAATTCACATGGGTGTCACACACACCCAGACAGGACAAGATTTACACCAAGCTAAGACTAGACTTCCTACTGGTCAGAGACAAGGCGGCCGAATGGGCCATGGAGGTCTCCATGCCCTTTGACTCCCTCTCTGACCATAGGCCGATCGTGGCCAGCTTTGTCCCGGATGGGCATATCACACGGGGTAAAGGGTATTATAAACTAAACTCAGAAATCCTCCGGGACAAAGGGCTAGTGGCGTCAGTTAAGAAATCTCTGATAAAATTAAGGGAACTTAAACATTTTTATGAGTCTGATACGGAATGGCTGGAGGTCTCGAATAGGATGGCAGCGACGGACTTGAGCCTCGCGTCCCGGTTCAAAGCCTTCAACAAGCACATAGAAGAAAAAAATTGCATTCGAAAAATCGAATGGGCGGAAAATAAGTTGGAAACGGATCCCATCAATGGCGCCTCTTGGCTATCCAATAGAAATCATTGGAAGGACGTGTTGGAAAATTTACAAATAGAAAAAGAAAAAGTCTGGGCAGAGAGGGCAAAGGTTAAGTGGTTGGACGTCGGGGACAGGATGACAAAGGAAAATTTTAAACGCTTGTCGAAGCGGAAAGGCTCTTCCATGATAGTGGAGTTGGATCACCCCTTTGACACGTTCGAACCTAGAGCAAAGGACACGAAGACTATACTCGAGTATGCAAGGCTATACTTCATGAGTATCCTGACCTCAACGAGGCCGCTTCACCCGGACCCCAGTGATGACGCACTCCAAGCTACGATGTGGGAGGCATTTGACGCGCGCCTGCCCACCCAAGGTAAACTGGACCTCGATAGACCCATCACATTGGAGGAGTTGAACCTTACTTTGAAAAGTATGCAACGAGGCAAATGCCCGGGCAGTGACGGGCTACCAGTGGAGTACTACAACTGCTTTTGGGAAATTCTGGGTCCGGTTCTAGTAAATATTTTCAACAACGTGTTGGGAGGGCAGGATTTGGGGATATGCGATTGGGTATAATTTCACTGTTGTACAAAAAAGGAGATAAGAGAAACATCAGGAATTGGCGCCCCATTTCTCTTCTCAACACTTCCTATAAATTTCTGGCAAAGTCCCTGACTAACAGGCTCAAAAGATATCTGTCGGAGTTAGTAGGGGTGGAGCAAGCCGGGTTCGTACAAGGAAGGAACATTCTCAATAACATCATGGCATTGCTAACAATTGAAGCTCTGGAAACCATGGACAGGGACCAACCGGAGGTAGTAGCCCTCCTACTAGATCTCGAAAAGGTGTACGATAGAGTAAATTGGGAGTTTGTACTTGACACCCTGCGATTAGCTGGATTTGGGGAGCCTTTCTGCACGTGGGTGAGGGCCCTTTACACAAAGGGGGTGGGGATGGTGATGGTCAATGGGGAAATTTCATGTCCATTCTCTCTCACTCGCTCATTAAGGCAAGGGTGCCCTCTCGCCCCTATGCTCTTCGTCATTCAGATGGAAGTTTTACTATCCTTGATTAGGAAAAACCCGAAAATTCGGGGGCTGCGCCTGCCCAACGGGCAGGAATGCAAGGCATCGGCAATGGCCGACGATCTGTTCGCCTTGTCCATTAACACTAAAGATTCTTTAGAAGCCCTCAAATGTTGTCTTGACCTGTACTCTAAGTTTTCAGAAGCTCTTGTCAACTGGCCTAAGTCCACCGCGATTACCAAGGATGGGACTAACATGTCTGTGAACTGGGGGTTAAAATGCTTACCTATGGGGGAATGTGAGAGTCCACCGCGATTANATGGGGGAATGTGAGAGTCCACCGCGATTACCAAGGATGGGACTAACATGTCTGTGAACTGGGGGTTAAAATGCTTACCTATGGGGGAATGTGAGCGTTTCTTGGGAATTCAGGTCAGCATGACAGACAGCAAGAAGACGGCGAGCTACTTGGTGGAACGAGCAGTCATCTCCAAAATTGGCAAAGTGGCAGCGGTGAATGGTACATCTATTTTTGGGCGTGCCCCCTTTTTGAACACTTCAGTCTTTTCGCAGATTTGGTACCCAGGGGCGATAAGAAGTTTGGAGGTCAAAACCTACGGGAAAATCAGGTCAGTGTCCACAAGGTACCTGTGGAAAGGAACGGACAAGGATGAGGTGGGCTACATTGCTAAATTAGCATGGAAAAAGGTGGTGGGTGGAAGATCAGATGGGGGTTTGGGTCTCAAAGACCTGGAATTGTAGGTTAATGCACTGCTGGCCAGATGGGTGATTGAACTCCTCTGTGACGAGGCTGATCACCCGTGGAAGGGGCTAGCGGCGGACATTCTCATGAAAGAATGGGAGTTACGAAGAAGGGAAGATGTGTGGTTGGCTCTCCTCACACCTTCCTTGGTGAAAGGGCCTATGAGCTCCCCCGTCTGGCGGGATATACTTTGAGCATGGTCACACATTATGCCGGTACGTCTCAGGGAACCCCAGACCAAGGATGAGATACTCGCACAGCAAATCTTTGAGAGCACACTTATCTGCAATGACAGTGGGATCCCCTGGTCAGCCAGTGATGGCACAGGACAGTTCGGCAAAAGCTGGATCCAAAGGGGGATTTCGAGGATTGAGGACCTGTGGAACCAGGAGCTGGTAAAATGGAGATCTGCAGCAGAACTGAAAACGCACCTGCATCATTTGAGGGCAGTTCAAGAAAGACTGCAAAGCATACTGAAAAGCATTCCAGCAACCTGGAAAGAGATCCTAGCGGATCCACTCGCAGCTTACGAGGGGCACTGGGTGGTGCAAGGTAGCCCGGCTGCCCCGTCAGAAGTCTGGAAGGTTTTAACCATATTAGATCAAGAACATGCCGTGGTCAGTCCTTACAACATCTTGGAGAAGAAGGCCAAGCAGGGACACATCTTGCAGGCAGCGGAGGTAAAGGTGGTGCCGCTACAACGAGTCGCGTCGGTAGTGCTCTGCTCTAAGAAGACAAAGAGTGGCGCCGAGGAACTCTTCTGTCCTATGGGGAGTACGCCTGTTGGTCAAATGAAGGTCATTCCCACGCTGTGGGGTTGGCATTTGCTGGAACCAGCTAGATCCTTTGATCTGTTGGGGTATACCCCCTCGGTGGGTTACCAGACTCAGAACAAGTCCTGGTCACTACCGTTAGGGGTCAAGAACAGGTGGGAGATGGAAGCCAAGAATGGGGCRCAGAGAAAGSGGAGCATCTCTTCTGCCACCCTACGAAAGCTCTGGCAAAATCTCAAACGCATCCCATCTGCAAAGATGGGGAGCTTGGCGTGGATGCAATCTCATCGAATAGTGCCCACGGCAAGCTGGCTCGCAGTCAATAGAATGCCGGTCGACACCGAATGCCGCAGGTGCAGACGAGCGGAGGAATCAGCTACTCACCTGTGGTGGGGATGTATTGAGTCCAGAACGATTTGGGATTGGTGGGCCAGTTTGTGGCGGGATAGAGTTGAGGACCTGGTGCAGTGGGATGAGGGGTTTGTGGTCGATGGCGTGCTGCATAATGCAAAAATAGTGGGGCAGGGTTGGGTGTATGTAGCCATGGCATGCAGGGCAGCAATTATGCAGGTCATCTGGAAACTTAGAAATGACAGAATTTTCAGGTCAAAATTCTACTSGGATGTYGCTATCAAAAACCTGGTGCTAGGAGGAGTTCGGTCYCTTGTCTGSGCAGACTGGAGACGGACCAAAAGGGCGTCTAACAGGAGAGCGGCCAGGGACCGGTTCTTTCGATCATGGGGCCAGAAGATAAGATTCTTAAAAACTACAAGTACGGGCATAGTGCTAGAGCAGTGGCTATTGGGTCCAAGGCCGCCGTGAGTGTATTCGGGGGAATGGGAACATAGAAACATGGGAGATTAGCAGCCAAGGTTTCATGCCCGGAACACAGGGAAAGACAGCCTCATTCTTGGAGTGAGGAATTCTGACCTCCATGAACTATCGGAAAGTGGACATTCTAGACGGTATCTTAGGCCCTGGGTACTCAGGGATCCAGCCCTTGACATATGAAAGAAACTCCTCGTAAGAGATGTACTTTGACTTCATACAGGTGCTGCATGGCTGTCGTCAGCTCGTGTCGTGAGATGTTGGGTTAAGTCCTATAACGAGCGCAACCCTCGTTTTGTGTTGCTAAGACATCGCAACGATGTGCTGCACTCACAAAAAACTGCCAGTGATATACTGGAGGAAGGTGGGGATGACGTCAAGTCCGCATGGCCCTTATGGGCTGGGCTACACACGTGCTACAATGGCAATGACAATAGGAAGCAAGTTCAGACTGTATCATCATCCCATCTTATATATATGGGATGTCTGGCGTGCAGTCGTTGAGGCTTTACGGTCTTAGACTTCCTTCCCTGCTGATTGTCCGCACCGACGCATTCATTATTGGATACTCGGCGGAGGTTTCAGCATATAGCCAGATTTGCCTTATGCAACTTGGTCAAGGGATTTCATACAGGCTTGCTAAATACTCAGTATATGGCGCCGGAATAGGTGAAGAGGCCTGTATAGTCCACAACGGAGCAGACCATACGAACAGTCTGATTGCAGTCTTGATAGAATAGGAATTGCTATGAGGGGCGCTGGTCCCCATCTCCAGCAGAGACAGGTTATGATTCAGTCGCACATGTATTGATATAAGGGATGCTGGACCCGTTTTCCGGCAGGTGCAGCTCCCCACGAATAGATCGGCGCCTAGTTAAACAAAAAAAAAAAAAAAAAAAAAAGTTGGCAGCATTGCAATTCTGCACAATTGCTTTTTTGAATTTTTTTCAAAATTTTCTCGTTTTTTTTTTTTTTTGTCCGGCGGGGGGCTGCCTGGGGCCTTGCCTGGGACCTTGTCTAGCTGGGCATTCTGGCTGCCTGGATGTCCAGATAGGTATCCCAGCCTCCAACCGAGATGCCACTTTTTTTTTTTTTTTTTTTTTTTTTTTTAGATGCCACTTCTCAGGAGTGTTTTTGGCGGTCCTTAATGCCAGCCGTTGCATAACTGTTTTGCTGAGCATACCCTCAGCTATGGGCCTCGCTGCGCTACTCACCAAATGTGCAATACAAGAATGAATCTTCCGCTAGGATATGGGAAGATGCACCACCATATTTTTTGTTTTTTGTGCATTTAGTGTGTAGTGGAGCGAGGCCCTATTTGTCTTCCATGTCATTATCAGATGCCCCGGTATCTCAAATGACCTCAAACGACCTCAAATGTTATCAATGATCTGTATAATTCGATATGGGACGCTGGGCCCGGTTCCCAGCACGTGCTGCTCCCCACCAATAGACTGGAGCACTTKTTCAAAAAAAAAAAAAAAAAAAAAAAAAAAAAGATTCAGCACCCACCTGTTGCCACTGTGCATGTCCCCTCTTACATCACGGGCACACTGACTCCTTCGTCTTCGTTTGTCCTTCCCTATGCCTTACTCCTTGCTCTCTCTCTCTCTCTCTCTCTCTCTCTCTCTCTCTCTCTCTCTCTCTCTCTCTTGTGCGCTTGTTCGCTTGCGCCCTCTTTTCGTGTTCTCCATCTCCTTCTCCCCCTCTGCTCGTGCAAGTGGGCTGTTGTGGCACACAGGGGTGGGGGCAGCTCACACTCAATGACACTGATGTGTCGAGCCTTGTACCTTAGAGCCACAGTTAAGGGAGAGCTGAAAGAAGGAAGTGAAAGAGAAAGCGTGAAACAAAAAAACGAACGAAAAAAAAAAAAGAACTGTACAGAAAAAACGCGCAAAGAATGGTTTCGGTGTGCCTCATGCGGTCTGCTTCACAAAGTGCACTCTTTTTTCTTCTTCTTCTTCTTCTTCTTCTTCTTCTTCTGTTTTTCTTTTCTTTTTTTGACAAACAAACAAAGGCCTCATCTACAAAGTGCGCTCTTTTTTTTGTTGACAGACATGTGACAAGATGCATAGATATATCGATAGATCGCCGCCTGATGAGTCCGTGAAACTTCGATGGAACAGTCTGTCGCAGTCCCCCAATGTCTTTTCCATTTCTCCCTTTCTGCCTACGGTTCACCTGGGCAGTTCTCTGAAGGACCACAATTAACATAACCACAGTCAGAGTATCAAACAGAAAACCGCAAGAAGCATCAACCTGAAAGGATTTCACTCATCTCAGTGCGTTAGTCCCCAATCTCTGTCCCAGGTCCCAGAGTCCCATGTATCATAGTCCCATGCATTTCCCAATCTTGGAGTTTTCGGGACTCGTACCCTTCCTTGTCGGCCGCAGTCGGCTTCGTACGCATCTGGAGCTCTCACAGACGTTCCTGCGACTGAGCTGTGACTGGACTGACAGACCGACAAACCGACACACAAGTAATGAGTTGGAACTGCCGGGTTACCTAGCCTATCGAACCTACCAGACAAACAGATACTCTAGGCTCTGTTTGTCTGGTAGGTTCGATAGGCTAGGTAACCCAGCAGTTCCAACTCGTTACTTGTGTGTCGGTTTGTCGATCTGTCAGTCCAGTCACAGCTCAGTCGCAGGAATGTCTGTGAGAGCTCCAGATGCGTACGAAGCCGACTGCGGCCGACAAGGAAGGGTACGAGTCCCGAAAACTCCAAGATTGGGAAATGCGGCAAGTGCAAAAGTCCGGTGGCAGCAAAACATCGACATTATTTGCACTCGTGCCTTCGCGGAAGCGCTGTTGCAGTCCTCTGTGCCGTCTGCGGTCAAGCAGCAAGTGAGGCCGGAAGTAGTCTGTAGTCGACGACGCCCAGCGCCATAGCTTAGTGGAGAGAGAGAGAGAGAGAGAGAGAGAGAGAGAGAGAGAGAGAGAGAGAGAGAGTTGAGGGTACTATAGGTAGGGAGAGAGAGGGAGAGGGAGCGAGAGACATACCTGTTGAGAGTGCTGGCGGCCATGGCCACCCAATTGCGCATATGAGAGACTCTCTTGTATAAGACATGACCAGGCAAGCAATTTCCAAAGTGCTCTCATATCGTGTTGGTGCACCTGGCATGTGTGCAGTTTTGTGTGATGAAGTGTGAACTTGCTGCTGTTGTGTGACAAGTGGTCGTACCTCATGTGTGTGTGTGTGTGTGTGTGTGTGTGTTTGTGTGTGTGTGTGTGTGTGTGTGTGTGTGTGTGTGTTGTTAAAGCACCCCAAATTCTCTCTCTCATGTCCTCCACAAATCATAACAAACCATCCATAATGAAAAAGTATAGATAGACAACATAATAGAAAATGCAAGGTTGGCACATTTGTGTGGTTCAGCGCCAAGTGTCCACACACCCGTCAGCGGCATACTTGCACATATATGACGATATATATATATATATATATATGTATATATATATATATATATATATATATATATATTTATTGTGTATCATCGTCGACGACATGCACAGCATCGCCACTTGGCCAGGGATCAGCGGCCTGCTTCTTTGTCTACCCCAATTCTCTCTGTGCCTCCT
>BFEA01000330.1:502540-520581 GCA_003427395.1 Chara braunii | reverse complement strand
GGAACGAATCTTCCGCTGAAACGTGGAAATATACACTGCGACTTTTCGATTTGCCTTCTCTCTCTCTCTCACACACACACACACACACACGGAATGAATATTCCGCTGAAACGTGGAAATATACACTGCGACTTTTCGATTTTACCTATTCTATCGATCCAAGTATCGTGCAGCGAGGCGCGGCTTCGAGACTTAGCTGTTGGCCAAAGTTGGACTCTATCGATCCAACTGCGATGCGGCAAGGCACGACTTACGGTCTCTCTCTCTCTCTCTCTCTCTCTCTCTCTCTCTCTCTCTCTCTCTCTCTCTCTCTCTCTCACGCCGTACACACACACACACACATAGACACACACACACAGACACACACACACACACACACACACACACATACACACACACACATACACACACACATTCCAGACACAAAAAGAAAATGAGACAAAACCACGGAAACAGAAAGAAATTGCTTGCCTTCCTCCTTCTCGGTTGTCTGTGGACAACATGAAAGCGAAGACAAAAACCGAAGGCCGAACGACAACACAATATGCTTC
The DNA here is from genome assembly GCA_003427395.1 of Chara braunii. Taxonomy (NCBI): domain Eukaryota; kingdom Viridiplantae; phylum Streptophyta; class Charophyceae; order Charales; family Characeae; genus Chara; species Chara braunii. Next base: position 520,030 of record BFEA01000330.1, on the reverse strand, counting down.
CTTGCCTGCCTCTTTCATGCCACAATCTGYCGCGGGCATGGCCCGCGGCGCGCCTTTACTTGTTCATCTTAGAAACAAGGTCTGGTCCTCAAATTTGCACAACCAAACCTCACAAAAAAAAAACAGCCAGGCCATTTATCTTAGAAACAAAGTCCGACAAAATTAAATGAACACAACGGTCAAGCCATTCATCTTAGAAACAAAGCTTGGCCTTTTCAGAAAAACAGAATAACACAGCAGTCAGGCCATCCAATCTCATGGAACCATGCCTGACTCTATAAGACTCTTCCAATCTCAAGCAAAACCACCTTTCTCCCAAACTTCCCCCTGAATCAATCCCTTTTTGTTCACAATCTGCCTTCAGGCAATCAACGAAAACTGAAACTGAAATTGCACAGACATTCCTTTATTTAGTCTGAGTTTGTGTTTCGAAAGTCAAACTGAAAGTCAACGATAAAATACATGCAGATTGATGCAGTATACTCAGTCAAAACACAACAGGTAGTACAGGTAGGGGCTATAATCTGGGTTTATAGAGGGAAGCAATGATTACCTCTAAATTCCCTGCCTTCAGAACTCCTCCCGAGTTCCGACAGAGCTTTCGCAATCGGTGGGCAGACTCCCCACATAGTCTTGTTGCGGTCCTACGGGTTGCAATCCCGCCTGCCGCCTTCCTCTCAGAACAAGACTAGACTTAGAGTTAGGAGGGCAGAAGGAGGGGTTTGAGACTCTCGAGATACAGGAGAGGGCCTAGATATCTGGATACGCCTCAGGGCCCCGCAATGGTGGCCAGCGCGCAGTATAATCGGCCGGACCACGGTCAATTGAAGCCGAATCGTTGAAACAACCCTTTCTGACGAACCCCCAAGTCGCAGCATTGACCCCCCCCTTTAACAATCTCGATCTCTCCACCACTCGTGACTCAAAGTAGACTGGCTACAGCCTCAACACCCGGGTTGTGGGTCGAAGTACGGTCTTCTCCCTTTCCGTAGTGGAACAACAACGCAACCTAGCTAGCCGGGTAACGGGCGGAGTCAGCGTGGATACGGCCTATGGAGTCCTCACCAATCCTCGGCAAGCACCCTACTTACGACCAGGCTTATACCATTTCAATCGGCAGGATGAACAACACACTAGCCAACAGATGGCCTTCGCCCCATGGCTGGTCTCCCCGCCCTTTTGACTGATGGAGTGGGTAGCGTGCCGCTGTCAGCTAGACTGCAGCCCTGCAGTTAGCCTGCAGTTACTCTGTTAGATACGGTGGACAGCTCCCCGATCAGCCGATAAGTCTCCAACCCAGTGGTCGTCCTCCCCTGCTTCTTTGCTTCCGGTTGCCTTATGCCCTCCAAAGATTAGCATGGGCCGCGGAATTGACCCATAGGCGGACTCTTCCTTCTCGTGGCTGGACTCTGGTCACTCCAACCTGCAGAATAAGCTCAGTACCGGCCATGGGTAAGTTTCCATAGGCTTGGCCAGCCTTCAAGTTCGCAGTCGGCTAGCTCCCCTCCTGGCTGCTTCGGATGGCGAGATGACAGCCCGTCGTCTACAGACCTGTCTCCAACACAGCACAGCGGATTAACGCAACATGATTCGTCCTAATGTGTAGCGTGTCGGGCCCCGTCAACAGGTAAGTCTTCAAACTCAAGGTCGGCCTCACATCCCTTCCACCAGAATGTCGAGCAAAGTCGAGTGAACCTTCTACTTAAATACGGGTAAGTACACGCATAATGGAACGGCATCGTAGCTCACCATTCGGTCTCTCCCGCATCATCGGTTCCGAGATGAGCATTCTCCCTCTCTCTCTCTCTCTCTGTCTCTCTCTGTATGTCGCTTGCTCCGCCAGCTGTCCGCCACCAATCGCTCATTGTCCTCCCGCTTCTACACCTCCCATCCGCGTGCAACCCCACTTTAAACTAACATCTTTTTTACTAACTTTCATCTCACTTCGATTGTAGATCCGGGCTCGCCTGGCCACAAAACGTCGGATTTGAATTCGACCCCTCCGGAATCCGTTGAGAAACAAGAGCGTATGACTTTTTTTGCCTTTGTCTTCTTCTCCCTCGTCGATGTCTCTGCGCGACCCTTTTCGTCTCTATCTCCCTATCCTCTACCTTTCTTACTAATCTAACACTGGATTCGGATCCACCTACCTCCAAAACCACAGTTTCGATCTTTAACTCGCCTGATTCCTCCAAGAAGCGGACAAAAACAAACTTCTTCCTTTCGTAACCATCTTCATTATCTCCGCTGCATTCACCCTCAACGCTGGATGTACCTGGTGCACCATGCGTCCAGGTTCTTTCGTTTTAACCCCCTTCTTTCCGGCTTCACTCTACTCCGTCCCTTCTCCTTACAGCTAGCCCAGCCCGCAGCGGGCATAGAGCCTCACGCCGATAGCCTACCAACTGGCTCTCACAGTGATAGCGCTGCATCTCCCCGACATCCTCACGCACCCTTTTCTTTACTAATCTCTTCTCTCTCTAATTCATCACTAAAACTAACTGCATGATCGTGTTCGCCCGCCTCAAAAACCTCCGATTTGACCCTTTCCTCGCCCGTTTTCATTGAGTAACGGACGAGCCCTTCGTTTTCTCCTTTGCTTCTCCCCCTCCTCCGCCATAGCTCCACGCTGCCACTTTCTCACTAACTCCAGCTACACTATCTTTCATCCCATTCTGTCGACAGATCTTGGTTCGCCCATCATCAAAACCCCAAAGTCGCCTCTCTCCCCGCTTGCTTCCATCGAGCATCGGGTGAGATAGGGGTTCTTCCCTCCTCCAAAGCTCTTCCCTTCTCTACATGCACCCCGCGCGCCTTCCCATCCCGGTTCATCCCTTCCTCGGCTTCTCGTTGTTGTGTCCAACCCTTGGTCCGCCCCGCTCCGCTTGTCTACCTCAGCGCCTGTAGCTGCCCCGCCCTGCCTGATTGTGCTAACATTCGTCATCCGCCATCTCCTGCGCTAAACGCACCTTGGCGCTCAGCCTGTCCAGATTCAGTCACCCCGCTCTCCCTCACAACCCGTCGCTTCCTTTTGCTTCGGCTGCCCTGCCTAGCGCCCGTTGCTGCTCCACTCCCGACACCCTCTGCCCCTATACCCATCACTAATGAACGATTCGCCCCTTAAAATATTTGGGCTCTCCTCCTTAGCGCCCTCGACTTTGATTACTGCGAACCGCGTATTAGCCCCGACGCGCCTGCGGGAGTCCAACTTAGACAGCAGGCTAGTGGTCGCGGGAGCCAGCCCAGGCCGAGGAAGGCAAACCACGTCGTGGCTACTCCGGCCCTTCGAATAGTACGAGGGCACGGACCCCCGCCATAACGCAAACGCAGGGGCCTGAGCAGAGTGGGCCGGTGCAGGTTTTACTAACAGCAACAGATACCCTAATGAGAACCTTAAGACCCAACTTCGGGGAAAGCTCCGCGGACATACTCACCCCCACCCCCCTTCACCGCGGACTGCGTGGGGACGGACGGTGCTCCTGCAGCAAGTCCCACCACTCAAGTTTCCTTCCGGCCCGTGGGCTAATCACGCGTCGGCTCGCATGCACATCGGACCCCCCCCTTGGCCCGACTCTTCACGATGGGTAGGATAGGGGAATCTTGCCGCCATCCCGACCATGCGGTGGATCGTAAGTCAAGAAAAGGAGGCGCATGCTCAAGGCCCCCGGCCGTCATGGCGGCCACTAAACCTGGCGTCGCGTCCAAGTCAAAAGACGCGGGATCGTAAAAATAACACTACAAAAACAACAAAATATTTAGAACTCTTAGCCGTGCGAAGTCGACGAACGAGAGAAAAATGAAAACGCTAGCACCGTCCTAACGCTGCCGACGGCAAAACCAAAAGGGGGTAGCCCCGTCGGGCCCTCTGCGCTATTCCAATATTCCTGCGCCGTCGTCGCTCAGCCTCGATCCCTGAATCTCTTTGATGCAAGTTCGACACCATAACCGCCAGCGCTAGGCTCAAGTCTTGGCCTGGCTCCGACGGACACCTAAATTAAACCAATACTGCGAGACGCGCGAACTTACCGCAAATACTCTGAAGCCTCCTTGTCGTCGATGTCGTCCTCTGCACGTACGCACAAGTCACAGGCAAATACATCAATCAACGAGCTATAATCTTTTTAATCCTAGTTTAATCATAAGAAAAAAATTCCGGTCGGCGATCACGCCGACTCCTCAGTCATCAACAATTAAGAAGATCACGCGCGCCTCAAAAATTTGTGCGCCCACACACTCTCTATTCTAGTCAACCATCCAGCCGTCGTAAACGCATAGACGCAGCCCCGCCTAGCGCGGTATACTTAGACTTTATACCAAACACACTTTTCTGTCGCTTACAAAAACCAGGGCGGATACCCTTGTAAGGGTATTCGCGCCGACAGCGGACACCAAGGACTTCAAGTCCCAAGTAACCAGTTGTCGTCCGCTAGCAGGATTACTCAGAAGAGAAGATAGAGAAGTTTTGTGTGAAAGAATATAACCACAGAATGGAACAACATAACGAAAGAAGATTATAGGCCAATCAATGAACCAACCCTTGGAAGACCGTAATTGATCTATGTCGAACCTACGAGAGATAACAGAAGAACCATAAAAACATTTTAGAATTTTTTATGAATCAACTCGTGGCGAACCACCCCTGCAAACAATGACCACACTCATGATATAACAATCGCAATAAAAATTAAGGATGAGAATAAAACTATGTCAAGTAATACTCACTGTTGAATAGAAAAACATCAACGAGAAGGAAGAAAAATTCAAGATAGGGGCCAGCGAACAACCAAAAACACTCGGGGTGCGCTTACGATGCTTTCTGTTTCTTTCTCTCTTACCAGGACGGTTCCTCCTACATCTACGTGGCCTATCCTTGGAGTTGAGCGCATGACAGAATGTCCTAATAAAAAAAAATTAACCATCAATAAATATTCCATAAAACAAAAACAAATAGGAATGGCAACGTAACTCTCAATGCCGCAAGGATGTAACCAATTATACAATCGTTCATTTCGACAATCATTATCGACAAGATTATCACTCTAAGCTCGATACACATGTTCATTCCAACTAAACGACAGATCACGTCTCGTGCTCCCAACGTACACGTACCTACACAGAGGAGAAACAAGCAAATAGACTAAGGGACCTTTATCACTGTTATCAGAATGATTACGCCCACATTCAGACAAGTAACCAACAAAATTACTAGCCCATGATACTCACTCACCGAGAATCAATCCAATTACGATAATCTGCAAAAAAGAATTAAGTGTCGTACAACGCAGATAAGACAACAAGGGGTTTTTCAACTTACAACAATGTCGAAAAATATTTCATAATGTCGCCACGTCCGGGAGAGATACTAAGAAGTGGCAGAGTCTCCCATGTAATCCTGTCATTGACCCCATTAGCCAGGTCTTCCGATACGTTCACCACAATGTCCTTAGAAAGAAATGCTAGATTCACCCTGTGTGAAATGATATCCTCAACAGTTTATTTAACACCAAAGTACTTGACACCTTCTTTATCACAGATGACCACCAGTGCATCCTTGGTCAATCCGCGCAAGTTTTTTCTCTGCCCTTTAATGAACTCATCTTTGTCCTTCTCTTCGTGATAGCTCTTCTTCTGTGTTCGTGCCTCCTTCCTGTTGCCATTAACCGCTTCCTCCATCCTCACACGAAGATCGGAGCGTGAAGTCTGTTGTATTCTCTCTCGTTCCATCTAAACAATTTCCTCCTTCGCTTTCTCCAGTTCCTGTTCCGCTTTGCGACGTACGTTAAACTCACGTGTACACATTTCTTGAATCATCTAAACTTTCAAGCGATGCATATTCGAGATTTTCTTGAGGTCGACAGATACGATCGGTGACTTCAAAGGAGAGGACGTAGAAGGTCGCGTAGAGTTTTTCGCTGTTGGTGTAGATAAGGTAATACATCCTCTCTTATCGGGCCGCAGGGCTTCCTTTTGCCACTTTTCAGCATCAACACGTGCCTCGTCTCTAAAACGAATAACCTCACCCATCTCTTCCTGCAGTGATTCCAATCGTCGTCTGGTAGCCAGAACCTTATCGAATTGGGTCTTCATCTTCTCTTGCTTAATCAGCATTTTCGCCAGAAGTCTGTCACTATCGAGGTTCTTGTCATGCGCCGTGGTGGTCGAAACATCTGCCAACATACCCCTCCCGCTGAACTTCTTCACTTCCTTTCTTAAAGCCTCCATGTCATTGTTGCTACCCTTACTCCGTAGCAAATCAATCACACCATCGAATCGTGTATTCATCAAACCCATCAGTTGTTTACGGAAATCTTCACGGTCCTTCTTCTCGAGTGCACGTTTGTCTTTTTTTTCTTTGTCTTGCTTAACTTTGTTTTTTCCCGCCTTCTTGGTTTGTTCCTTTTCCACTTCCGCATCGTGACACAACTTGATCTTTGCCGCCATGTACTCTAAATAGTCAAGACGTTGCTTGGATTGTATTCATAACCACGAGCGTACTGTCTCGCTGAACCGTTAGGGACAATAGTTATGGAAGTAGAAATAGAGGGAAGAGTGAGTAAAGAAGCATTAGAAGGGATGATGGATGACTGAGGATTAACAGGTTTCGGATGAGGACACCATCGGGCAAAATGCCTAGGATCACCACAGTTAAAGCAAGTCCTAACAATGGTTGAATTGAGAAAGTTAGAAGCCATGATCGCGTGAACACGAAGATGATGATAACCGAGCAATACGAAATAATTGAAGCTACTCGCACACGTACTAGTACAACCTCTGCGACGGTTACTTCAGGGATCGAAGTAGTTAACAAAATTCAACAAACTGACTTCAGGAAAAACCAAATGGTAGCATCATTCCATGAAGCGAAAGGAAGGAGAGGGTGGTAAAAAGGGAGGAAGAGAGGGAAAAAGAAGAAGAAGAAGATAGGATGAAAAAGAAGAGGAAAAAAAACAACACGCAAGTAAAAAAAAAAAAACGGACGCAGCGTTTAAAATATTGCAATATGGACAGCGACATGGAGCCGACTAGTTTCGGCTGGTCCGCCGACCATCCCTCTTCAGGGGTCTATGGTTGTCGTCACAAGTGCAACGATATCAAAGTGTCTTACATATTAATAGTCTAGATATCCTAGCAGAAAGTTCACCACAAATAACGGTCAATGACATCAAAACATCATGTCCAATTCTCCAATAACGAAAGGCATGACCTACTGCCTGAAGGCATACGAAAACGAAAGACCCAGAGCCTCGAAACCAGTACCGAGATCCAAACTCCGAGAAAACTACCAGAGACGGTACTGCGACAATATCTAAAGGAAAACCAACACAGTATGACCAACGACGGTTAAAAGCTTTAAGGCATTCAAGACACATCCGCGAAAGTACAACTATCCACACGAAAACTAAGTCACACCAGGGAATACCCCTACCGAGGCCAACTCAAAGACCCGTCGAAATTCTCAACGAAACAGCACAGGTCCCCCTACATTCTCAACATGCATAATCAACGGGAAAAAGATGACTAGGGAGAACTATGTCACATTAGGGAGTACCCCTACCAAAACCGGATCAAGGACCCATCAAGGTTCTAATAAAAACAGTTCAGGTCCCCCTACATTATCGTTATATATAATCGTCGAGATAAAGCAAAGAGGACCAAAAAATTCAAAAAAATAGTTATGACAAGCTGGTCACGGGGTTGAGACGCCCTCACTGAGGGCACACTAACACTACCACTCCCGAGAATGTATACAACAACATTTCAGGGCCAAAGTTTCGTTTTCTTTCCCCCCCCCCTTTCTTTTGTGAGTTCACGACGATGATTTTTTTTTTTTTTTTTTTTTTTTTTKTTWTTTWTKTGRGAGTAMGAGAAAARAAAAAAGAGTAMAACCCACGCTCGACAAAACTCGGAGTGCAGCGAAATTCAGGGTCTGCAAAAGAACAGGCCGTGTGTTCATTCAGTCCAGTTTTGTCTTGCCCGGTACCACTGTCGGTACCAGGCCAGTCCAGTCAGTCTGTTGGGGGTATACCCCAGTTGCAGTGTGTTTCAAACTTTCAACCTCATTCGTCATTTTACACACTTTGGAGTACGTGAGTGTTGAGTCTGCATTGGAGTTGCACTATCCCTTCCAGCTCCATTTCCATCATCCTTACCCCTTCGTGTCCATCCTGACGGACGGCCATCCCGGCGGGTCCTCCATACAAGTATCAAAGCGGGAACGTTCCCCACGAAGAAACGTGCAGTGCCGAGTGAGTGACACGTTGCGAAAAAGGAGAGAGCATTGGCACGGCGTGTTGTCGGAGGGCACAGTGTCCCCACCCTCCGTTGTGTATTAGACTCCCTAGTCACGAACCTCCTCGCCGTTCCAGGTGTACTTGGGTTACGCTCTGCTATGGGACTGGTCCAGTCGACGCTTCTATTGGCAAAAGGAGGGGGTGCGCCACTGGAATTTCATTGGTACACGCAGGCCCAACGCCCTGCTATACAACAACGCACAACCAGCCTGTGCTCGTGGTAGCCGTCGGGCTCGCCCAAGGATGCGAAAGTAGAGGGACCGACGTGGTTTTTTCTATTGCGCACCGAGTCTCCTCTAGTCGAGTTATGGGACAAGTCTGATAGTCATGATCGAAGTGAAAAGAAAAAGGAAAGAAAAGGAAAAAATAAAAGAAAGGACTGCGAAGTTAAAGCCCTTGCAAACGACCTCTTCGCAATTTCGAAAAACTCAGTCTCCTCCTTGGAAGCTCTGAAGTTCTGCTTGAAGGAGTAAGAAAGCCTGTCGGAGGCGGTGATAAATTGATCGAAGTTCATTTATCGTCCACCGACAACATATAAACTAAAAGTCGAGTGGGGGATGAAGCGCATCTTAGACTCTCAGTCGAAGAGATTCTTGGGGGTGCAAGTAGCTCTATTATCATGTGCTGCAGACCAGGATGATCTGCTGTAGTGAAACGTTCTTCATCGACTAACAACTTGGGGGAAAGCCCTCCACCTATCACTCATAGGAAGAGATGTGGTCAGAAATGTGTTTTTTTTCACTCTGCTATGGTTGTGGGAGCAGTTCGTCTGCTGGGACCGAAGGTGCGCTCAGTGGCCAAGAGAAGATCGAGACGCTCCTTTGGAAGCCATATGCAGTCGACAACGAAGGTTGCCTCTCGAAGGTAGCTAGCATGGGACCTGATATGCTTCAAGAGATGTGAAGAGGGAATGGGGCTGAGGGCTTCGGAACGACAAAACAACGCAATGCTGGTCCGCTGGATAACCAAGGGGATTTGTTCACCTTCTGAGGAACACTGGATTCTGATGGTGGAAGAAATACTAGGGAGGGCCTGAAACTTCAAACTCACTCGCCCTGAGGACGTGTGGGCATGTATCTGGATTGACTCTTATCTGCTACGTCTAATTTGCTCAGAATTATGGGCAGGAATATTGAAGGTTTGGAGGAAAGTGAAGCCAGACAAATGGGTGAAGCCAGCCACGAAACAAGAGGTGTTGGCATAGATTCTCTTTGAGAACCTCTCAATCAGAGACCGGGAAGGGCGGTGGTTCACGGCCAACAGGGACGCAGGTAGCTTCGGCAAACAATGGGTTCAAAGAGGCGTCACTCGGGTAAGAGACCTCTGAGATACGTTAAGAGGGGACTGGGCTGCTCTAGATCTTCTGAAGGAGAAGCTAGTACTCTTGAAGGGCGCGAAAGAGAAGTTAAATAAACTAAGAGAGGCAATTCCGGTTGAATGGAAAGCAATATTGGCTCTGAATCTTGAAGGGGTGGACCCATCGGGCATGTGGTATGCAGGGGAGCAGCAGGATAAAACTCAAGACTTCTGAAAACTAACACTGATAGATGCAGATGGAAGGAAATCGTTCCAACAGTGGGAAAAAAAAGGAAGAGAAAGCGGCCTAACACTTATACAACTGAGGGAAGATGAGGAAGCGGTAAGAAGACCACCTCCAGTGTTGGAACAAGTCATTATTAAGGAAAGAGTAAACGAAGCAGGAGAACGGTTAGCAGAGGCGGTATGCGGAGGACAAACACTGTCAAGCATTCGAACGGACCCAATGGGCCTGGCGAGACAAAGGTCAAGGGGGAGAAGACATACAACTCTTCGAGTACTCATTGAAAATGGGATATAAGGTACAACAACCGTCGAGAACTCCAAGTATGGTCACGGTGGCCTCAAAGCGATGGGCAAAACTACTTCATGGAGCCGAAGAGGATCATCAAGATAAACAATAGATGATGGCAACATCTTACTATCATGTCGTCATAACGGTTGGCAGCAGGGCTATGGCTGCTCTCTATAGCAGCTACACCCTCGACACTTTGGTTGGCTGAGAAAGGAATGATAGTGGACACCACGTGCAAGAGATGCGAATGGGCCTACGAGTCCACCATACACCTATGGTGGGACTGCCCTGCCTCAAGGCCCATATGGAGATGGCGGAAGGCGAAATGGGAGGAAGTCTCAGACAATGCATTCACCTGGGACAAACTGTGGGTACTATTGGGAGAAGTTCCAAAAGGACTGAGCCTCCACAAAGACTAGGGATACGTGGCGCAAGTAATTAGGGCGGTGGGGATCTGGCAGGGAAGGAACAAGACATGCATGATTGCAAAATGAAATACACCTTCAAAAACCTGATCCGCCACGCCATAGCTGCAGATCGGAAGAGAAATGTTGCCAAGAGCAAGAATAGACAGCAAGGCAGAAGATGGTTCGAGGAAACCTAGGCACATAGGAATAAGTTAGTTAAGGTAGGGGTGGTGGAGGGGTTAGTGTTCTCCAAGTGGTTAACCAGCTAGATCAACCAGGACACTCTGTTGCTTTATCCGCAATAGGAGGCAAGAGGGAAGTCGCGGAAGAGAGTGTCACGACGGAAGGGGATTGAAGATCTACTCGGTCGACTTAGACGGAGTTTAACGAGAGACTGCTTACAGTAGGGTAGAATAGAATGGGTGGGTTGAGAAGTATTGCTTAAGAGGTAGAGGAAATTGAAAAAAGTTTAAAGAAAAAAAATATATAGAAGGTCTCTAATACTCCATATCCCCCCCCCCCCCCCCCCCCCCCCCCCCCCCCCCCCCTCCCACGCCCCGTTACTACCTATACCTACCTACATCCCATTCACTCCTCAGGGCCTATAGGAAGGTTTATTTGTTGCGCTGTGTTGTCGGCTAAATCCCGCTACCAAACTAGGTAATGGTCCCAGTACATTGTTGGTGTTCTTTCTGGGTTGTTTGTGAGAATTCCCGGTCTYATGACTTTTTTTTTTTTTTTTTTTTTTTTTTTTTTTTTGGACCTCATGTTTTCATGAATAAAGGTTCCTATCCGGCGGCCTAGCTCAGTTGGTAAGGCACGCAAGTGGCATTCAGGAGGTCTTGGGTTCAATCCCCATTGGTCTCATGTACCTTCCTGGGCATGCTTGCCCCCCGCCACCTAGAGATAGCCCGTTGGTCCCCCCAATTGGCATTAAAAAGCAGTCTCTGCTGATGTTCATAGGGGGAGGGGTAATCGGGGAGGCACAACGACTGGCCACTTAGATGATGCTCGGTCCCTCTGCTACCGGCTGTCCCCTGGCCGGTGTCCCCCATTGGGGGTTCCCTGAAGGCAATGAAGGCCACCCTAGGCTGAAAAGGCCACCCGATGTCAGATTAGACACAATATAATATTGAATTTACCTGGGCTGGTTAGTCCGATGATAATACCTCAAGGCCATCGCCCTTTAAAAAAAATAAAAATAAAGGTTTCTTGCACGTTTTTCCCCAAAAAGAAAAAATGGAGATGCTGGGCACCGCAGGCGCAAAACAGAGGACCTCCTGATCCGGACCTCTCTAGGTGGGAAAGCAGAGGCGGTTCAAACAGGCGGTGTACCAGAGCCAGCAGTTCCAGGTGGGACTCATGGAGAGAAGACAACCTAAAGAACAGGGGAGATGCTTCACAAACATGGAGACACAACAAGCTGGGCCACATCGACTCAGAGAGACCAGAGGAGGAGACGGCACGGAGAAGGGGGACAGGGAGCCAACAGAGGGGGAACTCTGCAGTACAAGTGGAGCACTCAAAAATTTCTTTGTCCTCACATTCCAAAGTAAGGTGGGGAAGTGAGTGTTGTGAGGAGGTAGAGTCATCAGGGGAGTTGTCGTCCATGGAGAGCTCGACTGCATCAGGGATCAGAGGCAGAGACAAACAGATAAGAGAAGATAGACATATACCAGACAAGAGTCACAAAGCCGAGACGCTGGACAGAAACAGAATGGAGGCATTTCAAAGAAGCCTGATCCCGTTGATCTGCACCAGGACGATGAAAGGCACATGCTTTATCACGCTCTCCAATGAGGAGGGCGCTCCATTGATCCCCTCGGTGGAGGTGAACAGCTCGCCAACTCCAGCAGTGATCCTCGAGGAAACTAGAAAGATGTATGGGGCGCACATACCAGTGAGGCTGATCCCACACTCGACCATGGCTAGTGTAATCTGTGAAACGGTTCAAGGCTACACAAAAATGTACTTCCCGCTACTCGACGCCAGAATTCCGTCAGAGGTGGCGCACACGTTAACACAGGCAGACATTCGTTGGTTCCACATGGACCTCATTAGAGAGCGCAACATGCAGGAGCTGGAACAGATAAAGGTCCTACCGGGAATCTCCGGTTTGGTCCTGCTAAATGCGAATGAGAAGCCCATGGGAGAATTCTCTCAGTGGTGGGAGGGCCCACAAGTGTGGGCCCCAGCGCAGGGCACCCGAGGGAAAGTTGGTATCATGTTGCACAAGGACCTCCAAGCACAGATAATCGACTCAGAAGCAAATATTTGGGGTAGATGGGCGTGGCTGAAGGCGGTCATTGGCAAGGAGGAATGGGTTTTCATGACGGTATATGCACCAACAGAGGCGGGGGAAAAGGGTAAATTCTTCGCAAGACTAATGCTCCATGTCCCCAAAGCTGACAGACGGTTGCTAGCAGGGGACTGGAACGTGTCCTTAAATGAAGCCCTGAGATCCGGAGCACCGACAACAAACAGGAACGACGTGAGGACTGTACTTGAGTTCATAGCGGAACTGACGCTGGTGGATCCATTCCCTATTCTGAACCCGGATGACCCAGGTTACACCAGGACATCACACTTGCAGCGGGACAGACAGACGGTGACCAGAAGACGCCTAGACTACTTTCTACTTTCAGAGCAGGTGATGGACAGAGTTACCTCTGTCAGACACGCCTTCCACCCGATCTCCGACCACAAATCGGTAATGGTAGACCTTCGACCGAATCTGGGCTGCGAAAGAGGGAGAGGATTCTTTCGTTTGAACAACCAAGTGCTAAGGGTCCCCGGAGTGGGGGAATGGGTGACGGATCACATGACCAGATGGGAGGGTACTAGACACCTGTTAAGCTCCACTGCAGAATGGTTGGACGGGAATCTAGCTATCACGTCTGGGGTTCTTGACGTGATCTTAAGGATAATAACAAGGACAAGAAACAAGAGGGAGGCGGACTGCAAGAAGAGGGTGGAAGAGGTGGAAGAACGCATGGAAGGTCGCCCCATTTCGCTGATGGTATGGGCCGCAGAACGTGAAAGAAGGTTAGCGGAGTGGGACAACATTCAAGAAGAGAAGCAAAAGAGATGGACAAAGGTACTAAAAGAGAAAGGGATCGAGACACACGACAAGATGACAAAGGAGACGTTCCAAAAACTACAGTCGGGCCGTATACAGCAGCAGATGATCGAACTCAAACACCCGTTTGACGAGTCTGCACCCCCAACCTGTTCCGCAGCTGGGATGCTGCAGTATGCAAGGACATACTTACCTCCAGGCAACCGCAGGAAGAGGTGAACGTGGACCTGTCAAGCGGGTCGGACAAGTGGGACAGCACAACTGTAAAACTGCATACAACAGCCAAGTTGGATCTGGACAGACCTTTCACGGTGGAAGAACTTTCCGAAACATTTAAGACAATGGCGAAGGGCAAGTCTCCAGGAGTGGACGGACTCTCGGTGGAGTTTTATGCAGTGAATTGGGGGGTGCTAGGGTCACTACTAGTGGAACTATACAATGAGGTCCTAGTGGGGGGTAAGCTGGGAAAGGGCATGACGCATGGGGTGATCACGGTCCTGTTCAAGAAGGGTGACAAGGCGGAGGTCCGAAATTGGCGACCAATCTCCCTTCTAAACGTCTCCTACAAAATTTTGGCGAAGTCACTGGCTCGGAGGCTGTCCAAATGCCTCCTAGAGCTGGTGGAGAAGAACCAGGGGGCGTTCGTGCAGGGACGCTCTATTTTCAACAATATAATGACAGCCATAGAGTCCCTCGAAGTGATCCAAGAAGAGAATCGGGACATGGCGGTGCTCCTGCTGGACCTGGAGAAAGCGTACAACAAGGTGGGTTGGACATTCGTCCTTACCACCTTGCAGAGGATGGGTTTTGGCGACAGCTTCTGCGCCTGGGTCATTGCGATGTACACATTCTCCTCTTCAACTGTCATGATTAACGAACATTTATCCACTCCTTCTCAATTGTCAAGATCGCTACGACAAGGCTGTCCGCTTGCTCCGCTGATTTTCGTGCTTCAACTAGAGGTTCTACTAAACAAGATCTGCTCTCATCTGGAAATCAGAGGCCTGCAGTTACAGAATGGGGGGGACTGCAGAGTCAAAGCCCTTGCGGACGATCTCTTCGTAGTCAGCGAGAACACGGTCGCCTCGCTCTCAGCTCTCAAAGCGGTGATGTGTGAGTACTCGACATTGTCGGAAGCATCAATCAACTGGAACAAATATACCTACCTTCTACCCACTCAATTCTCACTGAAGGTAGAGTGGGGCATGAGAAGGGTAGAGGAAGGCGAGGAGGAGAGATTTCTGGGAATTTGGATAAGTCTGCAGATAGAGGTGTCCGATCAAGGGTTCCAGTTACAACAGAGGATTGCAGCACGTCTCAGGCTGTGGGGCTCGGCCTGACACCTCTCACTGGTAGGAAGAGCCTTGGTAGCCAGCGTTGCATTATTTTATATTTTGTGGTTCGTCACCACGGTGAGAGAGCTTGCAATTGGCATAGTGAAGGCAGTTAGAAGGCTGGCGGCGCGGTTCATATGGAAACCTCGGGCCAGCAAAGATGAGGGCTTCATTTCTAAAGTGGCGATGGACACCCTGTCTTTCCCACGTGAGGAGGGAGGATTGGGTCTGATAGACCCAGCCCGAAGGAATCAGGCACAACTATGCAGCTGGGTGTCCAAGGCTGTGGTGCAGGGCCCAACGGAGCACTGGGTTGCGTTGGCCGAACAGATCCTGATGAAGGAGTGGGGCCTCTGCAGGCCTAAAGACGTCTGGGCATGTTTTTCCATGCCATCGCTCAGGAAGAAGAGACTAAAATCACGTTTTTGGGAAGCAATACGCAAGGCTTGGAACAAGATGCCCCCAGATGTGCAAAGTATCCCGCTATGAAAGGACGATGTAATGGGCCAGCTACTCCTTGAGAATCAGTATATTCCAGACCACACTGACTCCCCCATGTCCGCTGACGGCTCGAAAGGCACCTTTGGGTTGACATGGATAAAAAGGGGAGTAGTCCGTATGGAGGATCTGTGGGCCCCGTGGTTGGGAGGGTGGAAACCTCTGGTGGAGGTGGAAGAGACTCTCAAGGGCCTACAAAGAGTGGAAGAACGCTGAAGGCAGATAATTGAAGCTATCCCATAGGACTGGGTAAGGCTGTTGGGTCCGATTGGAGTGGACCCCCCGGGTACATGGTACATCTCGGGCCTGGAGCTGGAGACAAATGTGGTGTGGAAGGTGCTAGAGGTCTTGCCCAGCGGTTTCAGGAAAGTCCAGAAATGGAGGTGCAGAGGCCCCTCCAACACCTTGTCGCTGATAGAAGAAGAAACAGTCATGACTTGGAATAACCCTGCAGAAGTCAGGGTAGTGGAAGTGCGAGGCAAGAGACCACTTACCAGGGTCCTCTCGTGGGTTGGCAAGATTTAGCTGCGCCACCTCGGCATGGACCCACTGGCCTGGGGCTGGAGTTCGACAGGGGGTGAGCCTGTTCTGAAGCTGGTAGAGTACTCAGCCACACACGGATACCAACAATCTCAAAAGCTCATAAAGTGCCCTGCCCAAGTCGCAGTCCCAAGATGGCAGGCAGTATGGGGTGAGGACTTGTCAGATACAGAACAGGATTTCTTAAGACTGTGGAAGATCCTGGCCGCGCTTCCAAACGGTAAACAGGCAAGTATTCTCTGGCTACTCTCCCTTCTAGTGACCCCATCAGCTGTTTGGCTGGTCAGCAAAGGGATGGAGGTTGATCTGGGCTGCACACAGTGCAGATGGCCATTTGAATCGACCCGCCATGTATGGTGGGACTGCCCAGCTTCAAAACGAGTATGGAATTGGTGGGCTCGTCATTGGAGGGAATTCGGGGGCCAACATGTGCTCTGGGATGAGAGGTGGGTGCTACTGGGATTTCTCCCCCCAGGAGTAAATGGACGACGTGGCTGGGGGTACGTAGTCCACGTGATCAGAGTCCTGATATGTGAAGTCATCTGGTTGGACAGGAACAGATCCAGATTCCACAAGAGGCCCTTCTCAGACGTGGAAATCAAGAGACACCTAAGACAGGGACTGAGACAGGCCATCCATGTGGACTCGAGAAGGAGAGCCAGATCGGGCAGAGGAAGCCGAAGACAAATTCGCTGGTTCTTACACACATGGGCTAAGAACCTCCAGTTGGCTGCAATCCACTCAGAGAAAGGCCTGGTCCTGTCGAGGTGGCTGATGGACACTGGACTCACAGGGAACACCAGGACAACAGGCGAAGCAGTAGGAACTGGAGCAGGACAAAGAGCTTTTGGGAGCTAGGGAGCCAGGGAGTTAGGGGGTGATGGAAAGCTAGTTGGGTAGGTAGAGTACCAACCAGGGCACTCGTTTGAATAGGACCGCGGTAGGTCAGTTAGGAGAGGGTCGTTTAGGCTTAGGACCGGGGTGTTTCCTGGTCCTCTGGGCCGAGTTAGTCCCAGAGATAGGCGTAGGGACATAGTCCACTGAAAGCAGGTGCTGAGGGTAAATGAGTCACTCTGATGAAATTGATCAAGTTGTTGAACTTTCGGTTAATTTACTCAATGTTCACGTCAATGATTTATTGAGGGAATTCTGAAGGAGGAGTACAGGTCAAACAGAGTTTTTCGTATTGGTAAACCTGCGCAGCAGGTTCGAAGGACTGCTGTCTAACTAATGAAGGTAGGTAAAATGATAACATTTTGAAGTACTGCGTTGCTTGGCGCAGGTATCAGGTAGGAAACAGAGTAAGAGTTGGGAAGTTGGTAGAATAGACTTCCTGTTGGTGCAAACCTGTAAGCTAAGCTGGCTGATGCTGTCAGTACATCCGGGTAGAATTGTGAGGTCCCCCGCCTCTGTTTGAATGTTTTCAATGGAATTAAGTTTTCATAAAAAAAAATAAAAAAAAATTGCAGAGAGGCTCCAACCATCAAGAAAAACCATCGGCCAAAAAAAA